>LPNX010558877.1:128547-306736 GCA_001517045.1 Pseudotsuga menziesii
TCATCCTCTTACCCCTAACCCCCCCTCTCACTTTCTCTCTCTCCCCTACTCATCCACCTACCACTAACCACCCCTCTCTCTATCTCTTTTTGTGTCTCCCATTTTCCAATTAAATATGTAGAAATTACCAAAATACCAAAAATATTTGCAAGGTAAAAATAATAGGGCGTAGTAACCTACAAGGTTTCATTATATTTATTAGAAATTTTTGGATGTGAATGATCAAATGAGAAAACCGGCCTTGATTTAAGAGAAAATATCAAGAATTACTCAAGAAATATGCTAGTAAAATAGAAAACTTTAAAAAAAATGAACTAAAATCATGTTTCCTTCTCAACCAGAGACATTGAAAAAATTCCACCCCCTAAATATTTATTGGATGAACCCATAGATATTCAACAAGAATGATCATTCTAATTCCCCTCCAAAATGGAGGTCATTCATTCATGTTAAATAAGTGTCTTTCATTATAAGTTATTATGAGAGAGATTCACCTCTCTCTCTCTCTCTCTCTCTCTCTCTCTCTCTCTCTCTCTCCTAATCCCCCTCCCCTAGTACCATTAACCAAACCCCCCATCTCCTCCCCATGCTACTAACACCCCCTCCTCTCTCTCTCTCCCCTCCTCCCCCCAACCCTTACTAACCCCTTCTCTCACTCTCTCACTCTCCCCTACAACAAATGAGTGAATGACAAAGGATGAAGACCTTCCCTAGATGTTGTAGACACCTGGAATGCTGCTTCGATTGTGAACTTGTGTACCTGCAAACAGATCAAACACGTAAACACATCAAAGCTACTAGAAAATCATCTACATATCCATGTTAGTGACTAAGGAATCTAACAGCATGTACATGTGAAATCAAAACAACAGTAATGTGGGACAGAAATCAGCTTTGCATTAAGAATGTATGGAGAATATTACAGCCATTTCCTTAGTGTTGAGAGGCATCTCCATGAAACAAACACTTCATCCCCAAAAGCTCCAACTTTTCTCTCTGTGCTCTCCAATGATTTGGACTAGGTAGTCAATCCAACAACATAACAATACCTCTATAGTTCTCCCCCTCAACTATGGACATGAGCTTGTATTTATAAGGCTCAATGGATAGGGATAGTTGAGAGAATTATGGATGAGGTGGCTCCAAGATCCTATGATGGGGGATCTCGAGCTCAAACTAACCCACAATGGTAGGGATAAGGGAGGACATGAGGCTCATAATCTAGAAGCCTCGAGAAACTTCTCTTTTTCCCATTTTACCGAGGGTGTTGCTTTTCTCCTCTTATGACAGAGCGGTTTAGATGAGAAACACATTTGGAACAAAGGCCATAGGCATTGGCACCGCTTCTTGAAAATAGGGTATAGGCGGTGCTGAGCAAGGTACCACTCATGGGCCACAAGGAAAGCACGGTGCTGAGTTTTTCAAAGTAAAAATGTCAAACGAAGCAAGTTTCCACCCTAAGTGTTGGGATTAAGGGAAAACATGGAAGTTAAGGGTCTTATCACATGGTGATGATAGGATTTGCGTATAACAAAATTCCCCCCAAAGCATGAGACTTAGAGGGATACGATAAGTGAGAGCTTTGAGAGAACAAGTTTTCACTTCGAGGTGAAAATGTCAGCTCGGTCGGAGAATGTTGTCCAATAGGCATCTGTATTACATCAATATTTTTGACTCATAGATACATGTAACTAACTCATGGATATAGACCAATACAAGGCAGATCCATGAGAGGAATAAACAAGCATGGCTACTAGAATACAGCATAGATCCATGTGATAGACGACTCAAACTTGGATGCAAATTTGAGCATAGCCACGACCATACAAATGTGGATCCATGCTAGATATACAAAACTCCATCGCAACCTGGGGAAAGCAATGAGCACTAAACAAATACCCAGGGTCTTCATCTCGTCTTCCACAAAGTACGATTCTATCCATGTGATTACAATGATCTGAAGTCAAACATGGTAGAAACCACTTGATTACCGGCCAATGATGTGAACCGTTAACAAGTGCGAGGGAGATCACCATTGATGTCAATGATTCCCAAGGTACCCTAGTACAATCTACTGAGTGTGAATAGATGCCTTAATGTCGAACACCCAATCAATTCTATCGATCAAAGGTCAATGATGTGAACCTATGTCGAGAGCGAGAGAATCTATCATTAAGGCATACAGATATCAACGTACTAAGTTTTGTTTCTAAGACTATTTCCCATATGATGAACTGATGTCGACGAGAATAGTCTCGTCGAAGGAGGGCCATGATGATTCCCACACCAACGACACGAAACTCGGAACATAGTTCTGGAATGATGTGAATGTAGTAAGCACAAGACTTACCCAAAAGTACTGACACAGAGACTGTTTTGATTGTAGAGGTAAACTTCTTCAACTTCCCTTTGAACATCAGGTGGCACGACAAAAGACTTGGCAGCATGACTGAACCAAACAAACACACAGTGCGACAGTGGACAATGCATTCTTTCGAAAGACTCAAAGGAGTGGCATGACTCATGAAAGTGGATCGTCACGGAGATCAGCTGAATACCCAATTGACTCAAATGATATGTAGATAAGTGCCATGTCCAAATGTAACGACAAACTACTGCCATTTATTTGCAAAATGATTCCCTTCCCATTTCCCCCATCATGATTGATGAGTGCCTCTTTTCAGTTTTACGAGTTCAAAGAGGGTAACAAACACTCGTTATAGCTCATCCGAAGGAAATTCCAAACTCATATGTTTTACGAACCTAAGAGAGGAGGGGTTCATTCCCAAAAGAGGGTCTCTAAATGTTTAAATTAATGAGTCCAATGAAAGAAAACTCGGTATCGTTCATGTTAAGAGAGTCTGAACGACCACGGAAGAAGACTCCAAAGGGTCCCTTTTCGTATGATTTAGTCCCTAAGGCCTGAAAAGGTATAAAATAATACCTTAGAGAACTGTTCCAGTCATGATTGGTTGGAGTGTTCCTTTTTCGTAAATAGTCTATCCGAATCTAAAAAGAGATAACCTACCATCGAAGAAATGACTCTTCAAATGTTTTAACGAGTGTGAAGAAGACAAGATCACTCAACAATCTTTTCGTATTTAAGGAGCTCGAAAAGAGTTTAAAGAAGACTCCATTAGATCTCTTTTAACAATGATAGATTTTACGAGTCTGAAAAGAATCAGAAATGGACTCGGACCTTTGATACTAAGTTTCAAGAGTGTGACCAAAGTGTCGCAACAAATGCTCAACGATTTTTTCCATTTTATGGTAGTACGAAAAAGTCAAAAACGAACTCCCAAAACTTTACTGCTGTTGTTCTTCTATCCTACAATGACTCAATAACTGACATCAAAGGGTTACGACTAATAGATTTTGAATAATAAACAATTTCAAAACAAAACTATAGTATGTCAAACCTAAAAAATGTGTATAAAAGTCATGTAAATAGTAAAAATCAAAACATTTTACTATTTACCCATAGTGGAGAGCATTTGGAACACTTTCCTGGTCAAATTTTTAGTTACAGATATCGGGAGTTTCCACCGTCGGATTCGAGCACCGTTAGCTCCAGGTAATAGCCTAGACCCTACTATTTCCTTGTATAGCTTCAATTTTGAATTTGAATGGTGTTTTGGGCTTGTATGGCAAGCCCTAAAATCATGGGAGCGGGCACCTCTCTTATCCCTTGCGGGATAAGAGGTACCTCACTAGAACCGTGCCAAGAACATAGCACACAAGTGGTGTGACCTCTTGTCCTCAACGGGGCACAGGCGGTGCCGGCCGCGAAGAAATAAAAATATACACACAAGGAAAACTAGCTGATTTCTTTTGATTTGGATGATTAAGAATGATTCTAATGAGTCTTGTGATTGTTTTTGGCAAGTTCTTGCTGATAAAAAATGGTTATATGGAAGGAAAGACAGCATGATAATGATGGCATCTTTGCCGAGAGAAATGTGGTTTGCATAGCCACATTGAGAGACTGCGGGATTTTAAAAAAAAATTGCACACCTAGCATGGTATCGCATGAGCGGTTTCTAGAGCACATACTTCAGATGTAGAATCTGGAGCAACAATACTTCGAGGTTGGTGCTCACATTTTGACAGTGGAGGTAGAGGACATATGCTTCTTGACTGGACTTTTGAGATGAGGTGCTCCCATATCGCTGACTGGTTCCTGCGAAGAGGATATTACCACACAAGAGTTGATAGACCGTCACTATATCCCTGGGACAAGGACATCGAGGAAGAAAATCCCCATAAAAGAAGTGATGGATAGACCTCTACGGACTGTATTGTTTACTATGCAGAGGGTGGCAGGAATCCAAGGAGTGCACCAGGGATTTAGAGCACATATGCTCTATGCCATAGAGGCCATGGCGCCTACAGTCTTTAACTGGGTGGAAGCCCTGCTTTCGATCTTCAAGGATCAGCTGACCAATTGTCAGTAGGGGGAAATGAAGTAGTTTGGTTTCAGTTCCATTATGGATTGCTTCTTCTTCGAGCGGGTTCCACAGATGGGGCCCCAGGTGGTATTTATAGAGCTGAGAGCACGGGACCCTCGCATGCAAAGGTGGGTCCAGATTATGGCCCATACTGGAGAGGGCAGGGGAAAGGTAAAGTTCAGTGACCCATTCTTTCGATGGTTGAGAGATCATATCCTCATGGTGGAGGATTATGCATATGTAGGCACTGAATTCAGTGGTGACCCTGACCTACCACTCCCACCAGGTGGACAGTGGGGTGACATCGGTAAGAGGCAAAAAACCCTAAAATGGAAATGATGTTTTTATGTTTTTGATGTTTTATATTTTTTATGTTAACGAGACTTGAGTATTTTCATGCAGACGTCAGAGCAGCACAACTTGGTGGAGCTTCCCCATTGGACAGACGAGCAGGAGCCTGTTTTCTATCGCAGGGTGACGATGTGACCGGGGAGTTAGAGGAAAATCTAGAGAGGTTGACCCTAGACATCCTTGATGCTTCCATTGATGACCTCCCTCTAAGGTATCAGAGGCCTACAGCGGGAGTACCAGGTCATTTTAGCATACTGCTACGTAAAGTAGCTCGGGCAGTGATGTGTTACCACGAGCATCATTAGATGATGTGTGTATGATGTATCCACTGAAACCTGATAGCTTCAAGATTTTGTATGGTGATTTTTACCTGAAAGCCTACATGCTTCAGATGAGGTCTCATGACCTATTTTTGTAAATCATGTTCATATATATATATATATATATATATACATACTTTTACGTGGTGTTTATATGTCTCAAATGGTGAATGTATTTTACATGAGTTTTATGTGTCTTTAATTGTTTATTTACAATGAACCAAGTTTGATTTTCATGTTATGAATGGGCAATATGCCAATCTAGGATGTAATTAGCTAATGAGTCGGCAATTACATTATGTTCCCTAGGGATATTCCTATAGGTGATAGTTTCAAATGACCTTTATAACAAGCGTACCCTCTAAAAAAGACGGAGAAGCACTAGGTTCCTAATGGTGTAAACATGGTTTAGATGAGAAACCACTAGATGCGATCCATCAAGACCACCAAATTGCAAACATCCTGGGAGGCAGCTTCAGTCATAAGACCTATGACTGCTATGATACTCGGCGATGTTGTTGGTAGCGGGACCAATACAAACCGCTCCTAAATTGACCAATTCATAAGCTGGGGAATAGAGAACCCAAGCAGCTAAGGCAAGATTCAAGGTGTGGCGGCAAGCACCATCAGCGAAGCCGTAGAAATACATTTGCTCTACATGACCAAAACATGGTATAAACAAATACAGACACTTAAACTCAAAACCATATTGAAAATACTTAAGCACACTGAAATTCAAGCAATATACATATATACAAGATACTATCTAGGAGAGATCTAGGCATAGTACCTCTTCAAGTACAACCCATTGCGAGGCTGCCCTAAAGGGGTTCCATCATAGTCTATGAGCTCGTAGGCCCCTTTCTCTAAAACTTTATAAATGACGAAAGGACTGTACCACATGGATTCGAACTTTCCTTTCCCTAGTTTGTCATATCTCTGATCATAAGTCAAAACTAGGTCACCCTCGTTGAAGGCACAAGGTTGGACAGATTTATCATACTGTTCCTTGATGCATTTCTTGTGTGCCTCATTAGCCAAGGCAAGCATCTCTCCTAGTTTCGTCAAGGTTTTTCTAGTATAAAAATCTCTCTTCCTCTGCAGAAGTGTCTGGGAGAAGTTCGACGGAAAGTTTCAAGGATGGAATCTGACATTGAATCAGTAAGACAGCTTCGAGTCCGTAGATAAGCTGGAAAGGTGTGAAACCAGTAGCTATTTTCACCGACGTCCTATAAGCCCAAAGAGCGGAGAAAAGGATATGGTGCCAGTTGGATTTATGGTCTCCAACCATCCGACGAAGCATCATTTTCAAAACTTTATTAATGGCCTCTACCTGACCATTAGCTTGTGGATAATAAGGCGTAGAGTTTTCATGGTGAAAACCTAGCTTGGCACTTAGCTCCTCCATCATTTGATTAGGAAAATGTGATCTATGATCAGTAACCATGGACTACGGGACTCCGAATATAGCTATGACATGATTGAACAGGAAGAGAACGGCAGTCTTACCATCTTCCGCATATATAGGCATAGCCTCAACCCACTTTGTAAAATAGTCAATGGATACGATGATGTAAGCATGCCCCCCGGCTGAGGTAGGCCTACAATGCATATAATAAATCCCCCATTTGGAAAATGGGCCAACGGCGATGACGGGGTGTAGTGGAGCAGGATGAGTGCACTTTTTCGGATAAAAATGTTGACAAGGTGGGCATTTCTTGACAGCCTCGTGACAGTATTTAAATACTGAAGGCTAGAAATAGCCAGTACAAAGGATTTTCTAGGCTGTAGCCATCCCATATAAATGACCGCCACATGCTCCAGAGTGTCAATCATTCAACACTTGTTCAGCTTCCTCATGGGTGAGGCATCGTCGGAGAACGGAATCGATCCCACATCTATACAAGGTGTCATTCAAGATGAGATATTATTTTGCGTGGTGACGGATGCAGTGGTGATCGTCACAAGAGAGATTTGGCTGAAATCTTTGTGTTTGGAGATAAATCAGCAAATCTCCATACCATGGGTCAGTAGTACTTATCAAGAACATGAATTCATCCGAAAATGAATCACTGGGCTCAGATTTCGTTGAAGCACAGGGAAGATCACACATGAGCTCGGCAAAGACCAAGGATTTCTTTGATGTGGCTTTGGAAAATTCCAGATCAAACTCTTGTAGTATGACTATCTATCGGGAGTACTTGCCCCCGAGCACCTGACGAGTCAGGATGTAATACATAGGGTTCTGGTCTGCCAATACAGTGGTTATGCGGAGCAAAATGTAGTGATGAATTTTTTGAACAGCAATGACCATGGCCAATGCTAATTTCTCCACACATGAATATCAGGTTTCATAATCCATAAGATTCTTACTAGCATAGTAAATCACGTGCTCCTGACCGTCGGGATTTTCCTACACCAAGACCATAGTGATGGTAGTAGTGGAGACAGCAATATATAAGAGAAAGTCCTTTGAATAATATGGGGGGTGTATCACGGGTGAATGAGTCAAAGCGTGTTTAATATTATCAAAGGCTCGTTGGGATTGGTCATCCTAATAGAACGGATTTCCCTTCTTGAGGAGACGCATATAACCGTGTGTTTTCTCTGTGAAATTGCACACGAAACGGCGGAGGAAGTTTTCCTTCCCTTGCAAACTTTGGAGTTCAAGAAGATTGGTTGGGGCTGGTAGAGCTAAAATGGAGGCAATTTTAAAAGGGTCTATCCGGATGCCATCCTTAGAGACCACAAAACCTATCAGGCATCCTGTCTCAACACAGAAAACACATTTATATGGATTGAGTCGTATATTATAATGACAACATCTTAGGAAAATGTCTCTAAGATGACCAGGGTGGTCCTCCCGTCACTGTGAATGAGCAGGGAGGTCGTCAAGGTATGGTTCAAGGTATGGTGTTGTCACTATGAATGAGCAGGGAGGTTGTCAAGGTATGCTGACCTACTTTTTATTGATAAGGACAACGTTTGATATCCATTCCATCAGGGGTACGAGATAAATAAACCCAACTTTGAGAAGTTTCTCTATTTCAGCTTTAATAGCTGCGACCTTCCGTGGATGGACTTGCCTTAGTTTTGCCTAAGAGTTTTAGCACTGGGATAGGTTTTAATTTCATGGACCACAATAGATGGCTCTATCCCCGGAATTTCTTCATAAGACCAGGCAAAAATATTGAAGAATTCTTTGAAAAGTGCCTTGTATGCTTCAGATTCTTCTATCGAGCAGTTTTTCCCAACATGAACATGCTCAATGGTACCAGGCTTGGCTGATATGTCAAGTGGATTTATCTAAGTAATGTTGCATAGGTTCCTTCAGAATCCGTGTCTTGCAACAATATAGGACTTTGAGGTGTGTTGAAAATATCAGTGGAAAACAGGGATGCATAGTCATGGTCTACCGAACTGGTGTTGGGGAGGAACAAGGATCTATGATGGTGATCCTCCCAAATAGGCTCATTCACATTCATGATATCCATAATGGACTCATCGGAAGGAAAATTCTCAGAGAGATAATCCAGAATAGGAAGAGATGGTTCTAACCAGTAGGGCATGTGGTAAGGGTCCGAAGTCACCGGATGAAGTTCATCAGTGTGATCATCGGAAATGGTTTGCATGATCTTGTACATTTTTTCATGCGGACTCAACGAGGTGGAATCAACAATTTGTTTTCCCTTGGGACCATGGTCAAATGACGTAATCGTATTTACTGTCGCGGTGTCTGTGTTAGGAAGAGTGGATGGAAAAATCCCCATAAGGGATGAATCCTTCAACATGCCTACCCCAATCGACTGGTAAGGAGAAGGGGACTGACCTAACATAGGGATGTTATTAACTGTAGAGGTAGTAACATCCGGCATACAGAAATCGAGCTGGTCAATGGTGACAATTCTCCCTAGATGCGGAAATTGGACAGTGCGAAATATCGTCGAAGCGACAGTAGTCATGGTGTAAACCAATTTCTTCCTCGGAGAAGGTTGTAATCTAATGGGGTGTCTACTTATTCTACTTGAATAGAAACATTTTTTCCCCCAAGCTTGACTACAAGGGCTGATATGAGACCATGGGACTGGAAACCTTGTCCATCAAAGGCTTTTAGTGTCGTAGGTGATGTTACAAGCTCGGGATAGCCGAGAGCTTTCCAACAAGACAGTGACAAAACCAAAGTTGAAGCTCCTTCGTCTAATACAGTTCTAAAGACCTTATTTCCAACTACTTTTGTGATGATTTGGAAAGAAATTTTGTTAGGTAGCCTAGACTTATAGTTCTCAACATTGAAATGAATCAAATTAGTATTGTCCGGGTCTAAATCTCCTAACGCAGTTAATAGGTTTTTGCGTTGTGTAGGACAACTTTGGAGCACTTCCAAGGTAGACATTGAACATTGTGCCTGAGAGAGATATTCAACTAAATTATAAAATTGAGTAGCTTGGGAATTAGGGTTAAAAATAGCCTTCCTAAGAGTACTCTTGGGTGGACGCAAAACCATGTCAAGAGTAGGCTTCTCGATGGTTAGGGGGGCAGTAAACGAGGAGTGGGGAGAACCAGTAGAGAGAGCTTTCCCTGAAGAAGAATTGACTTCTTTCTTATCTGTGGGTTTGTCATAATTATGACTTTGAGTTTGCAAACTAATAGTATCTGAGGACATCATGCGAATTTCCTTTGAAGAACTAGAGTTTCCCTTATTAGACATGTGGTCTATCAGTTGTTGTTGAGAGGGAAAATGATCCATGAGAACTGCGGGTGGGGGATTTGTTTTCAAAAATTGGGTGATTTCGTCTCGACGGGGACACTCTTTTGTGAAATGGTCACCTCCACATAGCATATAGGTATATTTTTCTTTTCTTTTCCCTTTATCATTATCGTTGGTGGTTGGTTTTGGATTCTCATGTTGGTTTCCAGGTTTTTTATTTTTAGTTTTACCTTTCTTTTTATTGTTGTCGGGTGTTTGAATACTCTGAATAGAATTTACCTTGGTGGAAACCTTGGGAGTTGAAGGAGTAGGGGTGTAAGTCTGGGGTTGCTTGGTAGGTTTTGCTGCTAACGGGGACTGGATTGAACCAACAATCCCATCAACAGGGACTTCTACCGGTGGATTTGCGTGATCGGTGCTTGGGCTAGTAGCTTGAGGAATCAAGTCATACAAAGTTCCAGACTGGGAATAGACCAAGTCTAGATATTGGGCTCGACTAATGGCTTTCTCTTCAATAACAGCACTGCCCATAGCCACATCTCAAGCAATTGGAGGCAGCAAATATTTAGTAAACCAATCAGCTAATAACTGATCCGGAATAGGAGCCTTAATAAGTCTTCTCCGCCTTCTCCACTCATGGATATGATCGGATATGTGGGTGGAGGTGTTCTGTCGTAGAGAAGTTAAGAGATCAGTACCCATTTCATAACGGATAGGAAGATGAAAGTGTGTAAGAAATACAGTTGCCAATGAGCCAAAATCCACAAACGAATGTTGCGGAAGTTCAATGTACCATTTCACGGCTGTACCGATCAAAATTCGTTGAAAGAGTCTTAAACGAACTGAATCATCCATAAGGGAGTTTCAAGAACACCACAAATGGAATGTCATGACATGGTTTTTTGGATCATCTCCATGCTTCCCATAGAAATTTGGAATGTCCGACGGCAATTGTACCAGAATGGGAGGCCACGAGGGGTTATGTCAAATGGGGTCATTAATCAACTTGGACAAATCAGGCAAGTCCAAAGTTGCTAGGAAAGGTAACTGATGATTAGGTTGCACATATTGGTAATATTGATATGGCATATAGATACCAGTAGGACCATAAGTATACTGATAGACAGGTTTTTGTGACGAAGAACTACCAGAAAATCCGCCCATAGGGGGTTGATTTCCGGGATCAGGACCATTAGGACCACCAAGACCATTGGGACCACTAGCACCACCTGGACCACCAGACCCTCCAGGACCTCTAGGAGGTAAACCTCCAGAGCCTCTAGAACCACTAGGAGGAGGGCCACTAGACCCTCCATGGCCATTAGGAGGGAATCCACCAGGACCATTAGGACCATAAGGAGGGAAGCCATCCCCACTAGAGTAGCCAGATTTGTAATCAGGAATATTTCACCTTCTGCAGACAGAAGTTGTTCCTCTGGTCTGAATGGTTCAGATCCAGAACAAATGAGTGAACGACAAAGGATGAAGACCTTCCTTGGATGTTGTAGACACCTGGAATGCTGCTTCAATTGTGAACCTGTGTACCTGCAAACAAATCAAACATGCAAACACATCAAAGTTACCAGAAAATCATCTACTTATCCATGTCAGTGACTAAGGAATCTAACAACATGTACATGTGAAATCAAAACAACAGTAATGTGGGACGGAAATCAGCTTTGCATTAAGAATTTATGGAGAAGCTTACAACCATTGCCTTAGTGTTGATAGGCGTCTCCACGAAACAAACACTTCATCCCCTAAAGCTCCAACTTTGCTCTCTATGCTCTCCAATGATTTGGACTAGGTAGTCAATCCAACAGCATAACAATACCTCTATAGTTATCCCCCTCAACTATGGACATGAGCTTGTATTTATAAGGCTCAATGGATAGGGATAGTTGAGAGAATTGTGGATGAGGTGGCTCCAAGATCCTATGGTGGGGGATCTCAAGCTCAAACTAACCCACAATGATAGGGATAAGGGAGGACACAAGGCTCATGATCTATAAGCCTCGATAAACTTCTATTTTTCTCATTTTACCCAAGGTACTGCTTTTCTCCTCTTATGACAGAGCAGTTTAGATGAGAAACACGTTTGGACCAAAGGCCATAGGTAGTGGCACCGCTTCCTGAAAATAGGGTACAGGCGGTGCTAAGCAAGGTACCGCTCATGGGCCACAAGGAAAGCGCGGTGCTAAGTTTTTCAATGTAAAACTGTCAAACAGAGCAAGTTTCCACTCTAAGTGATGGGATTAAGGGAAAACATGGAAGTTAAGGGTCTTATCACATTATGGTGACAGGATTTGGGTATAACAATGACATTGTGAGGTCGCGACTCATATACAACATGATGCTTCCACATATATGGTTGTCCTAAGAGAAAATCTCAGACTTCAAGTGGGGCCACATCACATAGTACCTCATCTTTGAAAGGCTTGATGCCATATGGTAGGAGGAATTGTTGAGTAATTTGGATACCGCGTCCTTGGCTTCGCCAACCAATGTTGTATGGTTGTGGGTGTGGTGTTGTCGGAAGCTCCAATCTCTTGATAGATTCTGTTGAGATTAGGTTCTTTTGGTTTCCATTGTTAACAACAAAATGTAGTGGTGTTCCCTTTACCCACATCTATGAATGGGAGAGACGCTCCTCTCCCTTTGACTCTTTAGGCTCCTCTGGTTGAATCTATGTGGTAGCAATAGTGACAGTGGGTTCTAGATCAATGATCTGCTTCCCATGGTATGCGGCTGTGGAACTGGGTTTTGAATCAGAATCGGGATCTGATTCTGAATATTTGATCTCGGCTACCAATGAGTTATTTGAGTGGCACTCATCAGTGTTGTGCCAAGGGCTTTTATGAAATTCGCACCACTTCCCAATGTCCTTCTTTGTATTTCCATTCCCCTAATTTTTTTATGGCTCTGACTGGTTGTCTTTTCCTTGTCCTGTGTTTTGTGGGTCAGGGTTTCCCTTGCCTTGCTTTTGTGGTGGGTTTGCAGGTCCAAAGTCTCTCTTGTTCTTTTGCCAAAATTTCTCCTCGATTTTGACAGCATACCGATAGGTTAATCCAAGTGAAGATATGTCGAGGAATTACATCTCATTTTAAATGTACCGATGTAGACCATTGCGATATTTTAGTATCAGGTGCCGCTTGAAGTCCTTGATACCAAATTTGTACACAAGGTATGAAATTTGTTGGTGTACTCCGACATTGTTTGGTCCCTTTCTTGACGCAAAATGGTCCATTTTGTGTACTAGTCATTATAGTTTCCCACAGGGTAACATTGTTCCATGGCGGCATCTATAAAAGAGGCCCAAGTGGGATTTGTCTCAAACATTCTAGACTCGTCTAATGAGTTTTGATCACAATAAGTACCCCACCAATTTTGGACATGTGGGATTTCCTTAAGGAGCGCAAAGGTGATATTTTCCCTGTCGAAAAAATTATGGATAGATAAATACCCTTCTATAACATTCAACCACTTATCTAGGGCATCAGCAACAATTTAGCCTTCAAATAAAGGAATATAAACGTTAAATTGTACCTTGAAGGGAGTTGCATCCCCGAACTGGTTTCTTGTTGAAGATGCACTTGTCGTTTCTAGCATTTGTAGAAGGATTTGGGTGAAACTATCCATCATCTCGTTCCTTTGTCACTCGATGGCTTCCTCGAGAAGCAACTTCATAAGATCTACTGCTCTATCATCTATCTTTTCTTCTGCCATGGGATCCCATTTGGGGAAGCGAGAGTGACCTTCCCCAAGCGAAACTAGTTCGATACCAAACTCTCTATACCCTGACCTCGTCGGGGACATGCGCCGAGAAACCATCAAAGAGCAGATTGATCTGGTACCACTGATCAAATTTATGTGAGAGAAAAATGAAAGAACAGATACATAATCATAAATGCATACATCTTGCGAAGATAACAGAGATACAGTAAACACATATTCTATTAAATAGCAAAAATAGAACAAACTATAAATACAACAGCTAGAATGGTGGTAGCTATCTCTGAGAAGAGATGTGGATACTATGCTCATATGTTCCAAGATGAATACAAAATGAGGCCAAAAGGGCCTATTTTTCATAAGCATGGGGGAGAGAACCCCAAAAGTCCAAAACATAAACCTAGAAGATGAATTGTCATAAATTTTGCGGCCCCAAGGTGGTTAGTTGAATAGTCAACTTCCTGGGGTTATAAATTTTGCATACAATCTCTGATTTGGGCACTCGATAGCCCGTTGGAAAGGTCTATCCGAGCTTTGAAACTTTCATTTGGGGCCAAATGCATTCAAAAATCAACCGTATGGCACCCTCAATCACCAAAAAATGTCGTTTAGGCCCTCAAAACGGACCTGGAAGTTTGGGTCCCGAAAAAACATAGAAAAATAACTAGGAAATTTCCACAATGGATAATTGTTTTGAGCCAGTGAAATAGGTGGGTGGCCACCGATCTCCATCCGGATCACTCCTACCCCTACCCCTCACTCTACCTCTTTCTCTCTCCTACTCCCACTATCCCTAACCCCTACTCTCTCTTTATCTCTCCTAATCCCCCTTCCCCTTACCGCTAACAACCCCCNTCCCTTGGTTGTGAAAGGAGAAATGGACTCGACAGCGGACTACCAAACTTGACCTATTGACATTTTGCACTCGAACTAGTCTATTTGATAATCAAGTTTCCTTGTTTAGTATGTTTTTGTTTAAATCACTTCTGGACATTTTCTAAGTAATATTATGTTTTGCATGGTCATAGTTCTCAACTTATGGGAGTTAATAGCTTTACTTTCTATTGTTAGTTGTTTATGTCTAATTCTAGTTCTTAGTTTTTAGTTTATTTTTTAGTGAAAAATAATATTGTGTAGCTACTCTGCTTCAAGAATTTTGTACTCTATATTTTTATGTAGAACATAATCGAATTTAATAATAATAAAAAGTGTTTGCCAAGATTTGATTTGAGCTTATGGAGGGATTACGTGAAACTATAATTTAATGTAAAATTCTTTATAAATTTAAGAAGAAGAAAAATCATCAACGAAAAATTCATGTTATTTAAATTTTTATGGTGAGGTTGAGTCAAATAGCATTCGTTGATAGTCTTTCAAGGAGGTTATCCTTTTTTTTCCATAGAAAAAAATCATAATTTTATAACAGATATACAGTCTTTAGATGGACCAATTTCAAAACTAAATATTGTCCATTATCAAAAATGTTACTTACAAAATTCTTATACCTGACCTGAACATACAGATCGTAAGAACTTCATACAGATTTCATACATTCATCATAAAATCACTTACAGATCACATACACATTATCATAGATCTCATATTCATCTTCATCATTTATGATCATCCCCCATATGCTCATATTCATATTCATATGCATATCCCCACATCAAAAAACTTTTGCTTAACTAAAAGCATAAAATTTCAGTTCAGCCCATAAACAGAATGCATAGCAAAACTCATCAAACATCATCTGTCCATATACAAACCATCATCTCAAAACAGCATCCATAAACACATATCTGACCAACCAGTCATAAACATAAACAAAATGGATTCTAGAACATCTCTGAAAGTGCTTAAAAAACCAAAACAGTCTCATATCTTTCAGCATCCCGGTGTTCAGTAATCTTCCAATATCCAAATAGAACATTGGATCCTTCTTTTGCTAAAACATATGCAAGAGAATTTATTTCTCGTTAAATATGCTTATACTCCACAAACTCAAGCATGTCAGCAAATCTGTTGACTTCATGAAGAATTTGAGCAAGCTGAATATTTTGAATTATATACTTACCAGAGACCCAATTAATAACCAGCTGGGAATCACCAAAAACCTGCAACTTAGTTAGGTGTTTATCCAAATCCAAAGTAAGAAGAAGATTTAAACCAAGAATCTCAACAAAGTGGTTAGTGCCAAATCCAAAACCTGCTTAAAGGAAAAATGATGATCATCAGAAATGTAGAGCATATCACCTGCTCCACAAATTTCAGGATCACCTATTGCAGACCCATCAAAATACCCCCAAGGGAAAGATTTATCAATAACTTCCTCAGCAACAGATCTAATTCTTACCACAATTTTATCTTGAGGAAAATTACTCAGCAAACCCAAATAGAGATAAGAAACCTGAAATGGCGAGAGAATATAATATTCAAATCAGCTCTGGTTTCTTTCCTTCCATAAAAACCATAATACTATAACAGGTAATGACCTAATGTGCTTCACTTCCCCATTAAGACACCAGGTCTTAAGACAAGAAATCACTAAATTTCCACTCCATAATTTTTTTATCTTTAACTTGGATTCAAGTTCAAACCAAACACTTCTTGAAAATGAACATTCCACACCCAAATGAAAGTTAGACTCATAAGCCATTTTGCACAAATAACATCTTACAGGTCCTTCCATGCCCTTCCTACAGATGAAATCCCATGTTAATGCCTTATCAGATAGTAAAAACCAGTAGAATAATTTTTCTTTGAGAGGGAATTTAAACTTCCATAGGACCTTCCACCACCATGAAAATTCCACCTCGTTCCTATCCAAAATCATCTGGAGATATCCAACTTTTGTAGAATACTTCCCAGATTTATCCTGATTCCACACCAGAATATCATCATCATAAGATAATCTAGCATGATTAGCTTTAAGAATAGCCAAATATCCATTCCAACAGGTAAAATCATGATAATCCACTAATCCAATCATATCAGCAAAAATCCAACCCTGCTACAGCAACACAGACACACCAGGACATCCAATATCCTTAAGAAAATAAATTCCAAAGGAGTGAAGTTTATCAACCAATAAGGAGGGTAAAAGATGTCTCCATTTGCATCCAACCCATGGATCCAAACCGAGTTGGACATATGCACCATTTCCAACCTTCCAAATAAGATAATTACCAATAATATCAAAGGACCATAAAACAGCTTTCTAGCATATAGAAATACGTCTTTTATGTTTGACAAAAACTCTGATCCAGTCCAGTAAAGATAAAGGATGGACATACTTCTGAATGTCTATTTGGACCCACATACCCGAACCTTGTATGATGTTCCATACACTCTTAGCAACAAGTGCTTTGGCAAAAACAGCAGGTATCTTTAGTCCCCAACCCCCCAAAAACTTTGGTCATCCTAAAGCTTTCCAAGAGGTCCAAGGTAATCCAGAGGAAGCATTGCTCCCAAACCATAAAAAATTGAAACATAGCTTTCTAATCTTTTTAATAATTCCCAACGGAATCCAGAAATGCATCCAGTAGACTAGAATAGCCTCTAGTACATAGTTGACAAGGGTAAGCTTACCTCCCTTGGACAGCCATCGAAAGCTCCAGTTTTTAATTCTTTTTTCCACCTTAGCTACTAGCCAGTCCTGGTCCTTCATAAGGTATCTGCATGGTTTAAGATGAAAGTCGATATACTTCAAGCAAACCTCAAGTTTAGAAACAGTAAAAGAGAAAATATTATGTAAAGAAATTAACTCTGAATCATCCAACCCATAATGCAATATGGAGGATTTTTCTTCATTTATGTGCATCTCAAATGCCTTGCAGAAAATTAACATAACCTCATACAAAGATGATAATGATTGATCAGATCCATCAAAAACCATGACGATATCACCCACAAAAAGAACATGAGATAGAGATATATCATTACCAAAAGATATACCATGAAAAACATCATTTTCTTTTGCTGTTAATAGAGCCCTACCCAAACCTTCGATAAAGAGGTTATCCTATTTAGTAGAACTTAACTTTCTAATTTATGTATAGTATGATTAGCCGTACAAAATCCTCATTAAATAAACTAAGCATGTGTTATGTTTGTATTATATTAATACATTTTGGCTAATTTACATTATGATTCTCTCTTTCTCACCACATATGAAGATCAATGAAAATATTTCTCACCACATATGAAGATCAATGAAAATACTATGTATTTTATGTATGGTTGAAACAAAAATATTATTGTATATATGGTTAATATTAAAAAAATATTATTTTATATATGGTAATTTTAAAAAATTATTATTGTATATATTATGTATATTAAATTTTTAATTTAAATATGCTTTGAAATTATAAACTATATATTTTATTTTTAGTTTCAAGTAAAAGTTTGGAAAGAAAAAAAACTTTTTTTTTTCATTTTCTTGGTGTTATCCAATATCAATTTATTAGTGTTAAATGCAATGTCAAAATTACTAAGAATGTTAGAGAAAATTAATTGAATTCCTAATTAAATTTATATGTATCTATTAATTATATATATTATGTGTCTTCTCTTGTGAAATTATATATTCAAATTTGAATGGGTGTTGTATATACATTTATGTAAGTTAAGTAGTGAAACCATTATAAAAAAAATCCCTTCTTTTAAAAAAGACATTTCATAAACAAATTTAATTTATAACTAAAATATCCATTTAAAATTATAGAAGACACTAAAACATCCATTTGACAAGTGTCTTTGTCTAAAGATGATCCTTGGTGGAGGGCTCCAAACGTTGACTATGTCTTCTACATCACAAAGTATACTCCAATTTTAGTTAAGAATTTAAAAGGTTTATCTTCAATTATTTGTCTCCCATAATCATCATACAAGGAAGAAATTATACAAAGTTCAACTAATATTAATTCAAAATTAATATAATAATAATTTATTGATATCGAATATCTTAGAATGGTTGGTTTTGATAGCCTCATTTTATATAGTGACCTGAGTTCGAACTTTATAAGGTATCCAAAAGAAGACACTTAAAATCCATCCATGATAAGGGTTGGTGTGGCTTGGACCAAGTGTGGTCGTTGTGGGATTTTTATGGCTTAGATTCCCTTGGGTCAGGGTTTCTTAGACCATGGGCTAGTTCCGCAAGTCATAAACAAACTAGGAAACAAGTAAAAAAACAAAAAAACAAAATGTTGAGCTTCCTTTTTCTTTGGCATCCATAAGGTGTTAAGATTTGGTTACTAATCCACTAATTAATCATTATGCTTGAACTATGTTTCAAGCATTATTTATTGTATTTTTATTTCAATATAAGACCATGTCTATAGATTTGGATTGATAAACAAAATTTTAATTATTACTTAAGGAATCATAGGTTAAATTACCATAGGGGTGGTAGGTGCACAAGGACCACAAGGGGGGTTGTCATGGGTGGGGGGTGGGGTAAATATTAGACCTAGGAGTAAACAAGATGTATCATATGCTTGGGGACTTGGAGTGATGACAAACAACTAATAAGAAGTGCATGCCTTGTAACTTGGATTGGTTATACTCTATAATTTAAATGTCAAGAATGTTGTGTTCTTTGGATAATATGTAGTTGTTATCAAGCGAGGGAAAAAATAATAATTTTATCAATCCTATCTAGAAAGGTTGAGATAATTAAAGGGATAATCACTCATTTTTAAAAGATAGTGTTCTCCCACAATTTTCATTCATACCATTCAAAAGCAGATGAAATGGTGAATTGGGTTATATATCTAAATAAAGGGGTTCTTGTGAAAAATCGGGGTGATGCCAATTTATTGTCAATTCCTTAAGTTAGGATCACAATTCAAATATGAATGTCATGAACATTAGCAATATGTACACTTGTTCAATCGAAAGGATAGAGGTGAGAAGAATTAATCCCCACCCACCATGTACCTATCACACACTTATATTCCCCCTCTCTTAGTATGCATATAACTGTTGACATAAGGGTTTCTCTTAATGTGGGTGGGATTCCTTCAATCCATGGTAGAGGCAACAGGGTCTTTGATATGGTGGTGTTTTGGTTTTTTTCATGCAATGCTAGTTCACCTACTTGGAAACCAAAATTAGCAGCAAGGAAGGCAAACATTTTCTACCCAGACCCCGATATCAAAGCTACTATTGTAGATACCTCCCTCTCTATGTTTTTCTTATCCCTTTACTCATAGGTAATTATTAGATAGTGGTTCTTGTTGTGAAGTAAAATTTGAAAAGTAAAAGAGATTCAACTTGTTGGACATTGGGATTCTCCATCGCTCAATGATAAATATGGAAGAGGGTAAGCATATAAGAAGTTGTAAAAATTGTGAGCCTATGTACATATGTGGATATTTAAAAAGTATAGCCATCTATATTGATGGTTTTCACAAATAAATTCCAGATATAAATGAACAATTGGAAGCCTAACTTGAACCAAACAAACCGAATTGGAAATCAATTTGGAGGCTCAAAATAAGAGAATTAATAAAATTTGATGGAAGTGGATATTCATTACAACGTAATTCTTGGGTTTTTATGAAGTTCACAGTACCTTGTGGGTCATCCTATAAATTCCATTAACACAGTAAAGGAGGAACAAATTGAATATGTAACAATGCAACAAGTATTTCAAGGTCTAGCAGACAAAGTGAAAGTTGACAAGATATTGCAAGTCCAAGGAATGAATATGTTTCCATGAAAAAATACCATATTGCGCATGATTTCCCTTAAATTCACCAAGATTTTATGTATTATCAATTCATTTTGATAGGAGGTCATTTTGTAAGAGTATATGGTTATATATACTTTCAGCAAAAGATAGGAAGTAGATATAGAAATGATATATTGGCTCTAGGAAAAAGTTTGGACATCCTTACCATTTTAAACTCTACCTTGAAATGTAATAGGTAGTCTACCTCCTCTATTTTATAGATATTTTATATATCATAATAAATTTATTCACGGAAACTAAGATCCCACTCATGACCCATATAGCTAGCTACACCAAGTAGGAAGTGTAGAACGATTAGCTCATAAGAAACCCCATTGTATAGTCATTCATCGATGGAAGTTGCTTCCCAAATGGGATAGAAGTGTGAACCGGTAGCTGGAGAGGTAGGAATAATGGCACTGAAAACAATATTGTTTCCATAAAGAAGAGAACCAGATACGAGCTCATGAATGCCATCAATATCTACCGAAGGGGATGCGATGAAAGCAATAATTAATACAGAGGTTGCGGTCAATAGGGTAGGGATCATCAAGAAACTAAACCATCCAATGTAAATACGGTTTTTGGTGCTAGTAACAGTCGCAGAAGCGACCCCATAAATTTGTGCTTTCACGTCTTTCGATAATTGTGGTCATGGTCAAAACAAAAATAGTAAAAATCAACATCATAATGATACTCTAAATGATTCAGTTAATCTAATTAACATATTAATTTAATTAATATTGTTTTAATAACTATTGTGATTAACACTTAATAATAATAGTTAAAAATGTTGATCTAATTAATATATTAATATTTAATTTATGGTTTAATAATTGCTAATATTTCTTGTGCTTAATAATAGTAGCTAACAGTTGGGGAGGTAGGCGCAGGGGGGTCATTCTTGATTCCAAGAGAAATACAATTTTAACATATGGATGGGGCTTGGGAAAAGCAACCAATAATCAAGTGGAACGACATGCTATCTACCTAGACTTGACTGTATTATTTCAAAGATTTGTCATTTTGGGAGATTCACTTTTAGTTATTTCTCAAGCCTGAAAACAAGTGGAACTAGAAGACATGATAGCAGGCAGACTTCATAAGTGTATCATGGATATTCTAAAACACGTCCCATACTTAAACAAGATGCATCTATGATAATATAATAACAAGAAGGCTAATAAACTAGTGAATTCAGCCTTGTCATTGGAAAAGAGAAACTAGTGCAAAATGGGGGATAACAAACATCATGTTGTCTCCACTAAGAATTAAATTAGCAATGTTATCAAATCCATCAGATCACCAAAACAATTGTCAAGTGCAATTAATGAAATCCACTATAACATAAATGGCCACCACTCCTGGTTCATGTTCCAAGGAAAGGTCGTAAGGAATCACATACCTTCATGCATGGGAGACCTCACTAGAAGCTTCACTGTGAGTTATGAATGACAGCGAGGAGGCAATATCTCACTTCTCCCTATTTTCGTCGGTGCATTTGGGACATAGGCTTGCATATGTATTGTGTTTGAGTTTGTGAAATCCATAGAGGCGGATAGCGTGGTAATGTTTACTTCGATGCCATCTGTAGTCGTTGCTTCCCCTTTTCTTTGGGAGAGTTGTTTTACGTTCAAACCACTCATGGATTACTGGAAAATAATAGGGTTGCATTGATATTTTCTGTTTTCTTGGAAAAATTGGACATCTTGGTTTATTTTTTCAGGTTGAAGGGAATTGAATGTTGGTGGGGAAGACTTGTATCATCCCCCAGTATGAAGGAAGAAGAAACAGAAGCTAATATTTTTGAGTTAATGCGTGGAATAAGGGATGTAAGAGCATATATAAGGGAGATAAAGAGTAATGTATCATGGATGATTCAAATACGGTTGGTGTTCTAAATGTATCTATACAAATCACCTCACACACGTTAGGATTGAATACTCACTTGATGGAAGTTAAAGAGAACAACCAAGTTTGCGGGCACTAGGCAAAAACAATAATGGACACTCTAGATAAGCATTAGGAGTTGTTGGCTTTGGGCCACTCCAGGGTTACTTAGAATAAATAAATCATATGCATTGAGGATGACTCTATCCTGCAAACCCCTCATTCCATTGTGGACATTGATAGCTCTACAATACAGGCCAAGAACATTGTTGCTCAATAGGTTATGAATATGGGCTTTAACAATGGTTCATACTAGTTACATATAAAGTATTTTTTTTGTATTTATGTTAGTATAGTACATCAAAGTCTATAGTTGTTTAGTAGATATTAGTATTCACTCATAAGAAACAGAATTTTTTATGATGATGATGATGATGATGGTATTTAACGTCCACTAAGACCAAATTTTGTCTATCGAACCTTAAGAGAAATAAAAGAAGATATTATTTTATTTTATTTCTAAATATTATTCCTATGCTCAAAAATCTTAAAGAGGAAGGTCCCTAGTTCGATATAGTTTTGAAAATATAGAAGGTCAAAAAGGATAATGCTCGAGTAAATATTTTGGAACTGAGATATATTGTGCATGAAAGTATTGCATTCTAAGAGAAAGTGATGTTCATCTTCAATACTCATAGACTCGCATAGATGGAAAATCCTTTCATCCCAAGGCATTTTAAGGATTGTCCAACGCCTAATTTCAATATGAAGCTCATGAGAGTTCATTCTAATCTTGGAAATATTAAGTTTTTTTCTATGAGATCATTAATATAGAAAGATAAATTTGATCCTCAAGATTAGGGTTAATGATCTCTTTATAATATCATAATTTTTTTTTAACCTCTAAATTTTCCTTGCACCACATTTTTGCTTTGAACGTAGAAGTAATTGAATGTTTTTAATGTTATCGATATTTTGTAGAATGGTAGTTCCGTCAATCGTCCAATAATTTAACCAAGACGTGGCATCTTTAAGCAAACCCTGCTTGAGGTCAAGGCGGTATTGGATGGAGTTAAGAGTAATTTTAGGAATTTGGTCGTCCCTTATATTGTTTGATTTGTGCTTGTACAGTAGATATCTAATCATATCCATTATTTCAATGGGGTAGGGCCCTGATTCTAAGAGGAGAATAGGATAGGGAATGTTTCTCTTAATTTTAAGATTATAAATAATAAACCGCTTCTGTATTTGATCAATTATTCTCTGTGATTCTATGGAAATGCTACAACCCCAAGATTCACATCCATATAATATGACAGGAATGATAATAATTTTAAAGAGGAATTTATTTTTTTCCCACATCATAAGGTTTGTCGATTTACAGTTGTTTTCAAGACCAAATTAGGCTTCCCACCCTACGTCTATCCTCTTCTCAATGTTATATTGCTAGTTGATCTTATGATAAAAATCAATTCCTATATATTTATAAGTTACTTCCTCCAAATTTCTATTTTCATAAACAAAATCGTCATAAGTACCCTTTTGGGATTTGATAATCATGACTTTTTGTGGGTGTTAACAGTCATGCCCATATTGGTGTTGAAATACTCAAGGATTCGTAATTGACTCTCAAGATCATAGGGGATACTTTACATAATTACAATATCATCAACATATATAAGAAACATGATGATTATTTATGCTAAGGTTGTGCCAGCATAGTCTGCTTATTCTAAACAATCTTCTAGCTTATCGATGTAAATGCCTGAAAAGAGTAGGGGAGATGGGGCACCCTTTCCTAAATCCAATATTAATATTAATATCATGTGACCATACTTCAGTGTTTTTTTAATTTGATAATGATTTTCTCATATAACCTTATAGTTGCATCCCTTATCTCAAAAGGAACCTTTACCTCTTATAATCTATTCCATAGGTTATTTCTAGGCACTATATCAAAGTGTTTCTAAATTCCATGAAACAACAAAAAAGATTGGATTTATTATTACGACACTCCTCCATGATGGTCCTAAGTGTAATGAGGTGGTTTGTGATTGAGTGAATCGTGATTTTCCTTAAGCTCATTTTCCTTCATTTTCTTTACATATGCTAATGTTATTTTCAAGGATAAAATTGTATAGCTTAGTTAAAAGAGGGATAATCATATTGGTTTGATAATTAGAGTGGTTATATTTATCTCCACTTTTAAAAATAGGAACTATAAGGATCTGATTCCAAGGCTTAGGGACTCGATGCTTGATTTCTAGATTAAGGAGATTGTGAAAATAGGGGATGAGGACAAGCACTCCAATTTTTAAGATTTCTGCTTGTTACCCTTGAATGTCTTTATATTTTCCATTAGCTAGGTGATTAACTTCAAATTCAGTGTATTTTAAAGTAACTAGTTTCTCAGTTGTCTTGAGGAATTGAATTTTATCCATGACATCAGGGGATTCATAAAAAAAATTAAGAAACAAGTTCCAATCCTCCAAGGAGACCTTATTATTTTCTTTAGTTTTACAAGTTAGAATTTGCCTCCAGAATTTCTTAGGAGTTGTCTTAGATAAGTGTAAAAGTTATTCCTATATTCTATTTATATAGTAAGTCTTTTTTTAATTAGATTTTTGTACTTATTTATCTTGTTGTATTTCATGCACTCGTCAGCAGCTTCCTTAATTTCTCTACGCACATGATTACATTAATTATCATACCAAGGGTTGGTTCTTGTGTTTTTTTCTTTTTGCGAGAAATTTCATGAGAGAACTTGTTGATGCCATAGAAGAGGGAAGTAGTAAAATTATGATAGATATCTTATGTATTGTCCTTGATAGAAAGAGGGAACATTCTTCATTAAATCATTTAGAAATCCATCAGTATTATTTCTATCAAAGATCAAGTGCTTTTGGATTCGACAATTTTCCTCCATGGGCTTGTTAAGCATGGAAAGGATAAGGGTTATAATTAAAGGTATATGATTTGAATCAAGCTCATGGTCATTTAATATGTCGAAATTTATTATTTTGTTGTACAAAGAGATACCAAAAATAGCATAACCAACTACATTGCTTCCAAGACTGTGAATGCAAGTCATCCTATTTGAATTTGGGCAATTCTTTAGTTTGTTACATATTATGAGATATTCAGCACTACAAATCTTGATTAAATTTGATTTGAACATATTTTCACCTATATCTTCAGATTTTTTGTTGTACCTTATAGCTGAAACAACGTCTTCGTCTAACCAGAGAGGATTATGGTTGGAGCAATTACTTAGAAGAATAGCTTGATTGCTTGAGGTTTGAGCATTGAATTATTTTCTTAACATAATATTTCCATCATTTCTAAGGCTATAAATATCTTGCTCTAACCCATTATAGGGGCAATTTTTATCTAAATTGCAATTCTTATAAAAGTTAGAATTATTACAAGCAAAATAGCATATTTATATGTAGGTTATTCTAGCATTGATTTCTATGATTTCTAACAAAATATATTGATAAGAAGGATCTTTGTTATAAATTCTAACATTGGGAGAAATTTTTTTTCTTATGTATCAAGCTATACCTCCAATCCCTCTATGAGAGGATTGCTTGTTCCATGTCGACCATAGGACAAAACCATCTATGTTAGGGACTTCAAATTATTCATGCTTTGAACTTTCAATGACAAATAGAATATCAATGTCTCATGGGATCCAAGTTAACTTGGGGCCTTTATAATTGTAACAGAGCATAACAATGCTCAAGATCATGTGTTGTTATTTTTTTGAAATTTTTGTAACATGCTCTACTGAATTTCTTCATCTTTTTTATCAATACAAGCTTACCTAATCTCATTAAAAAAAATAGTAGATAAAAATGTTTTTGATATATATGAATCATTATGCTAAGGACAAGCATATTTCATTTAATAAATTAATTTATTGATTAATCTTGTTAGATTATTGGCTTGTAAAGTAATACTATAAAATACAAAATTTTAATAAATCAAATTAAATCTAGAACTCTAGATGCACCAAGAAAAACTTAAACTCTCATTATTTACTGCATGTACAACAATTTTTTTATACAAAAGCAACCAATATTAGCCATTTTAGCATATGAGATTCATACTTATGTACTCGCATATGTCTACCCTCTAGGAGGTGCATTGTATAGTCCACTTGTGTGTTGCATTCATACGTGACCCACCCAATGATGATACAATACCTCTCAATCACTACTCTTGTGACACCTTCTTGGAATATCCCTCACCATATCGTTGACATGATACCTATCTAGGATTTCAATCACTTATATGGATTTTTTAGGTTGTTTATCCCCCTTGGTCTCCAATTTGGTTCACTTTGATATTGGGGACCCCATTTAGGGTGATTCCTAACATCGTGGATCAAATTAGGGTTAAAATCCTCTTATCCAGCCCCATGGTCACTTAATATCCCTCATTTTAGGTCTTCCCAAACTCATTTTGGACTTGTTAGTTACAAAGTCAAATTGAGTCAAACCTCATAAAACCTACCTCGTCTCTTAGTGAATATTGTATTGTGTATTTCCTTAAATTATCATGATCATGACCTCACAACATGCATAATAGAGAATATTTTGGAGCCTAAAATCCCATAGCACTATTGTACAAACCCTACAACACTTAGTTAATAAGTATAATATGATTATTCCATATGACTTATACCCTCCATTTTCTAACCTAACATTTAGCTATTCCTTGAAGTTACTCCCTTACCTAATTATATCATTCAATTTATCTTTGTAAATTCATATTTAGCTCTTATCTTATATCTTTGAAAATCCTAATTTACAAGTGCACACTTGGATTAAAGATCAAACTCTATCAATCTCTCTTAATCCCTTCGGATTCTTACACATGTCATCTTCAGGATCTCTTTTGGATAGCTTGGCTCTGCCCTTGAAATTTTGAACGATTCATACTAGGGAATAAGGTATCATATATTCCAAAGGTTACTATTTGGTCCTCAAACCTTCCTCTACTAAGGAAGTTCACATCCCCCTCTTGAGGAACAAGGGGAATAATCCCCTCATGCCTCAAAATAAGGAAAAAGTTATTACTCCCTACCTAAGGACTTATTTCCCTTAATGTTAACAACCAAATTTTCTCACCTTCCATATCATAAGATTCATCATCCATACACATCATTGGCACCATTTTCCATCTCATTCCATCCACATGACCTTGGGAAAGTGATTAAGAACTAAAAAATTGAAAGTCAAACCTGAATTGACCACCCTAGAAGGATTTCACGACTTTTTACCCAAATCTCGTGACTTAGGTCGTAGATTTTCCTTCAAAAGTCATGACCTATTTTAACATCCTATGTTTTCATAGTTTCACAACCGGTTTTGCTTTCATTTTTTCCTAGTTTAGTTTGGTTTTCTATTTTGGGTACATTTATTGTTCCACTTTTACTATTTTCATCTTGATTGCTTGTTGTAGTGGTTGTTTTATTCTCCTTTTAGACATTGTAGGTGACTAAACGATCGAGAGATCCTAGTACTTGTTGACTTTAGGGTTATTTGGGGGGGGTTGTGTTTTCAGCTGCATTTTTCTTCATTTTTCATCAAGTTTGATTTCTTAATCTACATTGGTAGTTTATTGTTGATTTTGATTAAAGCACCTTGATTTCTAGTTTGGATCATTTTCTCTTTTCTTTATAAATCACACCTTGATCAGATATCTTGTTTCCATGCTTGCTTGGACCTATGAGTGGCCTAATTGTGATCGTTTGCATTGAGATATCATATGTTTATTTCAAGAAAAAAATCATTTAGTTTAGTATTGATATTATCTTGTTTCTATTTTCATGATTGTACAAACATTTACATTTCCATTCTAGTTACATTTGATAGTTGTACACACCACTTGTGTACACACTCTCATGTCTTAATTAAAACATCACTTGGTTCATGATCACAAGTGGAGCATAAAAATAAACCCTAATCTAAACACAATAAATTCATCACTTGAGAGAAAAACAATGTAGTTAGGTTATGAATTTGGGGATAGGAATCCAAACAATCCCCCCTTGCCACTATAGAGTCTAAGGCATATTGATTGACTATTTAGGGATCCAAAATTATTTAGTTATGTCAGAAATGGTTGAGGGAAATTTTTAGGTTGGCCCATCCTTTCAAGGTGGTACATGGATATACTAGAACTGGATGGATGAGTGATGCACATTCCCCATTCAGTATTCAATATCATACAGATCATGCCTTCAGGATGAAGCTACAAGTAACTAGTCTAACATAATATAACCACCTCAACAAATGGAGCTCCATAGTCTTGATACAACATAAGAATTCAATCTTGATACAATGCAATAGCATCTCCTCAATTTGAGATCCATTCTCATAGGGTACCGTCTATGAGAATCATTGACTTGATACAACACAAGTCTATACTTGATATAACACAAGACCATTCATAATACAACACAAGACTCCAATCTTAATACAACACAAGATCATAGTACAAGAATCCACCTCAAAACATGAGGACATAGATAGGACTTGATACCACACAAGTCTTGGAGAATGACTCCGGATGTTGTACAATAAACACTCATTCTTACCATTCTTATTGGATGAACACACTTTGTATGAGCTTCAGACCTAGAAGATTCGTACCTTTGTACCCTACATTCGGAGAAGAAGATTAAGCTGGTGAAAATCCCCTTAAATCTTATTTCCATCAATGGGGCTTTGCATTGATCTAATGGGAGACTAGGTCCAGTAGTCCACCAATATGCACTAATACCCCTCTCAACGAGGGATAAATTCTTTGCTTTACCAGGAATTTCCTGCCATACCAAGCTTATCTCAAAAGTATCTCAACTTCATTACTGAGGTCATCTTGTTCACAAATTTGCAATATGTGCATCAGTAGCTATGTGCTAAAATTTTACTTTACATGACCATGACTTCGATGAAGTAGAAATTCATCTCAATCTGTTCTATCATAACACATAAGGTTTTTCAAAGAGGTTAACTATTAACACCTAATAACTATAGGCTTAAGTATTTAACCCTAGTAGGTAGCTTCCCAATCTACACTACTCCTCAGCAAGTAATACTAACCGCAAAATACATAGATTATCTCAGGCTAACACAATAGTTGGATAGAACAATAGTTCTACCATGTATCAAATACAATAAAGAGCCTATTCTAATGTACATCAAAAGGTACTCAAGCATATGATTATCCACAAGCATAAAAATATAACAGGTTTGCTAGGTACTTTAAGAGACCAATCAGTTACTTACACATAGTAGCACCATATGGATCCGATCCATAATATAGTTTCTCTATACTAGAAACCATGGATTTTAAATCCATCATATACAACACATTAAATGTGTAATTATCATGCAAAAAGAAAATCTTATATTTTATTTCAATTTTCAACTTTTATTGACTTCAAGAATCTTCTACCATATGAAGAAGTTCTTAGTGAGATTTATATTCTCTATCATGTTCTTCAAGGCTTGATGACTTTCATAGTGTTTTCATATCATAGTACCTCACATAGCTAATTTTATGGATATCTAACCTCTCCATTATGTTTAAATGTTCTCTGACAGTTCAAACTATAACTCTTCTAGAGTATCCAATAGTCTCTAATACTTTGACCATGTCCCTGATCATGTGGATTCTCTCCACAAGGTATCACATCCCCTTGCTACCTGAGTCATGTACCATGACTAAATATTTTGGGGACCTTTAAGTGATGATGCCTATGAAGATAGATCA
The DNA here is from genome assembly GCA_001517045.1 of Pseudotsuga menziesii. Taxonomy (NCBI): domain Eukaryota; kingdom Viridiplantae; phylum Streptophyta; class Pinopsida; order Pinales; family Pinaceae; genus Pseudotsuga; species Pseudotsuga menziesii. Next base: position 158,524 of record LPNX010558877.1, read on the forward strand.
ATACTGCCTCTTCAACTAGAGGAGTCTTTTATACTATAACAAGACTGTTTTGGACAAAAGCTTAGTAAATATGCTAGAAATTATGCCCATCTATGGATATGGATAGGAGTTACACAACTTCTTTTTGCACCATGTCTCGTATATAACTAACTACGAACTTTATAAAGTTTTAATTATTTACAATATGCTCTAACTGGAGCAACATCTTTGATCGGATATTTCTTTATCATTATACTAGTCAGAATCCATATATTTGTGAAACTTTCTTTCACTAACTGAGACATGTCTAAATCCACATACACTTATACCAACTAGGTAACACAACACATGCTTTGTAGTACATGTCTATGTAGTGACTATAAAGCATATAACTGATCTTGGGACATATATATATATATATAATCTATGAGATCCTACAAATCTGAACAAGAATCATATTTATATATATGTGTGTGTGGTCATGGATTTACAATCCATTGTGTTTGAATCCTTTAAAGAACTCTACAGAACATTTTTTCTCAACAGAAGAAAAATCTTATCCAATGATCGTTACACCTCTAAACTTAAGAGTCATCCAATATTCTTACATATAGATTCCTTTTGAATATGAGAACCATTAAGTTTTTTACATAGCAGGAGTTTAATTAACCAAATCCATTGGTTTGCCAGGAGCTAGAAAATATAGTTTCTCCCTCTCAACATCTTGGATGTGAGATTTATAATTTGAGTCATCCATCATAGAGACTCATACTTCTCTATGTGTAACACATATATGAATAGAACTAGGATAAATTATTTACCTTCAGGATTCTTTACTTCTCTCAGAATAGTATTAGGGATTTTATTCTGACTTCTTCTTGTGAAACATAGGAATCTCATGATCTGCTCTTTTTCAAAATCATCCATCTAAATGACTCAATGTCATTCTCTTCTTGTAGGTCGGGGCATATGTTTTTTCCTACAAGAAAAATTATTCAAATGATTAATCACATTACATAACCAAGAAATGTAATCACATGAAAACTTTCAAAATACTAGAATGGTTCACACAGTTATGTACATAAACTAAATCAATGTTTTGACATAACCACATTCATATTTCATAAATAAATTATGCATCCCCATATTCATATCCCATGAAACAATCATGCATGCTTTACATTCATATCTCATGAACAATCATGCAACTCTATAATTTTATTAATTTAAACATAACATGAGTTTTACTATTTACCAATAAATAGAAGGATTGCAACATATGCTTTTAATCATGTTATACTATAACATCATTCATAATCCAAGGAATACATTCAAAAAACCTTTAAATCTGATTTTATGAAAGCATATGATAATCAAACAATTATGCATGTATACTTCATGAGTTTTGTTATTTGTCAATAAAAGAAAGATAATCAACATATACGCTTAGTATGTTTATATCATAACTCGATTCCTAATCCCTAGAATACAGATATCTATATGCCAGTCATGAAACATATTCAAAAGCATATAAATCTAAAGAGCATATAATAATAAAAAATACAAGTACTTATCTTTTATTGTTTTGCATGTTCCCTCTTGATCTTCGCTTCCTTGCCGAGATTACTGGAGTCCATCGGTCTTGATATCCTTGCAAATTTGAGTGCATGCAGGAGGTAGTGAATCTATGCATGGGGAAATGGGATCCCATGCAACCTGGAGCGAATGCTCTTCTTCAGGAAAAACTTCTTTCGATGATCATCATACTCTTCTTCGGGTGAGTTCTTGACTCTAAGAGGCTCTCATTACACACAAGATCCATTGAAGAAGAAGAATATCCAATCCATAATTCCCTAGGTCATTCAACCAATTTGTCCAAATTGGAAAGATGTCCATAACATGAATTCTGAAAACTTCATCTTAAAATACCTAATTATATCTCCCAAACCGTTGTTAATTTTTTAAATCCTCTCATGGATAAGCTAAATAAACCCATTTGGGAAGTGGGTTTTCAACTATTTGGTCTATTCCTCACAGATTGATCAAATATGCTCCACGAAATTTATCTCCGCGTGACGAGAATGGTGCATACTGACTTACTCTTGGATTCACCCTACATTGGATGAAGGAACCTCAATCATTGTGGATACGTAGCTATCCTCCAATATGTCCAACACCATTTCCTTCCATGTTTTGAAGTTCGAAGTTCCCTCAAGATGGTCTTCCGGTCGAACGGAGATCAATGTCATGGTTGTAATCCTTTGCTCAACACTTTAAGATCTACGTAGGCTTATATTGCTACACAAAACTAAGATCCTTCATGCCCTATGCTCTAATACCATGTTGATGTTTTTATCCAAATCAAATATGCTTGAATATTAAAACTTTTATTAATCAATTTCAGCACATGTTAATCGCATAAGTCAACCGCATATGAATATATCAGCCACATGTGAATCTCATAAATATATCAGCCATGTAAATATATTAGTCACATGTGAATCTCACAAATATATCAACCACATAAATCATCTTCATAAATCGACTCCATAAATCATCCATGTAAATAAATCAACCATGAGAGACAAGATATATCCTGGGAAAACCCTCCAAACACAAAGGAAGAAAAAACCAGCAATTCTTTGAGTATGATAGATAGATTTGCAGAGAATGGTTTACAACACATAAGTATATTTCCCCATAAGAGATATCACCACAACAGTAGAGAAGAGAGATCCAATGCAACCCTGCAAAAACAGTTGTATGGAACTGTATTGAACTTTCCATAGGCCTAGCATATTTTTAATTAACAAGACAAAAATCTTATCATGCAAAAGGTAGAGCATAGGAGGCTCATTAAACACATTGAGAGAACCACCTAGTGCATTCTCAAGGAGGAGCTAACTATAACTCCCTCCATGCAAACATCAGTGCCCTTCCTTTCCACGATTCTCTTTAATTGAATGTTCATTGTCTTCAACTGAAAGTGAACTGACTTGAACTGAATGTTAACTTAGTTCAACTCAATCTTTAATTGGTTGTTGATCACTTAGTTAACATGTTAACTTAAGTGTCATCAGTGCTTCACTCTTAGTTCCATCTATGCACAATTTGTATTATTAACTTTTGCATGGATCTCTTTAGTTAACTTATGCATGTTGATTGATGAACATTAACCTCTTTTTTACTTAACCGATTGCATTCATTAATAGTTCAATTGATTCTTTGATTGAGGAAATGATTGAGGCATTCATATTTTACGGAAGCTTTATAACTTGAGTTCACTCATACATTTTGCATGGGAAATTTGAATTCTCTTTCTTTAAGATTTATCTCATTATCATTAAACCAGCCTAGATCCAAATCATAGGCTCTATCAAGCGTCAGGAGGGATCAAATCTCTCGAGGTGCAAACCTCTCCTCGAATAGCTCCTTGCGTCCAATACCTCGGGATATTTGTATCAAGCCTAGACATACATCATTAGACACTATGAGTTATTCATAAACATTAGATGTTTGATAATATATGTTAAGGAAATTGTATCTCTTGCCTTATGGTTAATCCATTTTCCAGATAAATAAAGTGATATTAAAAAAACAAGTCTTAAAAAAAACTGGAAAATATAAATAATAGTGTACCAACACTAAAAAAAACATGAAAAATATATTAATATATGGTTCAGATTTTGACACTTTCTAATAAAATAAAACCAGTTCTACTTGTGATAATGTTCACTATAAAATAAAACACCTTATACATATGCTAATGATGCTAATAGTATGCATTAAGCCAAGCTCTAATATTTGTGTGACGGTGACTTTTGGTTGTCTTATAGGGAAGTTACCTCGATTTAGTGGAAGCTTTCACTTATGGGTTATATCCGGGGTTAGGTAAATAGAGTTCAAATTCTAACGTATTTGAGTAGAGAAATGAATATGACGTAGAACATGGAAATATGTTAGAAAGGAAAGATGATTTAGAATACTAAGGATGTCTTTGAAAATTAGATATTATACTTTAGCTTTGTACTTGGTTTCTTTTTTGTTCAACTCACTTGTTTAAATTTTATTTATTTCTTTTTAAACATGAAAAGCAATTAAGCATAGGCTCATGGTTAAAGTAGTAAGATTGTAAGTTTGAGATTTGTTTTAAATATCGAAGTAAGTTTATAACTCACCTTCTCAAACAAATAATTACCTACCTTAGGTGTTTTTTAATCCCTTGTTTGTATTTACACTGGTGTTCATCTAGTAAGTGTTTAAATCATTGATTACCCAAACATAAACATAAGAAATGTGTCCACATAAATTGCTGGTTTGGATCACCGAATATCCAAACATAAACATTTGGGAGGGAGCTGTCGGTTTTGAAATTATATTAAAGGAGTTTCCTGAGTGATATAATTGATCTGCAAATTTTATTCACAAAATATATCCTTTTCTTGTTTTCTTTTGCTCTATGCACAATTTTATTCATTTAAATAAAAATATCTGCTCTGCTGGGAATCGCAGCCTGCTCTCTTTAATTTGAATTTGAATGGATTTTCAGGGAATTGAAATGTTTAATAAACTTTTGAAGGAGGAAACTTGTTTTATGACAAGGATCTGGAAACCTACGAGTATGTAATTGTTCACGAGTTGGCTATGATCTAAAAGAAAAAATATAATTGACATTATGTAATTGAAGTAGACTATTTACGAGTATGTATAATATCTAATTGAAGTGGGATATTTACGAATATGGCTCGAAGTTAGAAGCTCGGAGCTGCGAGTTTGTCATTATCTGTGGTGTACACAATCGATTCATTTATTTGGTGTCCATCCGCATTACCCTGTCGTTTTCATGGAGGAAAAATATGATTCAATGGCTCCCAGTTAAGGCCGATCAATTCTAAATATCCTAGTAAGACCCTAGTACTGTTATATGAGTATATCTATTTGATGGGATAGATGTAATTTTTAATCATCTGTGGAAGAAGAAAAAATACTCGCTTGCAGAACCTTGTCCTTTTCATGGAGATAAAATAGGATTCAAAAGCTCTCTGCCAAAGATTGTTCTGCTAGTTAAGGCCGAGAAAGTATTAAATTGTTTCTTTATTCCAGGGGATGATGAGATACCATATATTTCTTCTCACAGAGATGAGAAATCCAAACAAACACGTCGACACCAAGCCCATACGAGGTGGGTGATAATCATTTTTTGGGAGGAGCATGCACTTGCAATGCTATGAATCTGTAGCCCCTATTCACATTTAGTTTTGTCGATTATGTTACGAAAGGATAGGAATAATTGTGAGCTCGGCCTTGCAAAGTGTCTCGGGGTCGTAGCTGTGTTTCTGGAGGATCACATACTGCAATTGTTGAGACAGAGTTGTATTTTTGGCCAGATTCAGTCCATTCATCTCCTTTTGTATTCTTGGCTATATTCAGTCCATCTATCTCCCTTAGAAAGTGCTTTTTTTATGTTCTTGTGTCTAACCTAATTTATATATTGTTGTTACCGGTTTTTTTGGTTCATAATTAAAAATTTTATTTATTACTTTTTATTACTTTTTACTTAATAAAAAACAAAACCAATAAATGAATTACTTTTTAAATTTATATTTATTACTTTTAAGTAAAAAGTAATGTTACATAAGGTTGCATAATCGTTACAACATTTACATCACAATCAACAAGTAAAAAGTAATATTACAACATCTCCCTCATAATAGACAATATTATTTATAGCGGACATATAACATTACATAACATTGCATAAAGTTATAACACCTCCCTTATAATTGGCTATAGGGAAAAATTATTTATAGCCTACATAATGTTATGTAACGTTACCCCATACTGGGCTGTACAGCGCCTCTCGACGCAATAATCAATGCATGGTCCATATGTGTATTATTTTTCCATCTTATCATATCATACTTAGAAGAACTATTCCATACATAGGGATGATCATATATATTACCTCGAGCCATATATTCATATGCTAAATTAATTCTCTCTAGGGGTATATAAGCCCTAAAGGAGACTTAAAGTACTCAGTGACCATGACTAGCAATATATCACATAGTATAACCACCTCAACAAATGGAGCTCCATAGTCTTGATACAACACAAGACTTCAATCTTGATACAACACAAGATCATATCCTCAATTGGAGATCCATTCTCATAGGGTACCTTCTATGAGAATCATTGACTTAATAAAACACAAGTCTAGACTTGATACAACACAAGTCCATGGTCTTGATACAACACAAGACCAGTCTTGATACAACACAAGACTCCAATCTTGATACAAGACAAGATCATAGTACAAGCATCCACCTCAATACATGAGGAAATAGATAGGACTTGATACAAAACAATGTCTTGACTTGATACCACATAAGTCTTGGAAAATGACTCCTGATGTTGTACAATCAATAGGGAATACTTGGATAAAATAGCAGTCGATATAAACCCTCTCTATAATTGTTTCATTCGATCCTCACCCATTATAGGGTATAGCACTTGGAACCCATTTTTTTGTCTGGTGTTTGGAAGACTTAAATCATCTTTCTACTTTTTATCTTTGAATGGGACTAGAGACACCCCATTGTGGAAAATATTTGAGAGATGTTTCTTTTTATTTTTACCTTGTTTATTGCAGAATTCTTTTAGAGCTAGTGAGTATTTTATATTTCTAGGGTGTCAATTGTTTCAGTTGTTATTTGATTTAGCACCATTTACAGAGCTAATATTAGAACATTAGAGAATTTTTTACATTATCCTTGTTTTATATCGGCATTGTTGGATTGGTTGTCTTGCATATCGCCATCGTATCTCCCCTAAGGTACTCTCATAGATTTTGGGGATGACCTCCTTTGTACAGTTTCTTAGGCCAAACCACTAGCTCTAAAATCCATGTTCTAGTTAGAAATTCATCAAGTCCTTTACCTTATTACACTTTAGAGTCATATGAGTATTCCTTACAATCCATATCACCTTGATCTCCCCCTCATGTGGGAACCATGGTTAGTAGTATTCCCACTTTCACTAGTATCCCTATTTCAATGTTATTCTCGTTACTGGTAGCATCCTTGTTTTTTGTGGTGAAAATGTCCTTATTTTTGGTGGAGGAGTCATTGGTGTTGGTCTCACCAGTGGAGCTATGACTAGCACCATTCTTGATTTATTTACCTTGTATCCTACCACAAGTATTATGTTCATGGCTAGTCTCAACATTTCATATTTTGCAATACTAACCAATGATACCATCTATCATTACCCTACATGGACTCCCTTGCCTACCAAACTCCCCTTATACATCCCTAATTTTGAAGGGAATGCAGGTGAGAACCCTCAGAACCAAATCTTGTCCTTTAATTTTTGGTGCTCCTCCAGTAGCATCATAGATTATTCTATTCGGTTATGTTTGTTTCAGAGGACCTTGACTAATGTTGCTTCCAAGTGGTATATAGAACAAGTCCATGGGATGCATCCCAAATTTTTGTCCTTGTCTTCCACTCTCATGACATTCTTCCAGTTACCTATCTGTTATGACGAGGGATTCGAGGTCTTTCATGTCATCAGAACTCATCCACCCATATAATGAATCACATCCATGAGTTGAATTTATGTAGAAATATTTGTAAGATTAAACTCGATGATCATGTCTTCTTAGATTGTTTTCCTAAATATATCCTACCTGTTATAGCCAAATATGTGGCCTCTAAGCACCCGCAAATTGTTGGCATAAAGTTTTGAGGAATATTAGTTGCGCAACACCAAAGGTGATGTGCAAGGTCAAATATGGTGCGCAAGGCGAAAGATGGCGTGCAAGGCAGATTGGTCATAATTTTGTAGTTTTTGGTCATTACTTTGTAGTTTTTTGTCCAAGTAGTTATAAAGTTTATCTAAGTGGACCATCTTGTAAAGGCGCAAGCCTATAAATAGATATAGGAATGTAATGTTGGATCATATTGTCTTATGTAATGGTATGAGATACGATCAATATGTTTGTATTATGTAGAAAACTGTTCTCTGTTTTGTTGCAACTATGGAACTATTTTGAGAACCTGTGTTTTGATGTGGAAGTAGTATGACATGAGGGAGTTTTGATGGAAACATTGTGTCTTATCCCTTTTTTCTTTCATGTTTTCCCTGCGATGTGATATGGATGACTTAATACTGCAGTATGATGCTTCTTTCTGAATGATGTGATGTTTTTATGTTTTAAATCATGCTATGGTGTCCAATCTGTTTATAAGTAATTATCTTGTTGCGATCTGAATGTGTTAATGTGATCTGATGATTGATAGTATGGATCTATTATAATAAACCAATGCTTGGATCTCTGAAGTAATGTTGCGATAGGTGAACAGTAGATGCACAAACTCTCCTCATTACTACGGAAATGTGGTTCTGACAGTTCTCCCTTGGACACCTTAGGTGAGACCTCATCTACTTCACAGGTGTTGCTAGCCAGTGTAAAAACTGCATGGGTCAGTGCTCAGGAAGATCATTGAGTTAAGGGTGTCGATAGAGAGTGAACCCATGTCGATGGATCTTTTTCAACAAATGGTTATGTTGTCAAGACCATAGTGCGAGGAGAAGGAGGACATGTTGTGGCATCCAACAAGACCAGAGATTCAATATTGGTTTGACCAAAAGGCTCAACAATTCACAGTAGAAGATAATCAGGACCCTATATTGACAACAGAAGAGTGGTTTGGAAGGTACATGTATTATGATCTCCACAAGTACTTCATTTCTGAGTTTCCTATCATCCTGTACGAGTGGTTGGTGTAGTTGACCTATAGGAAGACAAATTTTCAAGGAGGTGAACCCACTTGTTGGACCCTAGATTTGATCCAGCAGTGGCAGGAGGTAGAGAACAGAGCATCAAGGAATGTCGAAGTGTGGCTTGATAACATCTTGGAAGGCTACATCACTGAGTTCACGGTCGACATAGTCAAATCTTACAGCGACGTGGAAAGGGAGTTCTTCAAAGGACCAAGAGGTAGGTTTCTGTTATCTTTGAAATTATTGATTAAGATGCTCATCTGTGAAAAAATAATATTGAAGATGAACTCCAACGTAGAGCCCTGGTGTGCAAGGTTGCGGGTACTGCGAGGACGAGGGTTGGATGGAATGATACGGGTTAGATGGATGGGAGTTACGATGAGACTGTGATGGAAGCCAAGGAAGGATATTGTCTTCTATGAAGTGGAGCAAGGTTTTGGCAAGAGAAGAGGCAGAGGACTGAGGAGAGTCCTGCTACAACTGAGACAAGAGGCTATGAGAGAATATCACAATGAACGAAGAGACCATACAGTGACGAAGGAGATGACTAGAATACACCCAAGCCTGAGGAAATACCAACCCAGAGCAACAACGTACTCACACCTCTGTGAACTACGCCACACTCAAGAAGAAATACTAGCTCAACACCTAATTGTCTAAAGTGTCATCAACACTCTTATAGTAGCGGATCAGAAAACGTAGGAAGAAGGCCCAGGATGGCAGGTGATGATGTAAAGTTACTTGTATTTCATGGGAATGGGACCGAATATCCCGAACAATACTGGTTTTTGTGCAAAGAGATTTGGACTATAAAGCAGGATCATGATGACGATGTTAAGAAAGGTCAGTTGGTGACAACCTTTTGAGGTCACGCATTGGACGGGTACATGAAGTTTGTACAAGTTCCCACAGGGACTCCCAAGAAGACTCTTGCAGACATCAGAACTGGATTGATTGAAGAATTCATAAATCCTAAATCTAAGGCACAATATATCACAAGATAAAGGAGATCAAGTAATATCCAAATGAATCTGTCTAGGATTTTAATCAGTGATTCAAGACGCTGATGGTGAAAGTTAGTTTTGGAATGAGTGATGTACAACACAAGGAGTGGTTCATCATGACATTAGTACCACATATTAGAATTCCCTTGATGCAGCAAAAGATTGCGACACAGAGAGAGGCTTTGGAAATCATGATGAAGCTGGAAGCTTCACCTGTTGGTGAGACCGGAGTTGTTATGAATCAGATTCAAACACAACTAGTGAAACTAATGATCCAAATGCAAGATATCAAGAAGGGAAGGGAGCATCGTGAGGAAATATGGTGTAGTCGATGTCATGTGTGAAGGACATCATAATGATCAATTCCTGGACTTCCAAAATTATCTATTGTTGGGAGCTCCAAATCCATTAAGTCATGGTGGCATGCCACGCTGTCGAATCTATCAAGTTCATGGACATCGACATGAAGATTATGTGTTTATGTAGAATATGGTATCAAAGCCTACAAATTTGATTGCACGTTTTGTCGATTTTTTGGGCATGAAGACAAGGACTGTCGAGCATATGATTTTCTCCAAGAGAGGACTATGGATGCTTATTATGTGAAGGGAGAATACCATCGACCAGTAGAGAGACCACCACCATAGGTGGTACAGCCACAGCCGCAGCTGCAGTTTGTCCACAGCTGCAACCACAACCGCAGTTTTCTCACTACAGTCGTAGTATAACCAAATGCAGTATGCTCTGTAGCATCCAGAGTATACTCAAGCGTAGTATACTCAACCATAGTATGCCTAACCATGGGAGAATCCCCCGCTATAGCAGCAATTCAATCAACCACAGTACTAGCAGCAAGGAGGATTTTGCGGAGGATTTCGAGGAGGACGAGGTGTAGGTTTTGGTCGGGGCGGAGGACGAGGTGTAGGTTTTGGTCGAGGAGGACGAGATCGTGGAACTATGCAATGTTATAATTGTGGAGTGATGGGGCACTATTAGAGAGACTATGTGAACCTGCAAGTGTAATGTACTTATTGTATCGATGTGGATCACACAGTTGAAGACTGTTCACAACTGATTGCAAAGTGGCAAGCAAGGAATTCTCCACCATTGCAGAACTACAAGTAGAATGCAAATCAGAATGTGAACCAGCCAGGGAATCCACCACTAAACCATAACCAAGGACCAACAATTGCGATGATCTTAGAAGATCCCATAGTTCAGGTTGTTGATGTTGCTATTATTTTTCATAGAGGTGTGACGACAGGAGATGACGGCTCGATTCCACAAATCTGGTTTGCTGGAAAGAAGAAGGTGCAATTTGATGTCAACACTGAGAGGGATACATTCTTTGAATCATGTGACACTATGCGAAGAGATTCGGGTAAGTTGAATGTTTATGAAATTCCCCCTATTTTTTATTCGACTTTGGTAGCAGGACCATTGCAGTAGCATGGTACCTTGTAAAACTTCTTTGAATGTTGTATGTCGCTCACAAAATATCGTGATGTGCTCAACGAGATCGCGATTCTGTTGCATCGACTAGAGAAGGGGCGGAAGGATTCTACTGTGAACTCCCTCCATAAGAAGAAAACTGGGAAAGAAATGAGAATGAATATCCATATTGGGGATTACGAGGTGGATTTAGTTATTCTGGATCTAGTCTCAGACATCAACATTTTTATGAAATAGACATCGAAAAATATGGGGAAACCATAGCTGGTTTGGTCCCTTGTACAGCTCTGGTTTGGGCGAGTACCGCATCTAGTAGTGGAAGTTAAAGTAATGAGGACTTATGCAGACTTTGATGTTATTGATATTGTTGATGATAGAAGCTCATATCCTGCACTGTTGGGGATTGGATGGCATAATGACAGCTTGGAAGTGATTAATTTCAAGAAGCGTTTGATGAATTTCGAGAACCATGATATCAGAGTCATAGCCCCAATGGATCCAAATGAAGGAAGAAGGTATGTTGAACTAGTTAAGGAAGAAGTTGTAGGGGGGTGGGATCTTGCATACAATATCTCAGAATATTATGTCCACCCTACTGCCGACGGAGCGCTGGAATGGAGAATCTCTAGCTTTGCATCATTAGATTCGGATGACGCCTTGGAGAATTGGAAGAATTGGATGCATGAGGTATCAATTTGAAAGTGTGGCAGAATTACTCAATCGATACGACAAGTCGCAATAGAAATTGTTGAGTTACCAACCTATGAGGGACAGCCTGATTTACCTGAATTTTTGGTTAATTTTGAAGATAGAGTGTCAGAACCACATAGGTTGTTGGCGTTGGATGAAGCATTGAAGGCTACTCCATCACGCTGGTGGGAGACACGTAAGAATTCGATCAATGGGTGCTCGCTATGTCACAGGTTGATGGAAGTTCACTCCGATGGAACAGTACAGTACCAATATGAGAAGTATGATGGGAATAATGATCCTAGTGATCATCTAATTGCATGCCAGACCATGTGGGTATCGCGACCAAAGAATGAGTGGGTACATTATTTGTATACACGTTGGATGAAATGTCATGACAGCGGTATACATCAACCGAAGTTTGAAGAGAGGTTACAACATGGGAAGAGTTGTCAAGTTGTTTCAGTCACACCTTCAGCTTTGCGGATGTTGATCCCGTGATTCATAATGCACTACAACATATCCGCGACATTGTTTTAAAGGTAGTTCCAGTCGCATATCCGGTGGACCTGCATGAAGAACCAATGATGCAGTCAATGATGGAGTGCTACAAAGTGACAAGAGGGCCTGAGGATGAAGATGACCCAAGGAACGTCAATATTCCAAAATCCAAAGGAAATCGAGATATCACAACACCAGAGATACCAATAGACAAAGTTCATCGGCCATTGAAGATTTAGAAGGTCAACATTGGGACAGAGGAGGAACCAAAGTTCACGAATATTGGGGACTACTAGGATGAAGAAACCATGGCGAAGATCACTGATCTGTTGCATGAGTTTCAAGACTTGTTTCTGACGAATTTTTCTGAAATGAAGGGGATATTAGGAGATTTGGAAGAAATGAAAATCCCACTGAAGCTAGATGTGAATCCTGGAAAACAGCACCTATATCGCCTGAATCTGCGATATAAGGAGAGAGTAAAGGTTGAGCTCGATAGAATGTTGGATGTTGGAATCATAGAACCAGTCAAAGAATCAGAGTGGATTAGTCCTATGGTGGTGCAAGATAAGAATACGGACGAGGTTCAGATCTGTGTTGATCTCAGGAAGCTGAATGATGCATTTCTTCATGATCTATTTCCAACACTATTCACTGACGAAATATTGGAAGGAGTGGGCGATCAGGAGATCTATTCGTTCACGGGTGACCTTTTTGGCTATCATAATATCAAGATCATGAAAGAGGATCAGCATAAGAAAACTTTTGTGACAAAATGGGGATGTTATTAGTACACGGTGATGCCATTTGGACTAAAGAATGTGCCTGCAATATTCTCCAGGATCGTATTTGTTGCGTTCAAGGATTTTATACAAAAAAATTTGGTGGTATACATGGATGATTGGTCTGTTTATGGGCTGGTAAAGGATCATCTGGAAAATTGTGACTGATGTTGGAGCGGTGTTGACAACATCAAATTGCGCTGAATTCAAAGAAGTGCATGTTTTGTGTTCTTTTCAGGATGTTTCTAGGCCACATTGCCTGTAAGGAAGGCCTATTGGTCGATCTGGCTAAGTTTACGCTTATTATTAATTTGTCGCCACCTACGAATGTGAAGCAGATTAGAGAGACATTAGGCCATATGGGATATTATTGTAAGTTCATCAGAGGATATGTCACTGTCACATCACCTATGGAGAAGCTGCTAAAGAAAGATGTGCAATTTGAATGGAGTCATGAGTGTCAGGGAAGTTTCGACACATTAAAGACGAAGATGGCTACAGCACTATTGGTTTTTTTGGATTGAATGAAGGAATACCATGTTCATGTTGATGCATCATCAATTGCATTGGGGGTCATGTTGGTGAAGCCAAGAGAAGGGGATATAGATCACCTGTTTTCTTTTTCTAGTCAAAATATGTCATCCATAGAGAAGAATTATACCATTACAGAGAGAGAAGGGTTGGCAATGGTCTACGCATTGCAGAAGTTTCGACACTATCTCTTGGGAGGTCATTTCAAGATGTTCACCGATCATTCTGCATTGAAATACCCAGTGAATAAGCCTGTGTTGGGGGGGAAGATATGTCATTGGATACTCCTCTTCTAATTGTTCGATTTCTAGATCATTGTGAAGTCGAGTCGCTTGAATGCAAGACGTGACCATTTGTCGCAGATTAAGACAGGTGAAGTACTGACGAACATTGAAGATGGGTTACATGATGCACAACTATTCAGGGTTGGAATGGTTGGTGACTACTATGAGAAAATAGTTCAGGTTTTGGTGACAAGAATAGCACCAGAAGGATTCACTACAAATCAGAAGAAGTAGTTGGTTGTACAAGCCGCAGATTTTCAGTTGATTATTGGATAACTCTATAAGATGGGACCTAACAATATCTTATGGTGATGTGTCCTACCTCATGATCAGGAAAGGGTATTGGTCGACACACGTGTGGGAGTTGCATGTGGACATTACGGAGGTAACACTACTGCCAGGAAGGTACTTCGTGTGGGATTGTGGTGGCCAACTCTCAATAGGGATGCGCAGACTATGCGTGGATTTGTGACGTTTTCCAAAGAACTAGGAAGCCATCACGATGGGATGAGATGTTGTTAGTACCCCAAGTGATGCTCCATCCATTTAATAAATGGGCAGTGGATTTTGTGGGACCAATCAACCCACCAAGAAAGAGAATCGATGCACGATATATCACACAATGACAAATTATTTAACAAGGTCGAAAGAATCCGCACCAGCTGTTGATTGCACCGCTGCGATGGCAGCAAGGTTTCTCTTTGACAATGTTGTCACTCATTTTGGTTGTCCAAATATCTTGATGAGCAATCAGGGGAGGCACTTCATCAATCGCACCATCAGTTCGCTGACAAAGGAGTTCTAGATACAGCACAAGAAGAGTACCCCTTATCCGATCCGCAAGCTAATGGGACAATTGAAGCATTCAATAAAGTGTTAGAGCATGTGCTCACAAAGGTCTACAATGCAAACTGTGATGATTGGGATTTGAATATTCCATCATTTTTTATGGGTGTATTTCACTACCTGCAAAAGGTTGACAGGGAAGACACCATTTAAGTTGGTGTATGGGAAGGAGGGAGTCATGCCAATGGAATACATTGTTCCAAGTTTTTTCATCGCAGCAGCGACAGGGATGGATGCTGAAAGGGGCATTAGAATAACACCTAACTCAATTGGTGCAGCTAGAGGAAGATCGCTTTGTTGTAGGATTTCATCATTGCGTTGAGAAGGATCGACAGAAATCATGGCACGGCCGCCACATCAAGAACAAGCACTTTTGACAAGGAGACATGGTGCTTCTATATGACAGTAAGTTTGCGAAACATCCAGGTAAGTTGCAATGGGTCCTTATGTTATCAATTTCATTACCGAGGGAATTGCGGTACAATTGCAATAGCTTATGGTGCAATTTTTCCTAAGATAGTGAATGGAAGTCGGTTGAATCCCTAAAGAGAGGGCTCGATGCAATGCGATGCTTGAAGCATTGTGCATTTTATAAATAAAAAAAAATTGTGTTTTTGCATGAGGTGGTACTAAGGAGGCTGGCACACTAGAATTAAGTGGCAGCACAAGCAGATGTGTTGAAGTCACAGTTAGGTATAAATGTCATGACATCTGGAGGGAAGCGATAGAGTCAAATCGACAATAAATGTAGCAGTTAAACCAGTTATTCGACGGCGTTGTTGGACGAGACACACATTAATGGTGAATCTGACCGTTAGATCAGGAGGATCGACGGTGGATTTGGGTGATGAATGGCATATTTGGTCGAAATGATTGAGAAATATTTCACATGGTTGATCTCATGCTATAAGAATTGGCAGGCCGCGTTTTGAAGTTACCATTGTGAAGATTGTGTTGTCGAAATTGAGTTACAGAGAGTGAGTTGTAGAGTAAGGATTGAGTTGAAGAGTTGAGATTGAGTTGCAAAGTTGAGTAAGGATTGATTCACAAA
This sequence comes from Pseudotsuga menziesii, assembly GCA_001517045.1. NCBI lineage: Eukaryota > Viridiplantae > Streptophyta > Pinopsida > Pinales > Pinaceae > Pseudotsuga > Pseudotsuga menziesii. Next base: position 174,431 of record LPNX010558877.1, read on the forward strand.
CTTGAGTAAGGTTGAGCTCAAGAACATAGTCATGAGTTTGCGGAGTAGTTATTAAATTGAGCACATAGATTTGTGGACAAACACACAACTGTGAACTTCTCCAAAAATGGCTCGCAATTGTGAATGCTTTCATTAATCAAAAAGTAATTAGATAATCAATTACAATGTAATACAATGGCTAAATAGCCACATGCAATTTGAATCCACATGAGGAAATTCGAATTGATTAGACTCTACTTGACTGTAGGTAACTAAGACCTTGTCTAAATCACTATCGGAGAACTCAATAGTTAACTGAACTTGTCTAAATCATTATCAAAGTTCATCGGAGTTCTAAAACACAACTCAAGTGTCTAATTCAGTGTTAACTGAGGCTAACTGACTATGGTAGGTGATAAATGCGCCTCTCCTGCATGCAGCCATGCAAACCTTGCGCTAACTGAATGTAGAGGACTATGATTGAATGTAACTGACTCCTAACTTAGCTTGACTAGTCACCAACTCAACTCAATTGACCTTGGTTGGTATCGGCACTCCTTGTGGCTCCTACATTGTAGGGATTGGTCTAGGAGGCTCCTAAACTGATGCATGCAAGTGCAATAAATAGTAGTAGGCCTCAATTAGTGTTCCCCACACTCTAGTAACTAAAACATGTGCCCCGATTAGGCCAAGTGGACCCAATGGTGCTAGTGACTAAAAATAGACTGGATGGACTCTTGATTTAGACATGAATCCTTATTTAGACATTTGACCAAATTAGACAAGGAAGGATTAATAATCCTAACACCCCCCCTGAATGCTAACTTGGACAATCTATGGGCCCTAGTAACTAAGATGATAGGTCACCCATTACATCAAGTAAAGTAAAGTAACTGCTCAATACAAGGAGTTGGAGAAAAAACACATGGGAAAAAAGCCTCCCCTCTAACTAAGCAAATAGAATCAGGATTCAAGTTTGAAAAACTTGAAAATTTGTTGCTGCAATGTCTGTTATGTAGTGGAGCAGCATGCATGATGTTCTATGCACAGGTATCCTGGGGCCTGGCATGTAGACTTCTCCTTCTTTTCCCAAAATGATGATGGAAGGAAGGAGGACTGTAACCTTTGTCTCTTACTGGATGAAGAGGTATATGATCATCTCTATTGTAGTGAGACTGAGCCCTTGCCATGTAACATCTTATAGGGAGTCTATTGCATCTCTCTGAAGGAGGTAAGATTGCATTACATAATGCAAGGGTCTTTCCCTTCTGAGTGTCAGATGGGTTTCCTATCATCTTCCTAGCTTCTAGTTTGGAAGTAGGGACTGGATCTGGATCTGAATCACCCTGAATCTCAATCTCATAAACTAATACAACTGGATCTATAATACTAGTGGAAGCAACAAAAGAAGTAGATGAAATGATTTTACCTTCCCTTACATGTGGCTGTTGAGAGTGCACTGGTTCTGAAAATGGAATGAAGTGTGAGAACTCATATGCCTTGGAGGCATGATTTGCAACACCCTTCGCTATGATTTTTCCAGTAGATATATCTATGATCTCCACTGATTCAAGACCAAATATCACTCACTTTGGAGAGCCAATATGAGTCATATGGTTTACAAATAACAGGATTGAAGCTAGGGAGGGAACATAGAGCACATCTTTGAACCTTCCATGTTCAAGCTTGATAGAGCCCTTACCTTTGGTTTGAACTCTACTGTTATTTCCCAGCTAAATACTAGGACCATCAAAAGAGACTATAAAGAGGAGAATGATTCTCTAGATGCAACCATATGATTGGAAGCTCCAGAATTAATGACGAAAGCATGTGTTGTTGAGCAGCTATCCTTCAATGCATGACCTCTTTTGAAGCAATATTTTGTGTCTTCTGTGTGTTCAACCTTCCTTGCGCTAGCAGGTGTAGTAATGTTATGTTTCTTCAGAAGAAGAGTCATTTCATCAATTTGTCTCTCATGAAGGAGCTATCTGGATGAAAGGCCCTTCCACAGTAGGAACAAAGGATCTTACCTTTTCCATTCTTCTTGCCTCTCTTCGAACCTGAAGGCTCATTTAACTACTCTTTCTTATTAGGAGACTCATCCATTTTCTTTCCTTTATCATTCTCTACCTTACCTCCTCTTGCAACTAGTGCTTGATCTTTGGAAGATCGAATGATCCCCACTTGGATTAACTTGTCATGCTCATGAGTGAGAGATTCAATGAAGCTGTTAAAAGTGGGCATATTCCAGTTTGGAGTAGTGATATTCACTGAATGAAAGGTCAATCTGAATAGTCTACACCAATTTTTGAGAGGATGAAAAGAATAAGTTGATCATCCTCCTTTTCAACCTTGCACAGCTTCAATTCGAACAGCAAGCTCTTGAATTTTGTAAAGAAATCATTTAGTGTTTCAAAATTGGATGGATGAAGGGAGATCAACTCATTCTCGAGCTGATAGACCCTCAGATCATACTTCTTATCAAACAATTAAGCAAGCTTATCTCATACCTCCTTGGGAGTCTTCAATCCTTTGATGTGGAAAAGAAGATCTTGAGAGACTGAGAGGCACAAGCATCCATATGCTGCATCAAGCCCATTGAAATATTTTTCTTTGTCATGATTAAGAACAGGCTTTGCCTCTATATTCATTGTGAGCCTAAAAAGCTGTTTGGAGCGAAGCTGCATCGCCATGTACTCCTTCCACTTGTGGTAATTGAAAGGAGTGAGAGGCTCTATTGGAGAGGCCATTTTGAAGAAGATTTAGCTATTGTAGTGAATGCAGTGAGGAGAAAGAGCTGCTTGTAGCGAATGCAGTGAGAATAAATGATAACCTGTAAATCACACAATCAAATAGACAAAATAAGGTTGACTACTTGCACATTTCAGGTTTTCATCACACCTAGCATAATTGATCAAGAAAGCTTGATCAACAATTCCTTCACTTGGGGTATTAAATGGTAAACCTTCTTCTTCTAGTGCAGAGTAGGAATGGAGTGAATTGCTCAAAAAAAAATGATCCAGCTGGAGATTTGAGGAGGAGAGGTGCCTTGTCCATCAAGGCTCTAATACCATATTAAATTGAGCACATAGATATATGGACAAACACAGAACTCACAAGATAGATCACACAATTTACTCAACAATTGAAGAATGAAACGGTGCAAAAATGGCTTGCAATTGTGAATTCTTTAATTGATGAAAAACTAATTAGATAATCAGTTACAATGTAATACAATGGATAAATAACCACATGCAATTCAAATCCACATTAGGAAATTTGAATTGATTAGACTCTACTTGACTATAGGTAACTAAGACCTTGTCTAAATCATTATCGGAGGACTCAATAGTTAACTGACCTTGTCTAAATCATTATCGGAGTTCATCGAAGTTCTAAAACACAACTCAAGTGTCTAATTCAGTGTTAACTGAGGCTAACTGACTGTGGCAGGTGAGAAATGCGCCTCTCCTGCATGCATCCATGCAAACCTAGCGCTAACTGAATGTAGAGGACTAGAACTGAATGTAACTGAATCCTAACTTAGCTTGACTAGTCACCAACTCAACTCAATTGACCTTGGTTCGTATCAGCACTCTCAGTGGCTCCCAAATTGTAGGGATTGGTCTAGGAGGCTCCTAAACTGATGCATGCAAGTGCAATCAGTGGTAGTAGGCCTCAATTAGTGTTCCCCACACTTTAGTAACTGAAACATGTTCCCCAATTAGGCCAAGTGGACCCAATGGTGCTAGTGACTAATAGACTAGATAGACTCCCGATTTAAACATGACTCCTGATTTTGACATATGAACAAATTGGACAAGGGAGGATTAATAATCCTAACAGTAGTTGAGAGTAATGCAGCGTGCACCAAGTCCGCAAAATATTTCGAGTGGAAGTCTTTGGGATTCACCAGTAATTGTTGTGCCCATTGAGGAGGAAGTATCCAACATGTTGATTGGATCGTCTCCAATCATCCAGAAGAAGAGGGGGGCCAGTCGCCCCAAGTCATCCACGCAGAAGAAGAGAAGCATGAGAAGTTTGACTAGAGAGGAATCAAAATCACCTAATGCCTCCATGGCGAGGGCGGGGGTGTCTATGGCAGACATCCATAGATTTGTTCCACCATACAAACCTGGTCCAAAGTAATGGAAGCCCATGAAGAACCAGAGGTACCCCATAAAGATGCCAACGATACCGAAGGGTATGAAGTGCACATTTGATATTGTGCCCTGCCTAGTAAAATGAAGTACGAGGACCATGATCTATTGGCGTACATTGAGTGTACCATAGGCCCCTTTGAGAAAAGGACAGAACAAGAGGGTGATCCAACGATGCGCACTCTGCATGAGTGGTCGACGGGGTTGCAATGATCGAGGCTTCTAGGCCTCATTCACATGCCCCATTTTGGTATATTGATGGAGGCCAATGCATGCACCAAGAACTTGTTGGCATGCCTCCATGGTGGTTACTTATGGTTGCACTGATCGGTGCCAGTCACTGTAGAACTAATATCGCAGATCATGGGGTTTCACATGCAGGGGCCTGACCTGTCGCTGTACTTCTACAGCAAGGATAATGACAATAGGTTGGAAGCAATATTGAAAAATAATTATGCACTTGATCGTGACAGACATGCATATCTCGTGGTTAGAATCAACGACCAGGATGTGTGAATTGTAGCAAATATTTTGGCAAGGAAAGTGGTGCGGAATAATAGGCCTAACCAATGCACTTTGGGAGTAATTTCATGTGTTGAGTTGTGCACCGCAGGCATACAGATGAACTAGTCACTTTTTTACTGAACCAGTTGATGGAGGATGCCATGATTGTGCAATATGGGAAGCGCACATTCATACACAATTGGTTGTTGATATTGATTGCACTAGTCACGTGGATGGAACCCGCAGACTACCAAGGAATGGATGTTGCAAATTCCCAAGTCTGCAAGGGCATGAAGTACCAGAACCTTTGGCATTTGAGTGTGAAATATAAGTTGAAGGACTGCGCAGTACAATTTTGGATGTACTGGGATGCATTGAAGGTTGCAACCATGAAGGTTTCATAGCTCACAGAGGAAGTAGTAAAAAAATATCGATGAGTCATAATATTTGCCATTGGTCTCCATGCAATACATGTGCAAGCGCGACAGGATCTGGAGCGACAATGGTTAGCGACACAGTATAAGCTAACTCAGGATGAGTTGGACGTCATAGTGGCTGAATGGGATACAGAGTGTAAAGTGTCGATGAGTCTGGAGGAGGTATCAGACGATGAGGCGAGTCCTCCAGCTGATGTGCCATTAGATCAGGCGTCGGTGCATGACAGTGATTGGGAATCGAGAGAGGCCTCGTCGAGGACCCCGACAGATTCAGAGGCAGAAAGACAGTATGAGGAAACATGCATGGAGAGGCCAGCGGCACGGGGCTAATGGTATATTCACAAGTAGACCACATTGTTCTAGCAATTACAGCGGTGAAAAGTGCAAGCAAAGCGTAGCTGAAGCAACAATTGACGGAGGGATTTACAAAGGTAATGACTCAAATCACATCTTTAATTAATGCAATTTTGGGGAGAGTGCCAGAAGCAAATCTATTGCAGAGGATGGTTGAGATCAGTATAGGGAAGTAGTGCAGAATAGTTATGATTCCACCAAGGGTAGTAGAAATGCAGAGCGAGGATGTTGATGCATCCTTGAAGTAGTTTGAAACTATTGTGTTGGACGTCAATGAGCTATCAACGCACACATTGGTGGGACTGAAGAAGTTGGTTGCACAAGTATTGGTTGACCAAGAGAATATCATCTGTGGCCACCTGTTGAAGTCACAGGAAAGAGAAGCAATAGTGAAGAAAGAGATCGAAGAGTTGAAGAAGGAGTAGGATAGGTTGATTGTAGAAAAGGCATGGTTGTGGGATGACAAAGCACGCTTAGAAAAGGTGGTTTCCTCTACCTATCAGGAATTTCTAGAGATCACAGAATACATGGATGTTGAGATCAAAGTGAAGAAATTAAGAGAGGTGATTACATCCTTCAGACGCAACATTGAATAATTGAATGCATTGGTAAGCCCAGGCACACCACCAGAGAGGGATGCGAAGCACAAGATCACCATTGAAGACTTCACGACATAGCTTGAAGAGATGGAGAAAGAGGCTAAGCTGGTTATGGATGCAACTACACAATTTTGGGGAAGTGTGATCGAGGATGAACAATTGGAGAAACTCAACACATAGCTGAGGGAAGAAGAGGCATAGCTGGCTACACTGAGGGAATTGCTCAGGAAAATGCCTCTGGTTGTGCAGGTAACAAAAGTGGCAGAATTAAAGGAGTTGCAGCAGCAGATCACAAAGGTGAGGGAGCGTCAACAGAGGCGCATAACTCATCCTGAAGAGTTTCATGACATTGGTGTGCAATTATCACTAAAAGCAGTTACTGCACTTCAAGCAATACAGGACAGCCGAAGAGAAGTGAATGCAAGGATTGTTGAGCATCCACTTGAGAGGGAGGTTACAGAATGCATGGAAATTAACGATAAGGTGAAGTAGAAATTCAAAGAAGTCACCCAGCAGTATGAAGACTTCTAGATTAATATCGATGACTACACTATTTTCGGCTGACGTGGCTTGAGGGTGAGCCACAAGATTTTGTTGGGGGCCTGTTGGCAGGCACTTTTGAGGAAGATTAGCTGCGCAGCACCAAATGTGATGCGCAAGGTCAAAGATGGTGTGCAAGGAGAAATATGGCGCATAAGGCGGATTGGTCATAATTTTGTAGTTTTTGGTCATTACTTTGTAGTTTTTGGTCCAATTAGTTAGAAAGTTTATCTAAGTGGACCATCTTGTAAAGGTGAAAGCCTATAAATATATCTAGGAATGTAATTTTGCGTCATCTTGTCTTATGCGATGGTATGAGATATGATCAATATGTTTGTATTCTAAGGAATATTGTTTTTTTTTTGTCGCGATTGTGGAACTGTTTTGAGAACCTGTGTTTTGATGTGGAAGTAGTATGACATGACGGAGTTTTGATGGAAACACTATGTCTTATCCCTTTTTTCTTTCTTGTTTTCCCTACGATGTGATGTGGATGAATTGATACCGTAGTATGATGCTTCTTTCTTAATGGTACAATGTTTTTATGTTTTAAATCATGTTATGGTGGTCAATCTATTTATAAGTAATTATCTTGATGCGATCTGAATGTGTTAATGTGATCTGATGATTGATGGTATGGGTCTGTTATAATAAACCAATTCTTGGATATCTGAAGTAATGTTGTGATAGGTGAACAGTAGATGCACAAACCCTCCTTCTTACTGTAGAAACATGGTTATGACAGTTCTCCCTTAGACACCTCGGGTGAGACCTCATATGCTTCGCAAGTGTTATTGGACAGGGTAAAACCTGTCTAGGTTGGTGTGTAGGGAGATTGTTGAGTTAAGGGTGTCAACAGAGAGTGAACCCCTATCGATGGATCTGTGTCAATGCAAATAAAAGAATAATACATTCTTAAGGTTCAACAGTATAATATGATCTATGCATAGTCTTCTTACCTATATAAGATCATTCCCAATGATCATAGAGTTGAATCCTCCCAAAAGAATCATCTAAGGGCATCCCATGTTGCAGATGTCGTTATCATTGATATTGCATCCCGTCCAAATACGTACACACATTACCCTCCCCCTTCGTGTGGTTATACATATGGTAATATCTAGAGTGATGAATTCCTTCATCAGGTCCCTACATCTACATTATATTATCATCATGATCCCTCTCTCTATTCTCACATGCAGGAGTGAGTACATCTTATTCATCTCATCCTTCATCCCCCCATGTTAATATACCTTCATGTAGTGGAACCATGTGTGGTGGTTCTTCTATCGAATATATGGATCCTCCAGCCATAAACCTTTGATACCCTTTTCCCATCCCACTACCAGAATCTCCAGTGTAGCCACACCCTATGGATCCCCCTTTCCCCATGAGAAATTTTACACTCAACAAAATAAACCTACCCAACCTGCTCTCAATATCCAACAAGGGAAGTCGTAATTCTAAAAATATGAATAAGGGGAAGAACAAAGGAAATAACCAAGGAAAATAAGGTCGGGTCCAACCCCATAACACTATTAACGGTACTAGAGGTAATATAAACCCCGTAAATCAGGATCCTACTAAACCTCCCAAGAAAGGTAAGAACCCTCAATTATAAACTAATCATATGTCTTCCTTTTGTAATTTTTTATCGACATTACACTCACCATTTCTCCCATCTTGCTAAGGCTCGCCAATTATGGAATTATTTCAATCAACTTGAAGCGGATGATGCCCAATAAGGGAAACCTAATACACGTCCACCTCATCTAACCCAATTGCAACCGATGGTCTTGCAAAACCCCTCCCCAGCACAATGGGTTGCCACAACACAACCTATGGAACCACTACAATAAATCCATATGATTAGATCCCTTTTTTCTTCCACTAAATGTTTTAGTGTATTTTTATTCATATTTTTGGAAAATTTAGCGCTATTTATCAGGATGCAACTTTTCCTATACTTTTTTGTCCTTTTTAAAATTTAGGAGTTAAAGTGGACACTAATTTTAGCATCCACTTTAGTGACAGGAATAGAACCAAGCATAGCACTAGGAATAGTGCCCTCAATAGCGCCTAGTTTTGCTTCCTTTGGTGCCAAAAATAGTGTCATCCATAGTGCCAGGATTAGTGCCAAGTTTAGCTTACTCTTTTGCGTCAAGATTCACACTAGTATTTATGCCAAGAATTGCATCTGGTATTGCTCCCCAAGTTGTGCCAATATTTAATTTTGGATTAACACCATGTTTAGTGCCTAATTTAGCTTCCTAATTGTCAATAGGTTTAGAACCAAGTTTTACATCTACAATAGCATCTAGTATATCATCTAGAAAGTGGCATCACATTTTTGCTCCTAGAATGGTGCCTTGTTTAGTGCCTAACTTTGCTCCCAAAATAGCACTGTATTTTGCTCCTAGAATTGATCCTCGTTCAACATATGAGTTACTTATTTTATGGGATATAGGTTATTTGTTATTGAGGTTGAGGGTTAGATTTGGGAGGGTTGTGTTAGACATGTTGATGTCTATGATGATAAAAATTATGATAATAATGATGATGATCATGACGATATCAATGAAAATGATGATGATGCATGTTATTGCACTATTTGACCCTAAGTGATGCTAATGGATTCAAAATGGCACTTTTCGATACCATGAGACCCTAATTAATTCAAAATTACCCTAATGGAATTAGAGTGTCCCTAATGGCACCCGAGTGAACCTAATGGCATGATGATGATGATGATGATGATTCATCCATGCAATGATGAATACGGCATTGATAAATTGTATGACGTTGACTAGGATGTTGATGGTGATGACGATGTCAATGTCAACAATGATTATGTAGGTAATTCTAGAAATATTTTATCTCAATTTATCCAAATGGAATCTAAATGAACCTAATGTCATTTAAGTGCCCCTAATATCACCTAAATGACCCTAATGAAATATTATTATTTCTAACAACATTTCAATGACCCTAATGGAACTTGATTCACCCTAACAACATGAGGATGATGTTGATAATTCTTTATGACAAATGGTGGAAATGATGATGATTTTATTACAAGATGATAACAATGGCAATTATGAGGACTACATCAATAATGATAATGAAGATGGCTATGGTTATAATGTCGATCTCTGTGACGATGGAAATGATGATAACGATGGTGATGATGATGACAATGAGGATAATGATGATTTCAATGTTAATGATGATGATGATGATGATTATGCATTTGATATCACTATTGGATCCTTATTGATCCTAATGGAACCTAAATGACACTAATGGTGTCTAAGTTACCCTAATTCACTCAAATGACCCTAATGGAATTTGAGTGTCCCTAAAAATATTTGAGTGATCCTAATTGCATCTCACTGACCCTAACACCATGGTTATGATGATGATGACACATGGTGAAAAATATGACGGCATTGAAAATCATTTTATTATAACATGATAGCAATGAAAATTAATTCCTACATTCCCAATCAAAGGAAAATTCTCTTTTATGAAACTCACTTAATTATTAGGTGGATGGATGCCTTTTTCATCATCACAATGATCATGATGATTATAATAATGACATAGAATATGATGGTATATGATGATGACTATGGTCATAATTTCTATGCCTAGGATGATGGAGATAATGATAGTGATGGTGATAATGTTGATAGTGAGGATTGTGATAATTATTAATTATTAAGTTCCATCAATCAAGTTAGGTGAGGAAAAGAAACTTTATGAAATTATTCAAAGGTAATAACATGGCTTGTCCATCATCACAATGTGGTTGACGTCAATGACTATGATCACAATGATATATGATGATCACAGTGATGATTATGATTATGTATTGTATAATGTTGACAATTATGATTAAGATGATGATGATGACGACAATGTCATTGTCAATGTTTGTGATGCATGTGATATCACTTTTGGATATTGATTGATATTAATGGCACATAAATGAACATAATGCAGGAACTTATAGATCTTGATTGATTCTAATGGAACCTAAATGACCCTAATGTTGCATAAATGTCTCTAATGGAATTCTAGTGTCCCTAACAACAATTGATAGATGCCAATGGTATCCAATTGAACCTAACAATGTGACAATGATGTATTATGACAATTATGATGGGTATGATTATGGTTTGATAATTATAACATGATACCTATCACAATCGATGCCTACATTCCCACTCATATCCCTAATCACTTTTATGAAATTCATGTAATTAGGTGGTTTTATGCCTTTATCATTGTCACAATGATGATCATGATATTGACTGCAATGATCATATATGATGATGATTATGGTGTTAATGCCAATGTATATGATGATGATGATGATGTCAATGATGATGGTGACTACGACAAGGATAATGATATTAATTAATAATTATTAGGACCCATCAAACTAGTCAGGTGAGGGAAAACGTCCTTTAAGAAATTCTTGTAAGGTAGTAGGATGCCTTGTTTGCTACCACAATGTTGATGACATGAATGACTATCATGATGATATATGATGATGACAATGATGATAATGATGTTGATGTACTATATGATGTTAACATTGATGATGATGATGATTTCGATGCCAAACATGTTGATGATGCATGTGATAGAAATTATGGATCTTGATTGATCCTAATGGAATCTAAATGACCATAATGGCATAGTAGTTACCCTAATGTCACCTAAATGAATCTAATGGAATTTGAGTGTCCCTAACATTTGAGTGACTCTAATGACATTTGAATGACCTTAATAGCATGATGATGAAACATTATGACAATGTTGGTGGTGTTAATGAATATTTGATAATTATAAGATGATATCAATCACATATATGCCTAAATTATTACTCATATCTTAAATCTCTTTTATTAAACTCATGTAATTAGGTGGTTTTATGCCTTTGTCATTATCACAATGATTATCATTATATTGACTGCAATGATCATATTTGATGATGACAATGATGTTGATTATGGTGTTAGTGACAATGTCTATGATGATTATGATGGTTATGACGACAAGGATAATGATATTAATTAATAATTATTAGTACCAATCAAACTAGTTAGGTGAGGGAAAACGTCCTTCAAGAAATTCTTGTAAGGTAGTAGGATGCCTTGTTCGTTACCACAATGTTGATGACATGAATGACTATCATGATGATATATAATGATGACAATGACGATAATGATGTTGATGTACTATATGATGTTAGCATTGATGACGATGATGATTTCGATGCCAAACATGTTGATGATGCATGTGATAGAAATTGCGGATCTTGTTTGATCCTAATGGAACCTAAATGACCATAATGGCATCTTAGATACCATAATGTTACCTAAATTAATCTAATGCAATTCGAGTGTCCCTAAAAACATTTGAGTGACCCTAATGACATTTGAATGACCTTAATCGCATGACGATGAAACATTATGACAATGTTGATGGTGTTGATGATGATTTGATAATTATAAGACGATATCAATCACATAGATGCCTACATTATTACTCAGATCCTAAATATCTTTTATGAAACTCATGTAATTAATTAGTTGGTTTTATTCCTTTATGATTATCACATTGATGATCATGATTATGATTATGTCGATATTAACTGTGATTATCATGATATATTATGATGACAATGATGATGACTACTGTGATATTAATGTCAATGTCTATGATGATGATGATGATTATAACAATGATGATGTTGATGTTGATGATGTACTTGATGATGATGATGTTTATGTATTATATAAGGTTGACAATGATGATTATGACAATGTCAATCTCCATGATAATGATGCATGTGATAGCACTTGTGGGTATTAATTGATCTTAATCCCACCTAAATGACTGTAATGGAATTTAAGCAACCCTAATGTCACCTAAATTACTATAATGAAATTGAATCGTCCCCAACAACATTTTAGTGACCCTAATGGCATGTGAATGACCCTAACAACATGACATGAATACTAACATCCATGAGTGACAATTAACCCTAATGGCATACGAGTTACCCTAAAAATGATTATGATGATGATGTTTTTGATGATGTACTTGATGTTGATGATGACAATGATGATGATGGTGATGTTGAAAACATCAATGTCTGTGATAATGATTAATTTGATATCACTTCTAGATCATGATTGATCATAATGGCACCGAAATGACTATAATGGTGTCTGAGTGACCCTAGTGTCACATAAATGAATTTAATGGAATTTGACTTTCTCTAACAACATTTTAGTGACCCTAATGGAATAAAATACCCTAACAACATGATGATGCATTATGACAATGTTGATGGAATTGATGATGATTCAATAATTATAAGATGATATCAATCACAATTGATGCCTACATTCCCACTCATAACCCAAATCTCTCTTATGAAACTCCTATAATTAATTAGGTAGTTTGATGCATTTATCATTATTATAATGATGTTCATGATCATGATGATCTTGACATTGACTGTGATGATCATGATAAAAGTTTGTAACTACAGTGATATTATTGTCAATGTCTACAATGATGATGATCATTATAACGGTGATAGTGACAATGATGATGTTGATGATGTATTTGATGAGGTATTTGATGATGATTGTGTTGATGATGATAATGATGATGATGATGATGATGTTGATGTTGTGACCATATTTAATCTAGGATTAGCAACATTTTTATTTCCTAATTTAGATTCCTAATCCTTGGTATTTTTATCACTAAGTTTTTTGTCTATAATAACGTCTATAATGGCATCTTGTTTTGCTACCAAAGTAGCACCATGTTTCTCTCCTAGAATTGCACCTTTTTTCCCCTATATTTGCTTCCAAAATAGCACTGAGTTTTCCTCCTAGAATTGATCCTAGTTCAACATATGAGTTACTTAATGGATGTGATAAGGGCTATTGGTTATAGGAGTTGATGGTTATATTTGGGATGGTTATTCTAGACATTGATATTGATGTCTATGATGATAATGATGATGATAAGGATGATGCTGATGAGAATGTTGATGTTGAGGAGGAGGATGAGGATGACGCATGTTATTGCACTATTTGACCTTGAGTGACCCTAATGGAACCTTGGACATTTTAGTAGCTAAGAGACTCTAATGGAACCTAAATGACTGTAATGATGACCAAGTCTTTCGAGCAACATCTGAGTGACTGTAATGGCATGATGATGATAATGATGATGCATATTGACAATGAAAAATATGGAATTGATTATTTGTATGATGTTGATGACTATGGCTATGATGGTGATGACAATGAAAATGTCCCTATCAACATTTAACAAGCCTAATGGAATATGAGTGACCCTAATAGAATTTTGGTACCAGCGGAGAAAACCAAATGCCATTAGGGTCATTTAGGTGGAATTAGGATCACTTAGATGCCATTAGGGTCATTTAGGTGGAATTACGTTCAATCAAGAAAAAATAGTGTTATTATCACATCCATCATCATAATTAACATCAGCAATGTCATTGTTTTCATCATCTTATTCATCGTCATTAACACAATACAAATCAAGAATATCATCACTGTCATCATCCCCATCATCATAATTTTCAACGTCATTGTACTCATCATTGATGTAGTTCTCATTGTCATCATTATAATATTGCAATCAAATAATCATCAATGCCAAAATCATTTTCATCGTCCATTATAAGCATAATTTTCATGTTTCTAGGGTCACTCAAATGTTGTTAGGGGTAATCAAATGCCATTAGGGACATTTAGGTACCATTAGGATCATTTAGGTGTCATCAGGATTATTTAGGTGTAATTAGAATCAATCAAGATAAAATAGTGTTATAATGATATGCATCATCATCATTGACATTGACATCATCATCCTAGTAATTATTGTTAGCATCATACAAATAAACAATAGCATCATTGTCATCATCATTTTATTTTACCTCACCATCATAAGTTTCATTGTCGATACAGTGGTGATTGTCATCGTTATCATCTTGTAGTCAAATCATCATTAATTCCAACATCATTGTCATCATGTATCTGCAGCATCATCGTCATGTTGTTAGAGTAAATCAATTCCCATTACAGTAACTCAAATGTTGGTAGGGACAACTAAATTCCATTAGGGTCATTTAAGTGGCATAAGGGTTACTTGTATGCCATTAGGGTCACATTGATTCACTATATTTCATTGTATGGGTGTTAAAACTAGTGCACATGAGACACAAAAGGTGTCCCAAATTAATTATAATTTGCAAACGCATTTAGGTGCGACTTTAGCCAAAATTAGATGCTAAATATGGCATTATTAAGGATGATAAATCTAAATATATTGAGGACACTAATCTAGCTGCTAAATGCGACATAATTTAGGACACAATTTCATGGGTAAACTATATCTAGTTTAGCACTGACCGATATTTGAAACTTTAAAAAAAAAAATTCATGCAAATACAAGGGAAAAGAGAGTTCATTTCACTCACAAAACTCAAAAATAGAAGAGATAAACACTAATTTGAAAGATTTGAAGGAGGGAGAAGCATCCAATCTCTAGAATCAGTGACTATTACTTCATATTTGGAGATTTAAAAGGGTAAGCGACCCCTAAATTTTCCCTTTCTATTTGAATAATTCCTTGTAGATGCTTGAAGATTTTTTAATGAGGAAAGAGGGTTTGTATTTTTTCCTTGAGGAAATCAGTTGAAGAATTCTCCTTCAAGAAGACTGTTGAATAACTTCTCTTGAGGAAGAGGGTTTAGCATTCAAGTCAAAAGAACAGAAAAACCTGGGTTTCAAGAAGTGAGAGGCACCGAATACAATCAAGTATTGAATTTTTTGTTAGCACAGATATTGTTCCACATGCTTGGAAGAGGTTTAAGGGAAAGAGATGGGATTTATTTCAAAAAAAAATTTCATATAATTGAACAGGTAAAAAATTGGATGTAAAAGGAAATGGAAATATCGCACAGGACCATAGGTTGGGTTAAAAGTAACAAAGGAAACTAGATGAAGCGCCTTGTAGCACCTTGTAAAGGAATTAACGGCTTGGATCCAAGATGCGATGAGATCAACGGTGGACAAGGAATTCTTTAGGTGAAAATGATTGATGTATAACATTGATGGGTATTGGAAAAATGACCATTGGAGCGTGTTAAAGGTTGGAAGTGATCGAAGGTGCTCGATTGGAGGAGATAATATCAACAACTGGAGTGCATTTTGTGCTCCCAACTTGCAAGAAATATGGAAAGGGGAAGTGGTAACAAAATGTTTACCGCTTTCCACGTGGTGAGCATAAAATCATTCCACGGGATGAAAAGTGGTAATAAGAAACCACCTGTCGCAATCCCGAAACCACTTTTAGAATATTATATAAGGAAAGGTCACGTGGAAAGGGAAAGTTTGTTATTTTGCACCTCGAGGAAAAACGTGCCTATACAATTGGAATCCAACTCAAGCCTGCTCTTTCTAGTTGTCATTTTCTAGGAAGGCCCTCCAAATATTTTTTTAAATGGAAGGAGAAGGTGAATTCAAAGCACAGGTTAGGGAGTTTAATAAGCTGGAAGAAATATTTGAGGACAGGGATGGAGACGTTTTTGACACACTGTTGTCTTTTGGCCTAGCGCATGAGTTAAAGAACAAACTTAAAACCTTAGAAACACAAGGAATTGATGTACATGGTGACCATAGGTCCCATTTCCACCAGTTATGTCTAGACCAAACCCTAAATTTTCCAGACTTTGTTGTATGCTATGCGTCCAATTATTCTCAATCAGAGCGATTCATTATGGACTCTAACCAATCAAAAATCCTTTGCCCTATTAATTCCCTAGTTATAAGAGATTCCTTAGAGGTTTCACAATCATTTTCCGAAAACCTGGAAGATTTCATGGAAGAAAGTGTAATTGAGTTGTACAGACATGCTACAACATAAGAGAAGCAATCATTTCTGTTAAAAAACATTAAACCAAGTATTTCTATTGAAAGTGAGCCTTTCCCTCTAGATATTGACCTGTTTAATGAAGAATCACAGTGGGTTATCTCCCTTTAGGGTTGGATAGTGATAGGATTGTTCTTGAAACCTTTTTGAGATTATTGTTTATGTTGAGTTTGCATCAGCTTGAGTTTAAGACCATTAAATACTTTTGCCTTAAATTTGATGAATTCCTAGCTAAAAATATTCATTTACAGCTACTGAATTTCCACATGACCAGAAATTTCAGGTTTCGGTCGTATTTGGTTAGGATATTCTTGTTTTTCAATGCGGAGAATTTACAATTCCTAGAAATAGTCTTCACTTCTGAGATCAGAAAATACACTTTCAATTATATGAACCTCATTATGTTAGAAGTGTACAGAGTAATTTTCCAGGATAAGTTACCTAGAGTTCTTCCAGAGATGAAAGAAGTGTTGCAATTCAGCCCTGAAAGAAGAATTGGAGTGTTATTCCTTATAAAGGAACATATTATCAATGGGATCTATGGTTTTGTTCATGAGCCTTACATTTTACCTACATTATTTACACAAGGAATGTTTTTCCCTTGAATTCATTAGATAAAAGCTCATTGTGGAGAATGAGCGCTTTTTGAATTTCAGAAAATAATGAGAGATCAAGTTTCCATTTAAAGTGGGTCCTTTTATTGTGAAAAATAAAGTTGCTCTCCCTATGATTGAAGGATTTCTAGAAGACATGAATTTCATTAAAGCCTCGAAAATAAATTATGACCCTCATCACATCATATCAAAGAGTAGACAATAGAATAAAAAAAAATCATTTGATCACCAGGAGATAGAGGTATTAGCTTAAAGAAATAATTTTATGGAATATCAACCAAGTGCAGAGAGATCGGAAATTTTGCAAGCAAATCCCTCTGCTTTAAAAAAAATTGTTTCTATGATAATACCCACTCCCAGTAAAGTTAAGATTGAATATTTTTTAGAAACAATTGAGAATGAATATGAAGACCAAGATTTTGAAAAAAGACCAAGAGTGGATTCAAACAAATAAATGGTTGAAGTAGAAGACAAGAAGAAAGAAAAAAAAATGAAAGGCCCAGTCTTTCAAATTCAAGTACATCTTTGCAGAGGTATAGGAGGTTGGTTCTAGTGACTCGGTACAAGTCTAGAAATGACTTGTATACTAAATATGAACAAGATAAGAAGACTTGTTCTGAAAAAACTTTGAATATTTTTCCTAAAGTCATAGATATTTCAAATAAAGAGGTTTCACTCATAATTGTTAAGGATCATGTGAATAACACTTTAAAATTAGTAGTGGCCTCTCATGACAGAATGTCGGAAATGAGGATTAACTTGCAAAAGATTCCAGTCCCAGACAAAATTCATTTCCATAATCATATTGGAGAGGTAATTTATACTGAATTATTGTAAGAAATTATAAAAGTTTCTAAGTTGTATTCCACAGTGTCAAATTTGGAAAACCAACTAAAGCCAGAGAAGATTGAGAATAATACCTATTAGCATCAGATTAAGAAGCTTCGGTGTGACCTTTTAGCTATGGACAGTGACCCAGACAGGGGACAAGCCACAAAGAAAATCTTGGCTGAAAAAGAAAACACTATCTAATTGCTGAAAAATAAACTAAAAATTTCATCCACTCGGTTACTTAAGGAATCTGAATTAAAAGTTTTAGAAAAGGAAAGGGAATCCTTGTCCCAAGAATTGCATGATAGCAGGGCTAAATTGCTTAAATTTGTTGAAGAACAAAGTAAATGGGAGAAGGAAAGAGATTTCCTTGTAGCAAAAAATGATGTTTTAAATGAAAAACAAATGATTTTGGGAAAGGAAAGAGAAGAAAAAGAAAAGAAAAGACAAATTGAAATGGTCAGCCAAGGGTAGAAACAAGTACAAAGAGTATAGTTCAAGCTATGTGTCAAGTTAGCTTGAAAGATGAAGAGATATAAGGGTTAAAAGAAGAGAATTAGAAGTTAGACGAAGTAGTTAAGAAGAAAGAAGAAGAAAGGAAAAAAAATTAGATCAAAATTAAAGTGTTGCTTGAAAAGAATGAAAATCTAATAGAAAATGTTTCAGGACAATTTCCACTTCAAGGGGCTAGAAATCTAATTTGGTATATGACTATCACTGATGCTACAAAAATGAGACCCTATCAATATAGCAAGGAAGAGTTGTGTAGAAACAAATGAAATGTTAGATAAAAGGTCAGCAGAGATAGCTCAAAATACCATCAATTTCCTCAACACACTGTCAGAAGAGGAATTGAAACAGTGGGAATCGAGGACAAAATCACAGTGATAACTTGGGCAAGGAAAGTTGTTGGAAAAATCATCACATTGCTAGTGTCCAAGCTAAGGTTGATCAAATGTTACAACAAGTAAATACTTTCAAAGGTTTATTTATAGAGCTATTTCAGAAGGGAATCCCTTCTTTTTGGGATGAGGATGGAAAACTAATATCTCGGTCTGATTATCAAGCTCTATTGGTTCATATGGGGACTGGGTCATATCCTCAAATTTCAGAAGGGAATCCCTTCTTTTGGGGATGAGGATGGAAAACTAATATCTCAGTGTGATTATCAAGCTCTATTGGTTCATACTAGGATAGATCGTAAGAAATTTGAGGATATGCCCCAGTCCCCAACTGGGAAAATTATAATTTATAATCTAGTCATGGATTTTCAAATTTTGGATCTCTTCAGAATAATAGGTTCCAAGCTTACTCCTATTTCTTATGTAGATCATGTGGAGATAAGAGTTTTGGCCAAAGAAATGACAAGTCATGAAGTTCCTTCTAGAGATCATTGTAAGACAATTGAAAATTTTGAGAGGGTGAAGCATAAGTTGCATCAATGAAGACATTCATCCAAAATTCTAGAACAAAGGATATATAAAGGTCCACTTCAATGTGGAATTAAAATATTTTCTAATATTTAGGGAGATTTAGCTTTTAGTTATATGACAGATGTAATAATGTAGTTGCAACAAGCCTAGTTTTAGAAAATAGGTAGTTAGGTATCAGCTCGTGGATCTTTTTTATGTATAAATGTATGTTTTTGCAATGTAATTGGGTTTGGAACCCATGAGATTGAGAATAATTTTTGTAATCGGGCATTTTCAAGTTTAAAAAAAAAATTGCAGAGACAAGCAAGAACTTTTCCAAGCATATATTCTCGTGTTGTTGTTTACAGTCTGTATTTTACTTTTCTCTTGTGCATGTTGTTCTTGTTATCTATTTCCATTGTGTTATCTTTTCATGCTTGAATGAGATTGTGTTGAAACATAATTCATACTCATGCTATGTTTCATAGGAAAGTATTCACAAACTTATTTCCTCTAAAGTTAATATTTGATTCATCTTTATTTGGTGCCCATATTAATGGACTGTTCATATTTCCTCTATTATCACCAGCAATCAAGAAATTGACTGTGAAAGAATATCTATCCTGCCTCTGTGGAAAAATTTGTATTGTGAAATCCTTGTTTATCTTTAAAAACTCATGATTTTGACTCCATGCCCAATGGTATCCTCTTGTTTCATCCATTTTCATTATTGATTCAGTTCATGTAAAAAATATCTATGGCCATTGTATCTCTTTGTTGAGAGAGCCCTCTTTAGTAGGAGAAAATCCAATTTTCCTCCTAAATATTGGTTTGAAAGGTTAACTTGGAACTATCATTCCACAGACGAAGGGTAAATTCTGAGTGATAACATCTAGAAAGTGGAGAAGAATGCATTAATCAAGGGAGGGTATAATTAATTTAAATGCTTAATTTGTATGATGATGAAATATATTTAACATTTTCTTGGATTCACCAATATTCTCTTCAATAGATGCATTATCTTGCATCGAATATTTTTTTTGATTGATTTCCTCCTCACACTACTTAATCAATTCTTCATGTGATTGGTTAGAGTTTGCATGCGATGTGTTTGACATGATACCCGAAACATATTCGATCTCTTGGATAGTGATGATTACAGGTTATGCATAAAATGGTGAGGAAGAAGGAGCTCTAGAGATAGCATAACCTTGCCACTATCCAATGCCATAACAAATATTTTGGGTATTTGCTTACATCAAATTTTCATTAAAATGTCATCTATTTTATTATGGAAATGACATGTTTTTTATTTTAAATCAACCCATATGATTATGTACAAATTTCTTTCCGCATACTATATTATATATAAAATGTATTGTACATACTTTTAAAACAATTCCAGTGGTCAACTAAATATTTTTGACAACAAAAGAAAAAATAGCATGCCATAGCCAAAGAAAAGAATAAAATTTGGTTGTTGCATCCATTTTTGTATCTTCTTACCTAAAATAAGTAGAATAATAATGATGCATACAACTTGATTCCTTAATGAGACTCAATTCCATGTACACGTGTTTCAGTATTTGAAAATAGGATTTTGATGAAACATGCTATGTTTCCCTTGGCTTAAGGGATGTTTCCCTATTTAGGAGAAACCAATGACCTAATTCATTTTTTTCTCCTTATAGGTACAACCTCAATTCATGCATATTCCTCAAATAGTCTTAACCTGGTTGCTACTATCGAGGTAAATACCATGACCTAAGTTGCAATGATCACTAAACCCTCAAGGGGTTCATCGGAGGCCCCTAGAATCCAAAAAAATGAAACCAAATGGACATAATTGAAGAGGAGGATGTGACCACTAACCTATAAGTCATGGAATCCAAATTTTATGATCAAATCAGGAGAAATTGGCTTCTAAATTTCTAGTCTCTCCGCACTCCTCCAATCGTGAATAGCGAAAATGACACTTGTGTTGGTGGGACCACCCCTATTTAACCCCATTTGGGCCCCATTTTATTCTTAACCTCACGTACTCATCTAACATATGTTTTTTCCATTATTTGCACCATTGGAATCGTCATTCCACACTCTTCGCTATTATGAGATCCGTTTTTATGCTTAAGGTATGTTCTAGGGACATTTTTTTGTCCTCCTCATTTTGCATGCATGCATGTAATTTAGACCATTATCCTATGTTATATGCTACTTGTATATTTGGTTTGATTTATAGATGCAATTTTATGCTTGGGTATCATTTCCATCTGTACAAGATTAGTTCACAATGTGATTATTTCATTTCAACCTACAATTTCTCCCTGCATTGATACTTCTTCAAACTAGCCTATAGGTTATTTCCATATACATAAAATTTTGTGTAACAACCTCATTCATCCCTCTTTTTCCTGTAGGACCCCCCATGTTTAGGTAAGTATCCCAGCCTAGCCACATTTTCATTTTTCCTTACTTAACAGTAGAGCCTCCCTCACATGGATTTCATCTTTTTGTGATCCTTGTCATGCAGTTCCCATTTCATTGTTCTTTCAATAGGATTGGGAGTCCATTTAGTCTATGATCTTGCACTCAACCACATATTACTATGTCATCACCACTCAATGGGCTACCCATGGACTCCTAGACTTATGGCCATTATGGAATTTTGATGTTTCATGTTTCACATTCATGAACCCGTCGCTCTATCCATACTACAAAACTTACAATATTTTTCCATTATTCATCACCCTTAAAGGAGGTTACCATTAGTGTCCTCCTACTCCATCAGTTCCATCTACTGTCATCCATTCATTGATTCATTTTTCATTCATTAGACACTTATTTCCTTGTGATTCCTTCTTATCTAGACAAAGTGGCCATCCACCTTGGTAACCATTATACAAGGATGTTTTTAAGCACCCCCTTATCTTATAATTTTCATCATTTGGGAATCCATGAAATGTGAGTAATATTTTGTACTCCCTCTTCATTTCCCATGCATTGTATAAAATATTCACAAACATTCCTCCTCATCACTCCTGCATAACATGTATCATCTCATTTTATGGAAGCATCCATGGTCACCTTTGTTCAAATCATTCTATGATGGGTAACCCATGGGGTCATACTAAAACCATTATCCCTTAGATTCAACATCAACACCACCACTATTATCCCTACATGAGTACCCCACCCATTGCAGTTATGTCCCCCGATACCCCAATTGTGTCTCTCCCTTGATAGCATCACAAGTCCCACACATGTTCCCAGGTCATCCATGTCGTCATACTCTGAACAAAGGAATTTTGAGTCCCCAACTTAGTTACCCTTGAACCCCCTTTCAATTTCACAGTCCCTTTTCCATATCTACATATTATTCAGTTGTATCTCTCATGCTCCCATCAAGGAAACATCATTTCCTTGTTGGTAGTAGGTCTCCCTCTTTCGACATCTACATGTCTGTTCCAGAGGATAGAATTAGAGTAACCTTGTACCTTGGCCCCATAACCATCATTGATGGGTTCCCTCGGACCAATAAAGGGGATACCCCAATTCCCCTTCGCTTGGTTGTTTCTTACTTGCTTGAATTCAACTCATATTCACAACATTGAGATTCATACAGATTGATGGTTTTCTCATTTAGTTAGTGGAAGACCCAAATAACCATGACTCTAGTCATTTGGTGAGTCTCTTTGGAATCCCTTCAGTCATATGCTTATTGTGGTACAGTGAGATGCGTTTGTAACAGTGTTTAGAATCCATCCAGTTACAAGGATTCCTAAGATATCCATTTCTAGATGTAATTCCCTATACCTATTTGATTTGCATATTCAGTTATTTGAGTCACCTATGAGGAGTGACATTCTGATATCCTCCTTATTAATATTGGTCCCCTTCAATTTCAGTAGGGCATCAGTTATTGTGATTCGGCATTCCATTGGGATTCCATTGTTCTAACATGTTTTCTTCAATCATCCATGGTTAGACTATGACTATGTATCCATTGTATATCTAGATTAGGTCCCTCATTAACCCTAATTATCTATTGTATCCAACAGTTATTCACGTATTTATCAGGCCCCTCTTGATCTATATCCCATTTTATATTGAGACATTGGTACAAGCATGGGTATGTTCACATCATCCATTATATTTGATATTATATGCACCTCATCCATTTTGACTATTGTGTCTGTAGACATGGGCCTTTGCAGTCCCTTGGGAGGTTGAGTTTCATCTGATGTGACTCCATTGTTCTCCTTGATTCCTATGTTAATTTTGTTTTTCATTCATTTATTTGTTAATGTTTATTGTTATTTTGTTGTCGCATGTTTATTGGATAACATTTTTAGAGTATTGGTGAATGCAAAGATCTAGTTCATGGATGCTGTTGATTTTGAACATCGGCATGATATCGAAGTCTTGGAACATAAGGACTAACAAGAACATACTGAACTTCATAACTTTGTTATTATGTCGTTGTTGTTATGTCCAAAGTGATTACCACTTCCTATCCATGCTTAGTTTTTTCCATTTTTATCATCATTTGGTCTTCACTCCACTTGGGGAAAGTTGTGTCTTATGTGTCATCATTGTTGAAAAAGGAAAGTTTTGAAATTAATCCATTTCTCATTGTATGCCTTGTCATGCAATATTTTATGCAGCATTGCATCTAGATCGAAGTGCACATTATGCTCATATTTTGTTGGCAGAATCAATCTCTGTTTAACCCTTGTGTTTCAAATTTCCATCATGGTGGGGTCCTATGTATCTTATCGGTCATATTCACAACTTTTCTTGTGATAAGCATCCTCTAATAAATTTTCCAGCTTCATCCATTGATGTTTCCATCATCTCTCTTGTGTCTACAAAGTTTAAAAAAATCCCCTAGGAAGCTCCTTGAAAAAAAATCGCCAATGTCCACCTTTGTCATGAAAAAAATATATTATTTCCATGTTTCCTATTTAATTCTCCCATAGAGAAAATGATTAAAAGGAACTTATTTAACCTATCATTTTACCCCTTTTATAAGGAAAACCCTAACTTTTCCTAGTTAAAAAATTTTAGAAAGGGGTCCCTTTAAGTCACGAGCCTTATGATTATCTCCTTCCCTCAATGCCTCGCATTTATTTTATTATTCTTATCATCCTCCAAAATAAAATAAAAAGAGTATAAAGCACTTGTAACACACCCAATGTTCCACTAGATTTAAAAACACAGTATTAGTAATATTAATTTTTTTAAATATGATAAATGTATAGTGAGTATTTGAATTATTTTAACAAAAGCACAACAATGCATAACAAATGTGTAACAAAAATAAGTATTTTAATGGAGGCATAGAATACTCTACGAGACATATTATCAAAAACATTTCAACAAAATTACTTGAGTTAATCACTAACTTAGGAAGTTCACATTAAGAAATATATTAGGCACTGGATGAGGAATCTATGAAGTAGGATTCACATAAATTAATTAGGATAAGGCATATAAATATGTGCCCTTATTAATAAACATATTAGTTTTTCTAATAATATAATATACTGTACTAAATTAAATTATGGCTTTGAAGAAAACCTTTCGAAACCTTTCCTTATAAATTCATTCTCCAAAACTATAATTATGGCTTGGAAGAAAACCGTTCGAAACCTTTCCTTATAAATTCATTCTCCAAAACTATCTTATGAACTGGGTAGTAGGGTTCTCATAAATTAATTAGGAAAACATTTATAATTCTTTCCAATGCATGGATTGGAAATGGGAAAATTCCTTACTAATCCAACCCATGGTATTTTGCATACAATCTTAATGATTCCAATTGTTGTTACTAATAATAGAAGCAATTACCACTCTTTATTGGCCCATGGTATTTATAATATGAATAACGTTAACTTAGAATTCAACAAAAACATTTAAATTTCTTGATTAAGCAAATTCAGCGTGTGGTTTTCAAAACAATAATACCACTCAATGCAAGGAACCTAAAAACATGCCTTAGCACATGGTATTGTTTACAATGTGCTTGTTAAGTAAAATTAGGACATAATCATTTACTTCACAGTAAGAACTACACGGTAAAGAGCTTATTTGATTAATTAATTTAAATAGTTCATTCAATACTTTAGGAATTATTTCCTTCCAACTATTTTGATTCAATACTTTAGGAACTACTTTTTTCCAACTAATTGGAAATCAAGAGTTAAACTCTTCAACATATTTTCACAAACTTCAAATAAACTAGCAATTAAGACATGCTTTTGCAATGAAATTAATTATTTGAGTCAAGTTAAAGAAAAATAATAAAAATGAATGGAATTCCAACTTATTTATCCATTTATATAATTTTCCAAGCATTATACTCTTTGACATAATTTGAATAAACATTTCAATTCTAAACCCACAAATTAACTATTGTTACAGGAAATCATTTCCCAGACTACAACTTAAGTAAAAAAATTAGCATTCATGAAATTTCCAAGCATTATCGCAAAGTTAAACTTGCACTTGTCCAACACATGAATTTGACCAAGCAATACATGAATTAATTCCTTGCATTCAAACTCAAAAAATTAAGCAAGGAAATTATGTAAATTTTTACTAGTCATCAATTAAATAAAAACTCAAGAAATTAAAACAGCGCTTCCAAGAATTAAAAACTTATTTGTAAAAAGTTTGAAATGGGAAACTGGTTGTGTGTGAATCAAGCTCCACCTAACCTTAGACAATTTTTTCTCATTAGTCTCTCAGGAAATCGTCACCCCTAAGCTGAGACTCATACATTCATCAAGTAGACATCTCACATGTCCCCATTGTTTCTAAACTTCACACTTTGGCAGCAAGGAATTGGTTTGACATCAAAATTCTTGTCAAACTGTGCATATCACCTCCTCAATAGCATTATGTCAACACATTTGTGAGATACATCACTGTAAAAGTGCTCGAAACTTCACCAAGTCACATACCCACACCATTTTCCATAATTAATGAGATGATTTGAGGCACAAATGGTCACAGTTTCAAAACTACCAGTTCCATATTTGGTTTTTTTCACTCAGCATTCAAATTCATATTTCTCTCTCCCTATAGAAAAAAACTCATGCTATGTTTTCTCCAAAATTCTCTCACCTTGGGTTGGGTCGTGGCCCTTCTAATTCCTAGTTTGCATTAACATTCTTCCCCCTCTGGTCTTCCCCATGATCCACGTTTCATTCTTTTTTTAATTTTTAATTAAAAATTAAGCACTCCCTTAATCACGCGTATTTTCCTTTTATCCATAAATTAAGTTTAAGTTAATAAAAAGGGAAATTTTTGCTTTAAGTCATGACATAAGGTAACTTTAGGGACTTAAGGGTTTAATGGGGTCATAACATGGTTTCCCCGCCTAAGGACATTTTTAACCCCCTTACTGTCTCTAGTGAATATACGAGTCCGCGATCACTTCAGTGTACTGCTTGCATAGCCAATTGTGGATTTTAACATTAAAAATTACAAAAATACAAAATGTTCAACCTTTTAGGCAACAAACTAGGGGTTTCAAACCAGGGGTGTTACATTCCCCTCTCCCTTAAAGTCTACATTGTCCTTAATGCTCTAACAGTTATAGGCACATACAATATTTATATATATCAAAATTTTCAAAACTCTACAAGGTTAACCTTGCATTTAATCTTTCAAGATGTTTTTTGAAAGATGAATCAGGTTCACCAAACTCTAATGTACTTCATCACATTGGTTCTGTTGATGATAACGAGCCTTGCATTTCAATTTTCAAGACGTTTCTTCATTGTTGAATCAGGTTCACTTGAACCTTGATATACTTTATCACAATGGTTATATTGATAACAAGAGTTTGTCCACTCCTCTTTAATTTTTTAAGATAGCAGCAACCAGCTTCCAAATGAAATCTTGCATCTACAATTAATCACCACAAATTCATTACGCCAACATTCTAAACATTCAACCATTTTATTTACTTAATTAACCAGGAGTTTTATGCTTTGATCAAAATGATTTCATTCATTTTATGCATAACTCAACATATGAATATAGAGGACTATAATCATCTTCATTTGTTTTACTGAAATTTAAGTATTTCAGCATGTATTATTTTTCAAACAATAATAAACATAACAAATTTCCAGTTGTAATATGCATTTTAACAACTTTTCCTTTCTAGAAATCAATAACATAAGTAAAAAAAGAAGAGTAAGAGTTCTCCCTCTTAGTCATGTCCTAGTCTGGAGCTCCACAACTGTGGATTTCTTGCTCCTTGGTCTCTTTCTCTTAGAAATACAAGTGTTCAAGTTGTCTAGTCATCTTTTCAGCTAAGACACTTCACAATTGAAGTCTATCCAAAAGCGTCACAACCTGCAATGTTGCCTGTGATTTTCTCAAAGGATCCTTAACTGACAAGACCACCACATGTCCCCAACATCATCCATCATTTATTATTATTATTTGGTTCATTCATTAGGCTAGATGCCTCCCTCCTCCCCCTCCAACTGTTGTTAGTACGTGGGTGTTTTATTAATATATTATTCTTTTATATTACATTTCTTCACTTTTTTTCCAACCTTCATTGTAGAACCAACTTACAAAATTTCTACGTCTTTACAGGAGACATAACCTCAATGTAGGTGCTTGACTATGAATAAATTAGGAGGCACATCCTCAATGCAATGGTTGAAAGAAACCCATCCTTGGCTTTGCATAGTTTTAATTAGAGAAAAACATACCCTTAATGCAATCAATCGAGGAAAACCCATCCTCTACTTTGTGTAGTTTTAATTAGTGGAAAACACATCCTCAATGCAATCGTCGGAGGAAAACCATCCTCGGCTTTGCATAATTTTAATTTGTGGAAAACACACCCTTAGTGAAATCAACTGAGGAAAACCCATCCACACCTTCGCATAGTGGTCTTCTCCTTTATATTTTCTCCCTTTATTCAAAATGAAAAATCTCAGATTTACCATGTTCCTCTTCTATAGCTTTGCATGTGTACCTGTTAGATACACTGTAACTAGCAACATTCATCGATATCATGATATAAATCGC
The DNA here is from genome assembly GCA_001517045.1 of Pseudotsuga menziesii. NCBI lineage: Eukaryota > Viridiplantae > Streptophyta > Pinopsida > Pinales > Pinaceae > Pseudotsuga > Pseudotsuga menziesii. The sequence continues at coordinate 202,920 of LPNX010558877.1, forward strand.
ATACATTCATCATAATGTATTATCATAAAACTAAAAACATATTATTATGTAAAATCTACTTATCGACATTGAAACACCAAGAATGTGTCCATTCCATTTAGGTGTAATCAATGTCGGCAACCATGACACAGCACAACACCAAGAATGCATCCACTCATTTCTGATGTGTTCCATGTAGGCTCGAATTGTAGCTTAAGTATCTTTTCAAAGTAAAAACATTTTTTCAATATTATCTCCTATCAAAATCCTTTTCAATATTAAATTGAGGTTAGGGTAAAGATGTCTCCCTTCTTCCTCAAGGCTTAAGCAAATTTTTAATTTCTTTATTTGTGCCACATTCTTCAATCAAACATGATGAATAACATGTTGGATGACCCTACAGAACTCTAATATTGTAATATATTTCTCTACATTCAAAGTTTTAGTTTTGTAGTTTCATTCTCTGCATCACTTACATGTAATAGCATTAGATACATACAAATAAATCACATCCTATAACTTTAGTTAAAAAATATAACATGTTATAGCCAATTAACAACTTTACTAGATAACAACATCTAACAATTTATAATCAACTAACAACTCATCTCCATTAGCAACATATTCTTAGTTTTAACTTTTCATAAGTTAGAATAATTATAGAAGTATTAACAATTCATATATCATCTCACTCAAACACAGTGAACAAGAATTCAAGAATTCAAACCTGCACCGAAACATGTGAGTGCACCATTCTTTTTAAGAATACATTCAACGGAATTCAAACACTTACTAAGGTTTCAAAGTGTCTTATACATTTAATATCGCATTAACAATTTCATATGTGCAACTTTACCATACCATTAAATAACAACATTCCAATATTGCATAAGCATAAACCAATCTTACATAGATGAATTCAAGCATAGGCCCATCCAAATAATTTAGCTAGCTATCCAACATGGCCATCTACCATCGGACTTAAAATTCAAACCAAGCACATGCTATCAACAGTAGGTAAAGGAAATAATATTTCCCTACTAGAAAGATCAAACATAGAACTGTAAGCAGCTCAAGGTCTCATCCTTCACTAGTGTGTTTACAGGATCAAACTAAACCTTCATCTAATTTTATTAATTATCACATCCTTACTATTCACATTATTCGTAAATAACTGACATGATAGGGGCCACTCTATCTTATAGACAAGTAGATCCCACTCTGTAATCAAGGTACCATTCAGTAATGGATATCTAGTAGAACTAGAAAACTAGGCTAAATTCATCACTCTGCAATTCATATTCAGCCAAAGGATTATGATCCTAACTGAGTATAAACATGAAAATAATTCTGGAACAGTAAGAAATTTAAAGTTCATGCAGTGCATGCATATACAACTTATGCATTTTCCAACACCTGTTAGACCCACTGCACAACTCTAACACTAGTTTGAATCAAAGTACATGAGTAGACCCTTCATGAGTAACTATGATGATGAATCGTTTACTTCGGGAAATAAATTTCAAAATTCAATAACAAATGCAACCAATCAATCACCGGATCTGCAAATTCATACACCTTAATCACAATTGATTAGGATAAATATCCATGATCATTTAGCTCGGTATTTTTTCATGACTACAACATGGCATAATAGAAACAAGCATCAACATGCTTAACACACTCATGCATCAATATGCTCCAAAGAATTCCAAACACACACACCAACTAGCTATCAAGAATTCAACTAGTCATTGAAAATCATTTGACATGTCCCCAAGCTACTACTGGTTGGCGACTTGAGGGAATACAGGGATACAATAAATAAGAACAATGCACTAAAAAACTAAGGCTATGTTAACATTCCTCAAACAAACAAACTAATCAACCTTCTTATGAATTTAAATGTAACTACCAGGTATTTAAATTTGATTCCATTGGTTATGTAATCTATGCATACTACATTGATCTAAGTTATTCAACTAAGAAGAAAGGTAAATACAAGAGACGCATGCTACTCAACATGTGAGGGAATAGACTACAACCAAATTCACATCAAAACAATGCATTAATTTCCCTTCACTGGTTTCCTTTGGGCAGCACAATAGTGAGACACATAATTGTTTCCCACTACTCAAGAATTCCAGGGTTGGTGCATACACCATTTGCCATATCATCGTCCATTAGCTATGGTTTTGAAAACAACATCCAATAAAACAATTACTTGGCTCATGAATATGGTTACAAGAACAACCAAACAATTTATTAAACTTAGTGTGCAGTAAGAATTAACTTAATAACTACGCAATAAGAACTATCTTAGGAGCTGCTTAGTAGGGTTATCATAAACTAATAAGGATAACAATTATCAAACTTTCTAATGTATGGAAAGAAATGACAAATTCATTACTAATCCAAACCAAGGTATTTTTCATGCAAACCATACAAATTTATTTAAACTTACAGAGCAATAAGGACTTCATACGAAGAATATCTTATGAAATGGGTTGTATGGCTCTCATAAATTAATTAGGAAAACATTTACCATTCTTTCTAATGGGTGGATTGTAAATGGAAAACTTCCTTATTAATTCAACGCATGGTAGTTTGCATGCAATCCCTACTATTCAACTTAGACTTTGACATAAACATTTAAACTTGATTACGCAAATTCATCCTATGGTTTTCAAAACAATAATACCACTCAACCCAAGGCACCTAAAAGCATGCCTTAGCACATGGTATTGCTTACAATGTACTTGTTAAGAAAAATTAGTACATAATCATTTACTCTACACTAAAAACTACGTGGAAGAGAACTTATTTGATTAATAAATTCAAACATTTCATTCAATACTTTAGGAATTATTTCCTTCCAATTATTTTCATTCAATACTTTATGAACTACTTTCTTCAAACTAATTGGAAATTAAGAGTTAACGTATTTTCACAAATCTTGTGTTTGAAGTGCACAACAAACTAGCAATTAACACAAGATTTTGCAATGAAAAATAATTATTTGCAAATAATCAACTAAGTTAAAAAAATAATAATAAAAATGAATAGAATTCCAACTTATATATACATTCATATAATTTTCCAAACATTATATTCTTAAACATCATTTGAATAAACATTTTAATTATGAACACAGAAATTAACCATTATTATCCAAACTTCCACTTAACTAAAGAATTTGGCATTCATGAAATTTTCATGAATTATTACAAAGTTAAATTTGCACTTGTTCATATACATGAATTCAACCAAGACTAACAAAATTAAACAAATAAATCATGTAAATTATTACTCAAAAATTAAAACACCATTTCCAAGAATTAAAAACTTATATGTAAAAAGTTTGAAATGGGAAACTAGTTATGTGTGAAGCACGCTCCACCAAACCTTACACAATTTTTTTCATTAATCTCTCAAAAAATCATCACCCCTAAGTTGAGACGGATACATTCACCGGGTAGACATCTCACTAGTCCCCATAATTTCTAAACTTCACACTTTGGCAGCAAGGAATTGGTTTGACATCGAAAATATTGCCAAACAATTCATATCACCTCCTAATTTTCATTATGTCAGCACAACATCGAGATACATCACTGTAACAATGCTCATAACTTCACCAAGTCAGCTCATAACTTCATAACTTGACAATGTCAATCTCCATGATAATGATGCTTGTGATAGCACTTGTGGATCCTTATTGATCTTAATGCCACCTAAATGACTGTAATGGAATTTAAGCAACCCTAATGTCACCCAAATTACTATAATGAATTCAATCGTCCCCAACAACATTTTAGTGACCCTAATGGCATGCGAATGACCCTAACAACATGACGTGAATACTAACATCCATGAGTGACAATTAACCCTAATGGCATGTGAGTTACCCTAAAAATGATTATGATGATGTTGTTGATGATGTACTTGATGTTGATGATGACAATGATGATGATGGTGATGTTGACAACATCGATTTCTATGATGATGATTAATTTGATATCACTTCTAGATCATGATTGATCATAATGACACCGAAATGACCATAATGGTGTCTGAGTGACCCCAGTGTCATATAAATGAATTTAATGGAATTTGACTTTGTCTAACAACATTTTAGTGACCCTAATGGAATATCAATACGCTAACAACATGATGATGCATTATGACAATGTTGATGGAATTGATGATGATTCGATAATTATAAGATGATATCAATCACAATTGATGCCTACATTCCCACTCATAACCCAAATCTCTCTTATGAAACTCGTGTAATTAATTAGGTAGTTTGATGCATTTATCATTATTATAATGATGTTAATGATCATGATGATCTTTACATTGACTGTGATGATCATGATAAATGATTGTAACTATGGTGATATTATTGTCAATTTCTACAATGATGATGATCATTATAATGGTGATGGTGACAATGATGATGTTGATGATGCATTTGATGATGTATTTGATGATGTATTTAATGATGTATTTGATGATGATTATGTTGATGATGATAACGATGATGATGATGATGTTGATGTTGTGCCCATATTTAATCCAATAACTCAAATGTTGGTAGGGACAACTGAATTCCATTAGGGTCATTTAAGTGGCATAAGGGTTACTTATATGCCATTAGGGTCACATTGATTCACTATATTTCATTGTATGGGTGCTAAAACTAGTGCACATGAGACACAAAAGGTGTCCCAAATGAATTACAATTTGTAAACACCTTAGGTGCGACTTTAGCCAAAAGTAGATGCTAAATCTGGCATTATTAAGGATGATAAATCTAAAGCTATTGAGGACACTAATATAGCTGCTAAATGGGACATAATTTAGGACACAATTTCATGGGTAAATTATATCTAGTTTAGCACCAACCACTATTTGAAACTATAAAAAAAAATAAAAAATTTGTGCAAATACAAGGGAAAAGAGAGTTCATTTCACTCATAAAACTCAAAAATAGAAGAGATAAACACTAATTTGAAAGATTTGAAGGAGGGGGAAGCATCCAATATTTAGAATCAGTGACTACTATTTCATATTTGGAGATTTGAAAGGGAAAACGACCCCTAAATTTTCCCTTTCTATTTGAATAATTCCTTCTAGATGCTTGAAGATTTTTTAATGAGGAAAGAGGGTTTGTATTTTTTCCTTGAGGAAATCAGTTGAAGAATTCTCCTTCAAGAAGACTATTGAATAACTTCTCTTGAGGAAGAGGGTTTAGCATTCAAGTGAAAAGAACAAAAAAAACTGGGGTTTCAAGAAGTGAGAGGCACCGAATACACTCAAGTATTTGAAGTTGTTGTTAGCACAGATTTTGTTCCACATGGTTGGAAGAGGTTTAAGGGAAAGAGATGGGATTTATTTCAACTTGTGTTTTCATATAATTGAACAGCTAAAAAATAGGATGTAAAAGGAAATGGAAATATCGCATAGGACCATAGGTTGGGTTAAAAGTAACTAAGGAAACTCTATGAAGCGCCTTGTAGCACCTTGTAAAGGAATTAACGGTTTGGATCCAAGATGCGATGAGCTCGATGGCGGACAAGGAATTCTTTAGGTGAAAATGCTTGATGTATAACATTGATGGATATTGGAAAAATGACCATTGGAGCATGTTAAAGCTTGGATGTGATCGAAGGTGCTCGATTGGAGGAGATAATATCAACAATTGGAGTGCATTTTGTTCTCCCAACTTGTAAGAAAGATGGAAAGGGAAAGTGGTAACAAAATGTTTACCGCTTTCCATGTGGTGAGCTTAAAATCATTCCACTGGATGAAAAGTGGTAATAAGAAACCACCTGTCACAATCCCGAAACCACTTTTAGAATATTATATAAGGATAGGTCACGTAGAAGGGGAAAGTTTGTTATTTTGCACCTCAAGGAAAAACGTGCCTATACAATTGGAATCCAACTCAGACCTGCTCTTTCTAGTCATCATTTTCTAGGAAGGATATGTATCTTAACCCTACAAATATTTTTTTAAATGCAAGGAGAAGGTGAAGTCAAAGCACATGTTAGGGAGTTTAATAAGCTGGAAGTAATATTTGAGGACAGGGATGGCGACGTTTTTGAGACAGCGTTGTATTTTGGCCTAGTGCATGAGTTAAAGAACAAACTTAAAACCTTAGAAACACAGGGAATTGATGTACACGGTGACCATAGGTCCCATTTACACCATTTATGTCTAGACCAAACCCTGAATTTTCCAGACTTTGTTGTATGTTATGCATCCAATTATTCTCAGTCAGAGAGATTCATTATGGACTCTAACTAATCAAAAATCCTTTTCCCTATTAATTCCCTAATTATAAGAGATTCCTTAGAGGTTTCGCAGTCATTTTCCCAAAACCTAGAATATTTCATGGAAGAAAGTGTAATTGAGTTGTATAGACATGCTACAACATAAGAGAACCAATCATTTCTATTAAAAAACATTAAACCCAATATTTCTATTGAAAGTGAGCCTTTCCCTCTAGATATTGACCTGTTTAATGAAGAATCACAGTGGGTTATCTCCCTGTTGTGTCATTTTTTAGGGTTGGACAGTGATAGGATTGTTCTTGAAACCTTTTTGAGATTATTGTTTATGTTGAGTTTGCATCAGCTTGAGTTTAAGACTAGTAAATACTTTTGCCTTAAATTTGATGAATTCCTAGCTAAAAATATTCATTTACAGCTATTGAATTTCCACATGACCAAAAATTTCAGGTTTCGGTTGTATTTTGTTAGGATATTCTTATTTTTCAATGAGGAGAATTTACAGCTCCCAGAAATAGTCTTCACTTCTGAGATCAGAAAATACACTTTCAATTATATGAACCTCATTATGTTATAAGTGTACTGTCAAAACCCCAAATTTTCACAAAAATTTAAAATTTTGATATAACAATAAATGCTAAAAACTGCGGTCTACTAAAAGATAATGGTTTGCAATAAAAGAAACAGTCAAGTAATTAGTTTCACTAAATCTTAATTATATTAACTCAACAGTTCATTTTTTTGTAACAAGAATAAAGTCTTCTTGCGTACTGTTTTACTTCGGTTTACTGATGAGTCTTTTCATGTCAAGTAGGTGGAATCTAACTTTTGAATCCGGGGCTTACTTAGCAATCGTGCTAACGCAGATGATTACTGGTTCTTACAGGTTTACAGGTATGATCGAACGAGTACGTATTAAAAATTCTTTAAAGTATCCAACAGTATTTTATTTGCAATTAAAAAGCTTAGTAATTAAGCTGCTAAACTTTAAACAGCGTCTGTGAGGTAAAACCATTTGGCTTCCTTCAGTTTTTCTTGTAATAATGTTCAGAAGTAAGTAACGATAGTAAGATATGTTTGCGACTCTAAGAATTAGAATCTCAGTTACAAAGTATTTCTACTTTAGTCTATGTAAATTGTAACGTTATAATGATTGTTTTGTCAGTATTTATGCAATAGTACATTATCGTATCTGTGTAACAACTGTCCCACATTTCGCTTCTGCGAGATAACTTACAGCCTGTTAACCTTTGGACAGTATAAGTTCGATTGTGCAAACTGAAAACCATAATGCCTTCCTACACGAGATCATTGTTTGCCTATATTTTAATTTCATGTCGAACCCTATGGTTCTAGTAATTTATGGACTCAATAGATTCATTCCTATTCTAGTTATCTTGTTTAATTCTATAAATTCTGTACTACCCACTGGACATGGTGAATCGAAAATAAGAACCAAGTTGAGTCACAACCAAAATTCATCAAAGTATCGTCGCTTTGGTCTAAGTAACAGAATTTCATAAAAGTTTTCTTACAATATGTTATGTCCTCTTCATAGTTCCGCTACCATTTGAGTTATTAGTTCTTATGTTCCTGATGAGCATGCACACTCTATTGTATTAATAGACATTCAATCTAAAATTAGTTCATGATCATAAACATATTTAAATTTAGAGTTCATGATTCTCTAAACTATTACATTATGCAATTTATAAAAGTCATGACTTGAAATGTTGTTATTACAAGAGATTTACCATGTATAAATTATAGTTTTTTTTTTTTTTACAAAGGAAAACTATAGTTGTTCATTAACTAGCATGAATTCTCCCATAAAACATTTGATCTCTTATCTATAGTAAAGTCATAAAACATTTATCTCTATCTATAAATAAGACATAAAATATTTGATTTCTATCTATAATAAAGACAATGTTTAGAGAAAAGAAATGCAACCATTCAAATCGCATTTGTGATGTTATAATATAATAACATAAGGTTATATGGTGAAATGAGTCTTATAAACATGTTATCACTTGAAAAGTCGTTATTACGAGAATTAACCATATATAAGATATATTGTTTTTACACAAGAAAGTTATAGGTGCTTGATGGTTAGCTTGAGCTCCTCTCTATAATAAAGACCTCCAACCATAACAAGGTTAATGTTTAGAGCAAGGGATTACTAACATCCATAATATATTAGTGAGTTTACAATCTATAAGTTATAAGGTTATAGAATAGAGTGTGTTCTATGCATAATTGGTTTCGGCTTTAACGAAAGTTTAATATATGATACTCCTCGCTAGGTCAACATAATCATATATTGATATTCTATTACTAAACTAGCATATGATATGGTGCACGGAAATATCGATTTGCATGGCAATTATTTGATTGATATAATAGTTTAAACCTTGTTCCAATTATTTAATAATTGGATTTTGAATTATGCAGGAACTATAGGGAACGATCCCTTGCATGGTTTGGTTTGTTGACCACGTGGTCGTCTCCTGACCAAGCGTGGGAGATATAAAACACTACTATAACCCTAACCCTTATCATTCTTCCCCGCAGTTTGCGCTGGCCCTTAAGGCTGCTCTGCTTGGCTTCCATGGTGGTCGTCGGTCCTCCTTGCTCCGGTTGTCTTGTGTCTTGGTTCAGTGCTACATTTGTCACCAGTGTGTGGTTTTAAAATCCTTTCTCAGTGGCTGGGTTCTCACTCTGCAACTTGTGAGATTATCATTTCTCTTGGCTTGTTGTCTGTGTAATCTTCCTTTCGCTGTCTTCGTGGCTTACTGTCTGCTTCAGTTACCTTTTGTTGTTCTCGTGGCTCACCATTGTGTGAGGGTTACACCTGCAGGCTATTGAGTTTTTAAAATGCAAAGCCTGTAGGTGACAGTGCTTCTACCAGACTGCTCGTCATTTTCGTTAACAGGTAAGAGTTTGTTGTTGCTTCTATTTAAGTTGCAGCCGGTATAATGTTGTTACAAAGGCACATTAATACTTAGGTTTATTACTTAGTGACAGTAGTCTGTTGAACTCCTTGCAGGTGCTCGCCACTACATGATTTCACGGGAAAGAAAAATAGACATTCAACCAATGAATGTCGTGGCTCGTGGTTTGTTTCGGGTAAGCCCCGTGGTCTGTGTGTTGGTTTTTCACCCTACTTGTATCAGGATGGTCAATGGAATCACCCAGGGTTTGGGGAAACTCTCCCTCGACTCGCCATGAGTTATGTTGTTTGTTTTTACAGGTTGTTTGTTGTAATACTTAGTATCAAACCCTCGCTAGTCGATGGGTAGACTCGGTTTAACTGAGCAATGTATTTAGTTTGATGTTGGCTTTACAGCATGTTTAAAATATTAGTTTTGTAAAGACAGTCTGTCTTCAAACTTGTTTTGGTTTATCAGATGTTTATATTATACTCTGTGTAATTTCAGGGTTTTACCCTTCTTGACTGTAAATGAAGTTTTATACTCTGTAAGGGTTTATAATTATAGTTCTTAAGACTGATACTTACAGTCATAATTTAATTCTTGCTTGTTTTTATTTAAAGTTATGAATTAGGGTTTATCCTGTGGAAACCCTCGTTTTGAAATAGATTATTCCAGTTTAATATAATTACAGTCTTTTTATTTGTCCTTAAAGGACTGTGAGTAAATTATACTACCTGGTTATTTAATGGTTACATTTTTAAATGAATTTGATTTATAACTTCAATGTTTTGCTAATTGTAATTGTAATAATTATAAGGGTTTTTAACCCTGTACTTCGCCTTCACAGGTATACCCTGTTTATATAAAAAGAAACAGTTTCTTTATAAGTACATTTTATATATGTTGATCAAAAATGTATTTCATTTCTGTGTATAATTTTAGTTGGTTCTTTTAATGATTAAGAAGAACTATTCTTATGGTTATCCTAGGTTACTAATGTATATAAGTATACAGATAAATTATGCTCAGAAGTATGAGCTAGGGTTTTTACCCATTTAACCTTTAAAGTAATAATTCCTGTATTGTTATTTTGTTAATTCGATTACTGTCATAAGATTTTTTCAGTTTGTTTTAAAAGAATTTCTAATTTATAAACAATACTGTTTATTGTTAATAATAATATTATTTGTATTAATAATATTATTATCTGTGAATATTGTATTCTCTTAAGTTTGTGTTTGCATTTATATATATATTATTAAATAAGACTTGTGTTTATTTAATAAGATTATTTTTGTAAGCTTGGTGAAAGAAATAAGAACTTTCATATATGTCAATACTCCTTACATCTAATTTGTCTGTATGTGTGTAAGGACAGTTCCTTATTAACAATAACTTATGCATAGGTTACTACTGTCTTTTATTTATTAATACTAAGAAAAAGAATACTGTAAGAGTTATCAAGTTTTTATTTAGAGTTTAGATAGTTGCAAGTAAAATATCTATTATTATTATTAAATGATATAAACTATCAGAATCATAATTACTTCCTTACTTAACATAAATAATACGCATTTAATTGATATCTCCATTTATTCTGTTCCAGTGCAGATGTATAGTTTATACAAGAAGATACTGTGTAAAACAATGAATTACATACTTGAATATACTGCTATTAGTAAAATAATATGATTCTGTTCTTTTTCTAATATTCTAAATACACATTCTAGTTCTAACAACAACCCTACGAAACAGATTAATATTATTTCTGGAAAAACAACTATCTACTAAAAGAAAAGATTTCAATACTCTAAAATACATAAGTACTCTATTCATTTCATATTCCTATCGTACTTCATTCATTTTAAACACACTACATGTGCCAGAGTACGATCTGGTTTACTCTGGATAGGGAAAAACACAGGTAGGATTATTTTTCATCAAAGAACAGATTCAGCATTTAAAACAAATAAGATATTTCAAGCTTAACAGTTCACTACGTAGATATAAATCATTCATTATTTGTTCATACACAGATATAAACTTTAACACAAAATTTAAAAGATAGTCGAACCTGTTTTTAAAGCTGGATGACAACAGCGTTGGGAGGTCGTTCCTCCCTACCAACTCCTAGAGAGTGCTCAAACAGTGACTTCTCAGGACCCCCTAGCATGTTCCTGGTCTCCTTGGTTGGGACTAGGTGGAGCAAACAACAAAGTACTAGTCTAAAGACTCAATACCAACTTTGCACACTGCAGCAAGATCTTTCAGCTGGAAAGTTGTACTAGATCACTTTCCTGCAGTTTACCCCTCAAACACCTTCCTCAAAAATTCCCTTCCCAATGAATTCCTTGAAGTGCATTCACCTGAATGATTCTTCTCCTAGAATGAGCAGCCCCAGCTCTCTTCAATGGGTTTTTTTTTATTAAGATTGCCTAGGTCTTTTTGGGTTAGTTGTCATTAATTGAGCCACCTGCTCTGATCCCACTTTCTTGGGGGATCATGACCCCAAATGTAGGGAGGTTGCCACCTGCAACATTGGAAGTGTTTGAGGATGCTGCCAATTGTCTATTTGCTCTCCACCTAGTATCCTCCACCAACTTGACCAGTAACACTCTTTTTAACAGCTCTCCCAAACTGTTGTCTCCACTTTTATTTATTAAAAATTAAAATATTCAGAATTACATTCCACATCCTTGACTCTGTTGAGTCATCAGTTACAACTTTAACATAAAATTTAACATAATGTCTTGGAATAAAATCAAATAAGATAATATTATTTTGCAAAATTGGGGCATGTGACATGTACAGAGTAATTTTCCAGGCTAAGTTACCTAGAGTTCTTCCATAGATGAAAGAAGTGTTACAATTCATCCCTGAAAGAAGAATTGGAGAGTGATGCCTTCTAAAGGAACATACTATCAACAGTATCTATGGTTTTTTCTATGAGCCTTACATTTTACATGCATTTTTTACACAAGGAATTTGTTTCCCTGGAATTCATTAGATAAAAGCACATTGTGGAGAATGAGCACTTTTTGAATTTCAGAAAAGAATGAGAGATCAAATTTCCATTGAAAGTGGGTCCTTTTATTGTGAAAAATAAATTTTCTCTCCCTATGATTGAAGGATTTCTAGAAGACGTGAATTTCATTAAAGCCAAAAAATCAATTACGACCCTCATCACATCATATCACAGAGTAGACAATAGAATAAAAACAAATCATTTGATCACCAGGAGATAGAGGGATTAGCTGAAAGAAATAATTTGATGGAATATCAACTAAGTGCAGAGAGATTGGAAATTTTGCAACCAAATCCCTATGCATTAATAAAATTTGTTTCTATGATAATACCCACTCCCAGTAAAGTTAAGATTGAATATTTTTCAGAAACAATTGAGACTGAAGATGAAGACCAAGATTTTGAAAAATGACCAAGAGTGGATTCAAACAAATAAATGGTTGAAGTAGAAGACAAGAAGATTAAAGAAAAAAAAAACAAAGGCCCACTCTTTCAAATTCGAGTATATCTTTGTAGAGGTACAGGAGGTTGGTTCTAGTGATAGGTACAAGTCTAGAAATGACTTGTATACTAAATATGAACAGGATAAGAAGACTTGTTCTAAAAAAACTTTGAATATTTTTCCTAAAGTCATAGATATTTCAGATAAAGAGGTTTCACTCATAATTGTTAAGGATCATGTGAATAACACTTTAAACTTAGTAGTGGCCTCTCATGACAGAATGTCAAAAATGAGGATTAACTTGCAAAAGATTCCAGTCCCAAATAAAATTCATTTCCATAATCATATTGGAGAGGTAATTTATACTGAATTATTGTAAGAAATTATAAAAGTTTCTAAGTTGCATTCCACAGTGTCAAATTTGCAAAACCAACTAAAGCTGGAGAAGATTGAGAATAATACCTATTCGCATCAGATTCAGAAGCTTCGTTGTGACCTTTCGAGCTATGGACAGTGACCCAGACAAGGGACAAGCCACAAAGAAAATCTTGGCTGAAAAAGAAAACACTATATATTTGCTGAAAAAGAAACTAAAAATTCCATCCACTCAGTTACTTAAGGCATCTGAATTAACAGTTTTAGAAAAGGAAAGAGAATCCTTGTCCTAAGAATTGAATGATAGCAGGGATAAATTGATTAAATCTGTTGAAGAACAAAGTAAATGGGAGAAGGAAAGAGATTTCCTTGTAGCAAAAAATGATGTTTTAAATGAAAAACAAATGATTTTGGGGAAGGAAAGAGAAGAAAAAGAAAAGAAAAGACAAATTGAAATGGTCATCCAAGTGTAGAAACAAGTACAAAGAGTATAGTTCAAGCTATGTCTCAAGTTAGCTTGAAAGATGAAGAGATATAAGGGTTAAAAGAAGAGAAGTATAAGTTAGATGAAGTAGTTAAGAAGAAAGAAGAAGAAAGGAAAAAAAATTAGAACAAAATTAAAGCGTTGCTTGAAAAGAATGAAAATCTAATAGAAAATGTTTCAGGACAATTTCCACTTCAAGGGGCTAGAAATCTAATTCGGTATATGACTATCACTGATGCTACAAAAATGAGACCCTATCAGTATAGCAAGGAAGTGTTGTGTAGACATGAATGAAATGTTAGATAAAAGGTCAGTAGAGACAGCTCAAAATACCATCAATTTCCTCAACACACTCTCAAAAGAGGAATTGAAACAGTGGGAATCAAGGACAGAATCACACTGATAACTTGGGCAAGGAAAGTTGTTGGAAAAAATCATCACGTTGCGAGTGTCCAAGATAAGGCTGATCAAATGTTACAACAAGTAAATCCTTTCAAAGGTTTATTTACAGAGATATTTCAGAAGGGAATCCCTTCTTTTTGGGATGAGGATGGAAAACTAAAATCTCAGTCTAATTATCAAGCTCTATTGGTTCATATGGGGACTGGGTCATATCCTCAAATTTCAGAAGGGAATCCCTTCTTTTGGGGATGAGGATGGAAAACTAATATCTTAGTGAGATTATCAAGCTCTATTGGTTCATACTAGGATAGATCGTAAGAAACTTGAGGATATGACCCAGTCCCTAACTGGGAAAATTATAATTGATAAGCTAGTCGTGGATTTTCAAATTTTGGATCTCTTCATAATGATAGGTTTCAAGCTTACTCCTATTTCTTATTTAGATCATGTGGAGATAAGAGTTTTGGCCAAAGAAATGACAAGTCATGAAGTTCCTTCTAGAGATCATTATAAGACAATTGAAAATTTTGACAGGATGAAGCATAAGTTGCATCAATGAAGACATTCATCCAAAATCTAGAACAAAGGATATATCAAGGTCCACTTCAATGTGGAATTAAAATATTTTCTAATATTTTGGGAGATTTAGCTTTTAGTTATATGACAAATGTAATAATGTAGTAGCAAGAAGCCTAGTTTTAGAAAATAGGTAGTTAGGTATCATCTCGTGGATCATTTTTATGTTTCAATGTATGTTTTTGCAATGTAATTGGGGTTGGAACCCATGACACTGAGAAGCATTTTTGTAATTGGGCATTTTCAAGTTTTAAAAAAAATTACAGAGACAAGCAAGAACTTTTCCAAGCATATATTCTCGTGTTTTTTTTTCTACAGTCTGTATTTTCCTTTTCTCTTGTGCATGTTGTTCTTGTTATCTATTTCCATTGTGTTATCTTTTCATGCTTGAATGAGATTGTGTTGAAACATAATTCATACTCATGCTATGTTTCATAGGATTCAAGTATTCAAAAACTTATTTCCTCTAAAGTTAATATTTGAGTCATCTTTATTTGGTGCCCATATTAATGGACTGTTCATATTTCCTCTATTATCACCAGCAATCAAGAAATTGACTGTGAAAGAATATCTATCCTGCCTCTGTGGAAATATTTTTATTGCAAAATCCTTGTTTATCTTTAATAACTCATGATTTTGACTCCATGCCCAATGGTATCCTCTTGTTTCATCCATTTCCATTATTGATTCAATTCATGTAAAAAATATCTATGGCCATTGTCTCTCTTTGTTGAGAGAGCCCTCTTTGGTAGGAGAAAATCCAATTTTCCTCCTAAAGATTGGTTTGAAAGGTTCCCTTGGAACTATCATTCCATAGACAAAGGGTAAATTCTGAGTGATAACATCTAGAAAGTGGAGAAGAATGCATCAATCAAGGGAGGGTATAATTAATTTAAATGCTTAATTTGTATGGTGATGAAATATATTTAACATTTTCTTTAATTCACCAATATTCTCTTCAATAGATTCATTATCTTGCATCGAATATTCTTCTTACCTAAAATAAGTAGAATAGTAATGATGCATACAACTTGATTCCTTAATGAGACTCAATGCCATGTACACGTGTTTCAGTATTTGAAAATAGGATTTTGATGAAACATGCTATGTTTCCTTTGGCTTAAGGGATGTTTCCCTATTTAGGAGAAACCAATGACCTAATTCATTGTTTTCTCCTTATAGATACAACCTCAATTCATGCATATTCCTCAAACAGTCTCAACCTGGTTGCTACTATCGAGGGAAATACCATGACCTAGGTTGCAAAGATCACTAAACCCAAAAGGGGTTCATTGGAGGCCCCTAGAATCCAAAAAAATGAAACCAAATGGACATAATTGAAGGGGAGGATGCGACCACTAACCTATAAGTCATGGAATCCAAATTTGATGATCAAATCAGGAGGAATTGGCTTCTAAAGTTCTGGTCTCTCCGCACTCCTACAATCGTGAATAGTGAAAATGACACTTATGTTGGTGGGACCACCCCTATTTAACCCAATTTGGGCCCCATTTTATTCTTAACCTCACATACTCATCTAACATATGTTTTTTGCATTGTTTGCACCATTGGAATCGTCATTCCACATTCTTCTCTATTATGAGATCCATTTTTATGCTTAGGGTATGTTCTGGGGACATTTTTTTGTCCTCCTCGTTTTGCATGCATGCATGTAGTTTAGACCATTATCCTATGTTATATGCTACTTGTATATTTGGTTTGATTTATAGATGCAATTTTATGCTTGGGTATCATTTCCATCTGTACAGGATTAGTTCACAATGTGATTGTTTCATTTCAACCTACAATTTCTCCCTGTATTGATACTTCTTCAAACTAGCCTATAGGTTATTTCCCTATACATAAAATTGTGTGTATCAACCTCATCCATCCCTCTTTTTCCTGTAGGACCCCCCATGTTTACTTAAGTATCCTAGCCTAGCCACATTTTCATTTTTCCTTACTTAACAGTAGAGCCTCCCTCACATGGATTTCATATTTTTGTGATCCTTGTCATGCAATTCCCATTTCATTGTTCTTTCAATAGGATTGGGATTCAATTTAGTCTATGATCTTGCACTCAACCACATATTACTATGTCGTCACCACTCAATGGCCTACCCATACACTCCTAGAATTATGTCCATTATGGAATTTTGATGTTTCATGTTTCACATTCATGAACCCATCGCTCCATCCATACTACAAAAGTTACAATATTTTTCCATTATTCATCACACTTAAAGGAGGTTACCATTAGTGTCCTCCTACTCCATCGGTCCCATCTACTATCATCCATTCATTGATTCATTTTTGCATTCATTAGACACTTATTTCCTTGTGATTCCTTCTTATCTAGACAAAGTGGCCATCCACCTTGGTAAACATTATACAAGGATGTTTTTAAGCACCCCCTTTTCTTATAATTTTCATCATTTGGGAAGCCATGACATGTGACTAATATTTTGTACTCCCTCTTCGTTTCCCATGCATTGTATAAAATATTAACAAACATTCCTCCTCATCACTCCCGCATAACATGTATCGTCTCATTTTATGGAAGCATCCCTAGTCACCTTTGGTGAAAGAATTCTATGATGGGTAACCCATGGGGTCATACTAACACCATTATCCCTTAGATTCAACATCAACACCACCACTATTATCCCTACATGAGTCCCCCTCCCATTTCAGTTATGTCCCCTGCTACCCCAATTGTGTCTCTTCCTTGATAGCATCACAAATCCCACACATGTTCCCAGGTCATCCATGTCGTCATACTCTGAACAAAGGAATTTTGATTCCCCAACTTAGTTACCCTTGAACCCCCTTTCAATTTCATAGTCCATTTTAAATATCTACATATTATTCGGTCGTATCTCTCATGTTCCCATCAAGGAAACATCATTGCCTTGTTGGTAGTAGGTCTCCCTCTTTCGACATCTACATGTCTGTTCCAGAGGATAGACTTAGAGTAACCTTGTACCTTGGCCCCATAACCATCATTGATGGGTTCCCTCGAACCAATAAAGGGGATACCCCAATTCCCCTTCGCTTGGTTGTTTCTTACTTGCTTGAATTCAACTCATATTCGCACCATTGAGATTCGTACAGGTTCGTGGTTTTCTCATTTAGTTAGTGGAAGACCCAAATAACCTTGACTCTGGTCATTTGGTGAGTCTCTTTGGAATCCCTTCAGTCATATGCTTATTGTGGTATCTGAGATGCGTTTGTGACAGTGTTTAGAATCCATCCAGTTACAAGGATTCCTAAGATATCCATTTCTAGATGTAATTCCCTATACCTGTTTGATTTGCATATTCAGTTATTTGAGTCACCTATGAGTGACATTCTGATATCCTCCTTCTTAATATTGGTCCCCTTCAATTTCAGTAGGGCATCAGTTATTTTGATTCAGCATTCCATTGGGATTCCATTGTTCTAACATGTTTTCTTCAATCATCCATGGTTAGACTATGACTATGTATCCATTGTATATCCAGATTAGGTCCCTCATTAACCCTAAATATCTATTGTATCCAACAGTTATTCACGTATTGATCAAGCCCCTCTTGATCTATATCCCATTTTATATTGAGACATCGATACAAGCATGGGTATGTTCACATCATCCATTATATTTGATATTATATGCAACTCGTCCATTTTGACTATTGTGTATGTAGACATGGGCCTTTGTAGTCCCTTGGGAGGTTGAGTTTCATCTGAAGTGACTCCATTGTTATCCTTGATTCCTATTTTAATTTTGTTTTTCATTCATTTATTTGTCAATGTTTATTGTTATTTTGTTGTTGCATGTTTATTGGATAACATTTTTAGAGTATTGGTGAATGCAAAGATCTAGTTCATGGATGTTGTTGATTTCGAACATCGGCATGATATCGAAGTCTTGGAACATAAGGACTAACAAGAACATACTGAACTTCATAACTTTGTTATTATGTCCTTGTTGTTATGTCCAAAGTGATTACCACTTCCTATCCATGCTTAGTTTTTTCCATTTTTGTCATCATTTGGTCTTCACTCCACTTGGGGAAAGTTGTGTCTTATGTGTCATCATTGTTGAAAAAGGAAAGTTTTGAAATTAATCCATTTCTCATTATATGACTTATCATGTAGTATTTTCTGCAGCATTGCATCTAGATCGAAGTGCACATTATGCTCATATTTTGTTGGCAGAATCAATCTCCGTTTAACCCTTGTGTTTCAAATTTCCATCATGGTGGGGTCCTATGTATCTTATCGGTCATATTCACAACTTTTCTTGTGATAAGCATCCTCTAATAAATTTTCCAACTTCATCCATTGATGTTTCCATCATCTCTCTTGTGTCTACAAAGTTAAAAAAAATCCCCTAGAAAGCTCCTTGGAAAAAATCACCAATGTCCACATTTGTCATGAAAAAAATATATTCTTTCCCTATTTCCTATTTAATTCTCCCATAGTGAAAATGATTAAAAGGAACTTATTTAACCTATCATTTTACCCCTTTTATAAGGAAAACCCTAACTTTTCCTAGTTAAATAATTTTAGAAAGGGGTCCCTTTAAGTCACGAGCCTTATGATTATCTCCTTCCCTCAATGCCTCGCATTTCTTTTATTATTCTTATCATCCTCCAAAATAAAAAAGAGTATAAAGCACTTGCAACACACCCAATGTTCCACTAGATTTAAAAACACAGTATTAGTAATATTAATTTTTTTTAAATATGATAAATGTATAATGAGTATTTGAATTATTTTAACAAAAGCACAACAATGCATAACAAATGTGTAACAAAAATAAGTATTTTAGTGGAGGCATAGAATTGTCTATGAGACATATTATCAAAAACATTTCAACAAAATTACTTGTAAAATTATGAGTTAATCACTAACTTAGGAAGTGCGCATTAAGAAATATATTAGGAACTGGATTAGGAATCTATGAAGTAGGATTCACATAAATTAATTAGGATAAAGCATATAAATATGTGCCCTTATTAATAAACATATTAGTTTTTCTACTAATATAATATACGGTACTAAATTAAATTATGGCTTGGAAGAAAACCTTTCGAACCTTTCCTTATAAATTCATTGTCCAAAACTATAATTATGGCTTGGAAGAAAACCTTTAGAAATCTTTCCTTATAAATTCATTCTCCAAAACTATTTTATTAACTGTGTAGTAGGGTTCTCATAAATTAATTAGGAAAACATTTACAATTATTTCCAATGCATGGATTGGAAATGGAAAAATTCCTTACTAATTCAACCCATGGTATTTTGCATACAATCTCAATGATTCCAATTGTTGTTACTAATAATAGAAGCAATTACCACTCTTTATTGGCCCATGGTATTTATAATATGAATAACGTTAACTTAGAATTCGACAAAAACATTTAAACTTCTTGATTAAGCAAATTCAGCGTGTGGTTTTCAAAACGTTAATACCACTCAATGCAAGGACCTAAAAACGTGCCTTAGCACATGGTATTGTTTACAATGTGTTTGTTAAGTAAAATTAGGACATAATCATTTACTTTACAGTAAGAACTACACGGTAAAGAGCTTATTGGATTAATTAATTTAAATAGTCCATTCAATACTTTAGGAATTATTTCCTTCCAACTATTTTCATTCAATAATTTAGGAACTACTTTCTTCCAACTAATTGGAAATCAAGAGTTAAACTCTTCAACATATTTTCACAAACTTCAAATAAACTAGCAATTAAGACAGGCTTTTGCAATGAAATTAATTATTTGAGCCAAGTTAAAGAAAAATAATAAAAATGAATGGAATTCCAACTTATTTGTCCATTCTTATAATTTTCCAAGCATTATACTCTTTGACATAATTTGAATAAACATTCCTCAAATAGACAAACTAATCAGCCTTCTTATGAATTTAAATGTAACTACCAGGTATTTAAATGTGATTCCACTGGTTATGAAATCTATGCACACTACATTGATCTAAGCTATTCAGCTTACAAGAAAGAAAGGTAAATACAAGAGACGCATGCTACTCAGCATGTTAGGGAATAGACTACAACCAAATTCACATCAAAACAATGCATTAATTTCCCTTCACTGGTTTCCTTTGGGTAGCACAATAGTGAGACACATAATTGTTTCCCACTGCTCAAGAATTCCAGGGTTGGTGCATACACCATTTGCCATATCATCGTCCATTAGTTATGGTTTTGAAAACATCCAATAAAACAATTATTTGGCTCATGAATATGGTTACAAGAACAACCAAACAATTTATTAAACTTAGTGTGCAGTAAGAATTAACTTAATAACTACGCAATAAGAACTATCTTAGGAGCTCTTTAGTAAGGTTCTCATAAACTAATAAGGATAACAATTATCAAACTTTCTAATGTATGGAAAGAAATGACAACTTTCCAAATTCATTACTAATCCAACGCAAGGTATTTTTCATGCAAACCATACAAATTTATTTAAACTTACAAAGCAATAAGGACTTCAGACTAAGAATATCTTATGAAATGGGTTGTATGGCTCTCATAAATTAATTAGGAAAACATTTACCATTCTTTCTGATGCGTGGATTGTAAATGGAAAACTTTCTTATTAATTCAACACATGGTAGTTTGCATGCAATCCATATTATTCCAATTAAAAATGAATAAGATTAACTTAGACTTTGACATAAACATTTAAACTTCTTGATTACGCAAATTCATCCTATAGTTTTCAAAACAATAATACCACTCAACCCAAGGCACCTAAAAGCATGCCTTAGCACATGGTATTGCTTACAATGTACTTGTTAAGAAAAATTAGGACATAATCATTTACTCTACACTAAAAACTACGTGGAAGAGAACTTATTTGATTAATAAATTCAAACATTTCATTCAATACTTTAGGAATTATTTCCTTCCAACTATTTTCATTCAATACTTTATGAACTACTTTCTTCAAACTAATTGGAAATTAAGAGTTAAACTCGTTAACGTATTTTTACAAATCTTGTGTTTGAAGTGCACAACAAACTAGCAATTAACACAGGATTATGCAATGAAAATTAATTATTTGCAAATAATCAACTAAGTTAAAAAAATAATAATAAAAATGAATAGAATTCCAACTTATATATACATTCATATAATTTTCCAAACATTATACTCTTAAACATCATTTGAATAAACATTTTAATAATGATCATAGAAATTAACCATTATTATCCAAACTTCGACTTAACTAAAGAATTTGGCATTCATGAAATTTTCATGAATTATTACAAAGTTAAATTTGCACTTGTTCATATACATGAATTCAACCAAGACTACGAAAATTAAACAAATAAATCATGTAAATTATTACTCAAAAATTAAAACACCATTTCCAGGAATTAAAAACTTATATGTAAAAATTTTGAAATGGGAAACTAGTTATGTGTGAAGCATGCACCACCAAACCTTACACAATTTTTTTCATTAATCTCTCAAAAAATCATCACCCCCAAGTTGAGACGGATACATTCACCGGGTAGACATCTCACTAGTCCCCATAATTTCTAAACTTCACACTTTGGCAGCAAGGAATTGGTTTGACATCGAAATTATTGCCAAACAATTCATATCACCTCCTCATTTTCATTATGTCAGCACAACATCGAGATACATCACTGTAACAATGCTCATAACTTCACCAAGTCAGCTACCTCCACCATTTGCCATAATTAACAAAATTATCAAAGGCACAAATGGTCAGAGTTTTAGAACTACCAATTCCATATTTGGTTTTTCTCACTTAGCATTCAAATTTGAATTTATATCTCCCTACAAGAAAAAAACCCATTCTTTGTTCTCTCCATACTTCTCTCACCTTGGGCTAGGCCATTCCCCTTCTAAATCCTAGTTTGCATGATCACTCTTCCCTCTCTGGTCTCCCCCATGAGCCACATTACATTCTTTTTTTAATTTTTAATTAAAAAAATAAGCACTCACTTAATCACACTTATTCCCCTTTTATTCATAAATTAAGTTTACCTTAATAAAAAAAGAAACTTTGGTTTAATTCATGACATAAGGTAACTTTAGGGACTTGGGGGTTTAATGGGGTCAAAACATGGTTCTCCGGGACATTTTAAACCCCCTTTCTGTCTCTAGTGAATATATGAGTCTCAGTCTCCGATCACTTCAGCGTACTGCTTCAGCACAGCCAGTTGTGGGTTTTAATATTAATAATTACAAAAATACAGCATGTTCAGCCTTGCAGGCAACAAGCTATGTGATTCAAACCACTAATGTTACAACTCATTACCTTCCCGTTTTCCATTACCCTTGCCCCATGATTATTACCAATAATGAACAAAATTAAAAAACAAAAATAAATAAATAAAAGAGCTCCATTTATCAAGGGGTTATGTATTGAGTTCATAATTGAATTCTTTTGCTTTAAAAATTGAATTCTTTTAAGGGAATCAAAAGCTTATTGTAAATGGATCTAGAATGATGCTAGTGGTGGAAGGTGAAACACCAAACCTTAATGGTTACCCACATCTAGGAGATTGTTGACACAACGCAACTAACGCAATGCATATGCGATAAATGTGGGCACCTAGTTGACGTAGCAAGCTCGACACATGTATGGAATTGCAAGGCTGCATTCCACAATCACACATGCCGGGAAGAAAATTTAGGTAACGATGGGCACACAATAGCAATGTGGCGAATAGAGGTAGGCAATGAACAGGGCAAGAATATAGATAATGATTTCACAGGAGGAATGGCACATCACCATGCATAAGAAATGCATGCAATCACACACCAACTTGAAGAGAATACCACACAGGGAAATAGCAGTGTTTGTTTGTTTATATGTTATGCAACGTATCTCAAGCCATTGTTGTATTGTTCCATCCGAAAGGAAGGGACACCACATGATGGTAGTGGAATGGATATTGATTTCAATGTAGCAGATCAAGAAAGGAGGCATTAGAGGAAATTTGGGGTCTAAAATGGCCTTATAAGAAAACACACCATTGATGCGTTGGATTTCAAGAACCAAAAGACTTTAAAGAAAATAAGTCAACCATAATGGTTGACTTGGCATATTTGCGATAAAAAAAACTACTTTTTGTATCCGTATTTTCAACTAATCTCCCTATGGTTTTACTTAAATTTCTAGCAAGAGTGAATTCCGCATCCAACAAGTATGAAAGTAACACATTTTTTAAATGTATTTCTCATTTTTTGTGGGATGGGTCCATTAAAAGTATGCAGTGTGGGTACTCGTTATTTGAGTAAAATCACGGGGAGATCATTTGAAAATACGAAAACAAAAAGTAGTTTTTGTGTGTTTTCCTTCAAAATTTATAATATTATTTTACTATTTTATTAATTTCCTTATGAGGCCCTATTTAGACCTAAAATTTCCTCTAATGAGTGATAACAAAATGGAAACATACACAAGGAAACCCTATGGGCATGGAAGAATAAGTGTGAATCAAGGTGAAGTTATTATTGTTAAGCAGGTGTCCCAATTCTTTAGAGAGTAAGATCAACTCTAGATGATTTGCACCAAGATTTTGGCGGTTTTTTTGACCAAAATCCAGTTAAAATTGTTGAAATGGTAGTTTTGGGTTGTTGGAATTGCATGATCAAGGTTCCCTAGGGGTAGTCAAGGTCATTGAATCCATTCTTCCAATCAAAATTTTAATTCCAACAACCCAATTCTCAATTTTAGTGATTTCCACATCTTCGGATTTTGACAAAAACCGTCGAAGAAAGTGCAAATCGTCTAGAGTTAGGTCTTTTGTGGTGGCTCCATAACCAACGTGTTTCATGCATGTAACCACGATTGGAATTGTAGAAATTACCGCACCTCTTTGGAGGGCACTTTCATTTCTACATACATGCAAGGTAACCCATATTTCCCATGTGTTACAAACTCAAGAGGGGGGCATATATGTCACAATGGCAAAGAGAACACGGTGATTGAAAGTCATATAGTGGATTGGTCCTTTGGCCATGGGGTTATTATTGTTGAGGATTATAATAGTATCATGGAAACCTGAGCTTGATTTATATATCCCACCTCACTCATGTCAAATTCCATAGCATTTACGTCAACATGTTGTTCACTATCACGAAACCCTTAGCTCAATTAGTTGTGATGAATGTCTCTTTCAATTATTGAATTGCAGTAAGGTGTGGGTCTATATTACAAGTGCCAATAATTAATTCCTCTAAACATATGATCGAGTCCATAAATTGGTGTGGATTTTTGAAGCACATTGTACCCAAAAATTATTAGATGAGCATTTCAATATCTCTTTCTATATCGAGCGCTCAAGTTTTCTGAATACTTTTGTTGCAACCACAACTCATGGAAGGTGAAATAGAGCAGTAAGATTTTCAATCTTGGAGAAACAATATTCTTCGTTCCCTACGCCCCAATAGATGTTTCATTTTGCATCTAAAGTTGAATGTAGGTTTCTTGTGGTTCACCCACTTTAGGCACGCATGAAACACCAATCGCCACCATAAAGGCTCGAGATCCAAAGGCAGACGAAATGTTCAAGATACCCTAAAGAATACTTTAAATTCAAGACAAATGTGACTAAAGGGGACATCTCTTCAAACAGAGGTAGGGAGTAGGTATTGCAAGGTTCTACGATGTTTTGTTAATCCTTCCATACTCGGTTTTCCAATAACCTAACATTGTGGCAGTAGCAGGTAAGACTACGTCTAGGTCCATCTATTAGGGTGAAGACAAAGTGTTAACAAATAAAAATTTGGGGATACCTGCTTCTTTGCTCTAGTTTTGTTATCATTCAACTTTGTCTTTTCATTTTTTGTGCATTTTTTATGTCGGTTGGATTTTACAATGTGTAAATAATTCATATTATACATATTATTTCATTTTTTTACTAACTTGTATGTAGGAATAACTCATTAATTCATTGATTTTGAGTGACTCTTTTATTTATACAATAGTGAAGGACCTTTGGACATCATCTTCCAAGAGGTTCATTGGAGTTCCTGAAGACTCTTTGTCTTTTTATTAAAAACTGAAAAAACTATATACATCATTTACACAGAACGATAATCCTTGTGGATTAGGTTTCCAATATTCTCCCCCTTAATCTGAAGGAGTGTTTGTGAGTCCATGCCTCTTTCTAAGCTTTTCAATCTTTTGTCTTTGAAATTCTTTGGTGAACATGTTTGCAATTTTCTCATTCATGGAACAATGTCTCAAATGAATTGTCTCGGCCTCTACATGATATTGAATCAAATGTTACTTTGTGTTGATGTGCTTGGTTTGATCCTGCAATCTAGGATTCTCAGCCAACTTGATTGCATAAGTATTGTCAATCAACAAGGGAGTGGATTTCTCTTGTTTCTCCTACAAATATTCAAGTATTTTATTGAGCCACGCAATCTCCTTTGTTGTTTTTATAGTAGACACATATTCCACGTTTGTTGTGGAATCTGTTGGAATTGATTGTTTGTTTGATCTCCAGGAGATAGATGTTGATACAAGACTCATAAGGTATCCTAAAATAGACACTCCAATTTCTTTGTCTCCATCAAATTTTGAATCAAAATACCCAATAGTTTTGAAGTCATCCACCTTAGAATATTTGAGTCCAAACTCTTCAATCCCCTTCAAGTATATTAGAACTCTTTTGGCAACAGACCAATGTCCTTCACAAGGTTTTTGTATGAACCTAGAAAGGATCCCAACAACAAATGAAATACATGGTCTAGTGGTGGTAGGGTAGATAAGGTTTCCCACAAGTTGTATATACTTGGTTGCATCTTCAAATTATTCTCCTTCATTTGACATGAGCTACAAATTTTGTTCCATTGGAGCAGAGACAGGGTTGCATTCCATCATGTTAAATCTATTCAACAACTCTCCAAGGTAATTCTTTTGGGAGAGGAATATGTACTTAGGATTTTTAGTTACTTCAATTCCCAAGTAGTAGTGAAGTTGTCCCAAATATTATTCAATTCTTTCTTTATGGATACAATATAGCTTTCATTGTTCCCAGTCATCTAAAGAACATCTACATACGCCACAAGTTATACAACAGATATTCCAACTTTCATTACAAATAATGTTGCATCATTAATATTAAAGTGTTTGAAATTTAACTTCAAAATATGTTCAGTTAACTTTTTGTGCCATCACAAGGTGCTTGTTTCCTGCCATACAATGACTTGATGAGTTTGTATAACTTTTGTTGTTATCCCTTCCCAACAAAGCCTTTTTTTTAGACATGAAAGTAGTATTCACATCCATCTCATGAACTTTCCACCCAGTCTATCCAAAGACAATAAGATGTGGATGGTAGCTCGTTTTGTTGTGGGGGAGAAAATATCCTCAAATAGATTGCACATAAAACTACATTACCCTGAAACATCAATTTGGTATTCTTGAAAAATAGCATGGAGCGTACCATATTCAAGATAGTTATGTTCATTCTTTATTCCACGCCATTTAGTTGAGGATTGTATAGAACTGTAGTTTGATGCCTAATCCCATGTTGACAAAGATAGTTTCCAAATTCGTTAGAAGTGTATTATTTCCCATTATCAGTAAGAAGTATGCCAATGTGAGATTTTGCTTCATTTTCAATAATTTTTTAATGTTTCAAATGCCTAAAATTTGTTCTTTAATAAATATACCCAACACATTCTGGGGTAATCATCAACAAAGGTCATGAGATATTTTTATTATCATTGGAAGAAGTAACAGGAATGGGACCACATAGGTCAGAGTGTATCAACTTTAACTTTCTACATTCTCTAAATTTGGACTCGTGAAATGGTTGCTTACTGTTTTTGCCAAGAATACAAGAATCACATTGTTTCAGCTTCTTTAAAATGGTGGGAAAACCAGAAACACCATTCATTTTCAACAAATGGAGACTATAGTTGATGTGTCCATATACAGCATGACATAAAACACTAGAAGGAAATGTACCTTCTTCATGATAAGAGAGGAAGGAAAAATTCGGAACTCTTGCAGATGATCCTTTCATCTTCAACAACTTCCGATTTTCATATCCAGTCATGATGACCTAGTTGTCATAGGAATTCCTTATATCTACTATTCCATAGAACATGTGTATGGAATGGATTTGTTTTCGAATGTGCACTAGGGACAGTGCGCTTCTATGCAACTCTAGAAGATAGAGAAAATTATGCAGCAAAAGTCAGGGAATCCAGGTAGTTTGAGCTTGATGGAACCAATTCCCTTTTGTTGAGGTTGGACTAATATGCAAGATACACTATGCCATATGTATTGCCATCCAAATCTTCAAAATAGTATTTTATAAAGTTCATGTGGGATGTTACACCAATGTCTAGCAGCCAAGTATCTTTCTAAGATGTAAATGAAGTGACTTCATTTATTATAACATTACAGTGTGCAACAATAGAACAAGTTGATTCAAGAGATTTACCAATCTCTTGGGATTTAACTTTGTCTTATTTCTTCTAATTATGCCTCTATTAGATTATCTCCCATGGATCCCAACAATGATCCGCATCATGTCCATTCTTCACATAGCGTCCACGATGTAAATATGGTTTCTTGTTTGAATTCTTTCTACCCATTGCCTCTAAAATTATTTCTTCGGCGTCCACTTTTGTTGTTCTCTACCTTAGAAGAGTATTTTGACTAAATCTTTCCTTTCTAGAAAATGCACAAGGTCTCTCCAGTGGGTTGGTAGGAGTTCTTTTTAAATTCATTTCTCTGTCCATAATCATATCCACCATAGACTTGAAGGTGAGGTTCTTCAGTTTGTCACTAGCTTGAAGTGATTCAAGATAGTATGAATGTTTGGAGTAGAACAACTTTATGAATGCAATGATAGGAAGGTATGGTTTCATACCATTGACATTAATCATATGATCATTTTCTTTCAATTCTAAATTGAATAGATTTAAGATCAATTAAATTAGCTCCAGTTCAAAATGTGAGTCATGTAGGTATTTTGATGCAGAGCATCGGGCTTCGGACAGTAATGGATCCCTTCCTAATATAAATTCCAATTGAAACCCCATTTCAAATCCTACCAATCCATATTTGTAGGATTATGATCACGCCTAATCCTTTCGATCCATATTTGTAATATTCTAATCGTGTCTTTTTAGGGGTGTATTTTGGAAGGGAATGGTTGTTCACCTTAAGAAGAAAAGATGGGTTTGTTGTTGAATTTGGCATGGATCGGAGTGGGGTTTCAATGACTATGTTAGTGTGTGTGTGTGAAGGCCTGTGAGCCTATTCACGATTTAATGTTAATACATTGTAAATGCCTACAAGCCATCTTGTGTGGTGTAGAACTGGAGGAGTGTGTGTTCCTTTTTGCTTTGTTTTTGTTTTAGTGTAAGAACGAGGACGATGTGTCTTGTGTGTACACGTAATTTCAAAGGATTGGAGAGATTCATGAGGCCTGCGTGCCTTATTTATTTTTCATGTGCATTTTCTCTTTAATCAAATGAGTTTGTGGACTTAACGAGAGTGTCCGCTATTGCTTTTTATTATGTTGTTGTAACCTTGTTTGTTGATTGTGGGAATGAGTTGTAGCTAGAGGGTCTGCATTAAATTGGTATCAGAGCAACTTGAACTTTAAAAGAAGAAAATGTCCTAGAGGAGATTAATTGTTGCAAGTTTATCACTAGCTGTTGAAAATGAAGAGTTAATTTGAGAGGAATACTAGATTGCAAAGGTGCATAGGTGGAGCAAGGTAATTCTTTGGGTTGAATCTTTATCCATGTCCCATGAATGGCTTCATACAAAATGCTCTCATGTGCTCCTTTAGATTCAATAGAGGATTGATCAAATGTTAAAATTGCTAAAGTTAAAGATTGTTGAGAAATGAAGTCATTTTGTATTGGCTTGTGGAGTATAAATTTGTAGGTTTATCCTATGATTTTGTGTTAATTTCTTCAAGGGGATGAAGAATAGCAACAAAATGTTGATACGTGGTAAATAGATTTTCCACCTAGGAGGCGATAGGGGATAAAATTTGCATTATTTGGTCATCCCTTCAAATATGGATTTGTATCATGACGAGAGAGAGAGAGGATAGCCAAGATGGAAGAAATAATAAAGAAAAGATAGAGACTAAAGCTAACAAAAGACTAGTAAAAGGAGTTGCAAGGAGAGTATGAATTGGAGGAGTTCTGGTGGGTGTCTAAGGAGTGTGAGGCATGAAATAACAAGAAGACAAAGAAGAATAAATATGCAGCCAAAACATTGAAGAGTTCTGAGAAGGTGAAAAAGAATGGCAAGGATAAATACTCACCTTGTGAAAAAGTGTTGTTCTCAAGGAGGAAAGGAATAGACATGGGATAGAACTCTTGGAACGGGGAAATATTAAATCCTTGGATGAGTTGGAAAAATTATTATTCGAGGAAATGCCAATAAATGAGATTTGTGAAGAGTTGGAGACGGGGGGTGAATGGCAAGAAGTTGAAGAGGATGAACTAGATGAATTTGTTGATTTTTGGTACCCAGAATAAGGGGAAGGAATTGAATATTACAATACAGGAGGAGAAGAGTTTGAAGGTTGCAATTAATATTAATGCATCCTATCAGAAAAAGAGGCCCAAAATGTTGTAGTAGTGGAAGTGTCCATGATAGAGAAGAAGTTGTGGTAGAGATGGAGATATTTGGGGGGACATATGTGATGAAGACTTCTGGGTTTTACAAAACCCAACCAACCAACTACAAATAGAGGAATGTCTAGAGAATACCATGGATAATGAAAAGAGAGAAGATATGTATTATCTCCTTATAGAAGAAATGTGGATGATTAAGATAGAGAGAGAGAATAGAGACATGTTCATTTGTGGTACAGAGGACAATGCAGAAAATGTCGTGAAGAATAACCATGCGAAAAAGGATTTGTCTTGTGAACATCACAATGATTTAGGAGATGAGACCCCCTGACACAAGATAAATTGGAAAGCATGCCTAAATGACATAATGGAAATGGAAAGAAGGAGATAGTACTTATGTGAAGTTTTCATTCCCTTATATGTATTTATGTTAGTAATGGTTTATATGAAGGTGCAATAGAAGGTGTTATTATTGTTGCAAAGAACCGTGATGGACTTCAATGGAGGAAGACTACTAAGCCTTCAAGAAGATGGAAAAAGGGAAAAAGAACAAATTGGAAAAGGAGGATCTCTAATCCAACAAGAGGATAGAATCAAAAGAAGAAATGTGATTAGTTGCAGAAGTATCTAAATTGTTGGAAGGGAACGTCGTGGCTTGGTTCTTCAAGTAAAAAGGGTGGTTCTACCACCTCACTCAAACTCTTACTTGGATGTTTGATAGTCCTTAGGTTTCTTAGTGTGTCAACTTCTTGGAAACAAATTAGCTTTGAACGAGTAGGTTCATAAGTTCTAAAAGAAGGGGAGAATGATGCGGAGCATAAGGACTTCGGAGGGTAACATATCCCTTCCTAACAGAAATGCCACTCAAACTACAAATTCAAATCTTGTCGATACGTATTTATAGGATTTTGATTGTGTCTAATCTTAACGATCCATATTTGTAGGATTTTGGTCGCATCATTTTAGGGGAATGTTTTGCGAGGAAAGGCCCGATTGTTCCACTTGAGAGTAAAAAAGGGGGTTGATGTTGAAGTTAGGATGGATCGGAGTGGGATTTCAGTGACTATGTTAGTGTGTGTCTGAAGGCCTACAAGCATGTTTACGTTTTAATGCCAATGTATTGTAAAGGCCTACAAGCCTTCCTGTGTGTTGTTGAACTTGAGGGGCTTGCATGCTCTTTTAACTTGTTTTTATTCTAGTGTAACAAGGAGGATGGTGTGGGTTGTGTATCCACCCAATTCCAGAGGATTGGAGAGAGTCATAAGGCTTATGTGCCCTATTTATTATTCCTATGAATTTCTCTATAATAAAACAAGTATGTGGATTTAACGAGTGTCCTTGTTCATTTTTATTATGTTATTGTAACCATGTTTGTTGATTGAACAGGTGTGGGAATGAGCTACAACTGGAGGTTCTACATCATATTTTAATGTTTTAAGGCATCAAAACAAGATGTTGTAGGTAGTATATGTTGACTCACTTCTTCACTTATTGTTTCACTAATCAATTCTAATACCTTCTTGTCTATGGTTTTCCACACGACAAGCTCTTTCTCTTTTGGGTGTTTTTAGTGCAGTGGTCATGGGGTCAGCTTCTATTTCAAGGGTCACTCCTTCACATACACCATCCCATAGGTCATTGTAGATGAGTGTGGACTTGATCAAGTCCAAAACCACTCCAAATAGGTGTCTTTACAAGTGAGCATTGATCCAACCAGGGAAGCCAATGAATGCATCTTCTACAAGCTAGTCGTTTATCTAACAGTCTACAAGACAATAATTTGTGTAATATTGAACTCAAGCTTAACAAAGAGATAGTAAAAAATAATATCCTTGTAGCTATATATTCTATGCCAAGAGATTTTATAAGACAATTTCTAAGTTAGAATCTGTTTAAATTAAAATGTGATGTCGAAAGCATTTAGAGGATAATGCAATGTTTATGATATAAACAACACAAATATGGATTCCTCACAATATAACTTCCTTACTCACAATCCTGCATTAACTATCTTTGTAATGGATTAATAGCGATCTATGAAAGAATGAAACTCATCTCATGAGTCCTAGCAGGACACCCATCGGACTGTATTCCACGCACGTATATTGTCTCAATATCCACATAGCATTCAAGTCTCCATGTAGGTACTACTGTACAATATCCATGTAGCCTCCAAGTTTCCACACAGCTCGTCCACATGCTCAAATTAACAGAAAAGGAAGTTTTGAGTGAATCATGCGTAGGGGAGAGAGGATTAAGGTTCCTATGTAGTTCAATCTTGTGAGGATAAAAACATGTAGAGTTATCCACGAGGAGGAGAAGGAGTGCATAAAAATTAGGGTTGTCTCAGGCGATGAGGAGGAAATAAGGAATTCAGTCTCTCACGTCAAGGATGATGGAAGTGAAGGCCGCATTCACGTGATGGAGGAGATGCTCAAGTGTGGTTGCATCCAATAGCTAGAATGTGCGTGCAACCAACAGCTAGAGTGTGGTCGTAGCACGGGAATTAGGGTTTCCCATGCATAATAGATTAGAGATTTGCTGGTAACGAGTGTAGAGGAGGGCATAGGTCACTTTCGGAAAGCATGACAGAGAATAGGTCGTGGGTGTAGTTGTAATCATTACACCAAGGTGAGGATAAGTTGCATCAAGGAAAAAAATGTTAGGGTTAGTTGGTGGATAACACAGAGAAATGCAGAGAAGCAATAGCAAGGTAACATATAACCAACGGAGGAATATTCCAGGACTTGTTGTAGGCAAGCTGGTGGGATATAGAGAACAGAGTAAAGAATATTGGCGAGAGACAGAGAGGATATATAGGTATGGGAGAGTAAAGCAAACAAATGCACAAGGTGTTAAGATAGAACCTCACCAGGATATATCATTGTAGGAAGAACTTATGAATTCATTTAGTGTAACTATTTTTTTATACAATAG
This sequence comes from Pseudotsuga menziesii, assembly GCA_001517045.1. Lineage (NCBI taxonomy): Eukaryota > Viridiplantae > Streptophyta > Pinopsida > Pinales > Pinaceae > Pseudotsuga > Pseudotsuga menziesii. The sequence goes on from LPNX010558877.1 coordinate 236,002, forward strand.
AGAACTTATTGAAAACTGAAAACTATTTACATCGTTTATGGGATACCATGATTCTTGCGGATTAGGTTTCCAACATTGTACATAAATGGTTGATTTTCACACTTGGGCATTTAGGTTTCTAATGAAATTTTTTCCAAAATAAATTAGTTGGTGTATTCATATTTTCGTGTTCTTTAACTGCATGCAAATCGCTAAAATTAACAACCTCATTTTCATAGAACATCCAAAGCGCAAAGTTTATTATTTCACAAAGCAATTACTTGTCTGCACTTAATTGAAGAAATTAATTACATTTAATAAATGTGAATTTGAATTAAATCAACATATTTTTTTGTGCTTTAAATGCAGCTAATTAATTTGAAATATTCTTAGAATTTCACTTTCTTGGAATTCCGCAATAGCCATTATGATGTCGACATTTTGAAATTCAATCCAGATTCATCTTCAGGTCAATGAGACGGTTATTAAGGTAGTTTATCTTAGTTTATTAATATGGTATGTATAAGGTAATTGCTGACTACTTATTAATGTATTGTCGGCCATCCCTGAGTTTAGTGCTAACGGTACTCTATTCCATAAAGCCATTTACATTGATTAATAATGTGTTTTGGATCAATTTATTAAAAAAATATATCATTAAGTTGTCTTGTTTTAGTTAAAAAAATACATCATTTAGTTTTACTTTATTGATCAATCATTTTAGATCATTTAATAATTAAAATGGACATTTGGTAAAGATTTTGTTTATAACTAAAGCTTTAAATTTATATGTTAGTAGTGCATTATTTTGTCAATTCAATAAGATATTTTACACAATGTGAATGGTTTCATGGACCAACCTAGTGAATCCTATCAATCTGAAGGCTTAAAGCACAACTCGGGTTTCCATCTCCATCTTCTCCTTGATCATCCCTCCAAGGGTGTTTTCAATTTTCTCGCTCAAACCATGTCAATTTGAGCATCAAAAGATGTGGCCTAAGGAAGGCCCTTGTATTTTCTAAGGAGATCTACATTCAATTCTTGGAACCCATATATCTCTTATTACTTGGTTTTCCCTTTGCATTAAATGATATTTATCTTAGATCCGCATTATTCACTTGTTTGCATGTGTACATTAGGTAGTTGCAATTCATATCTACATTTTTAACAACATATTTGGGAATTCAGTTCAAGTAGAGTTCTTGACTTGTGGAAAGTGATTTGGATTCAAATATCAGCTTTCCTTGCCATTTTCCATTTATGTTTTCATCTTTTTTACCATTTTCCATTTCTATTTCTATAAATTATAATTTGCACTAGGTTAGTCTAGTTCCAATTTAGATATGTGGTTTTAATAGCATGTTTTTGTGGGAATGTAGATCAACTAGAACTCTTTTGTTTTGGAAAGTGATCTAGGTTCAAATCCTAGCATTCATTTATCATTTTTCATTTCTTTTTTACTATTTTTTGTTTTTATTTCCGTAAATATCAATTTATAGACACTTGGTGCTTAAAACGAAGTTATAATAGAGGATAAAAAGGAAGCTAAAACTCGTGCTAAACAGGATTCAAGTTAAAATCGATGCCAAAAAAGGTGGAAAATTTGGTACTAAAAAAGAAGCTAAAGTTGGTGCTAAAAGGGAACCTAAACCCAATTTTATTTTGAAATGTTGTTTAACATTGAATTTAGCATCGGGTAGCTATGCCAAACTATAAAGAAAAAATAACACTAAAATACAACGCTAAAATAAGCACTAATAACCTATTTTGTTGTGGTGATTAGAAATCAAAATCCTTCCATCTCTCTCAATCCCTTGGGCTACTTGTACCCATCATCTCCAACACCTCTATACTAGGATCTATTTCCACTATCTTGGAAATGGAGTCAATTCTTACCTTGTAGGAAATTGGAGCCACGTGTGGAGGATCTTCCATGACGTGAATCATTCTTGGCGACATGTCACAACTCTCCTCTTTAGCCCAAGGAACTAGTGAGTTGTCTCCATTCTTTTCTTTACATTCCAACATTAGGGTTCTATCGCGTTGAAAGAATCGTTAGTTAATTAACCCCAAGTCAATTGGTTCTCTTTCTTCCTCTAATTCGCTGGTAAAACCTAATATGAAACCTAAGTGAATTACTATATTCAATTACAACAATAGGTTAACATTAACAAGATCCTCATATCCTAATTAATCTAGTGCTTTTCCCTTCATTTCTTCTCTCTTGTCTTACACTAAGGTTTCTCAATTTAACCCTAAGATTGAGTGGTAATGTCATTCTAGGCTCACCTCTCCCAAATGTACAATTTGGTAATCTCGACATCACCTCATGCTTTAGGATCAGTACACATGCTACATACTATAATCTCTCTCAAGACAAACTTAATATTGAACAAATCCAAACATAGGTTTGATTTTTTTATCATGGGATATCGCTCTCCTAATGGAAATATGATATCAAGCGTGTATGAGTCTTGGACAAAAAGAATCCCGTATGGAAATTATTTTTCATGCAATCAATTTCATTTTTTGGTGCACTCTATTACCACTAAGAATGTACCCAGGCTATGAAAGGTAACCATTGAACCATTTTAGACTGTATCCTGATCTTATACAGTCGTAGAGGTATATCTTGTTATTTACAAGATTTCTTACTTAAGGTATTCAATCAATGACATTGAGAAGGTTAGGTTTCTGGTATGAACAATTTGATTTTAAAGATTTGGTAGGACAATCATGGAGGAGACCATTGGGAAATGGAGTCAACAATTAGATCTGAGTTAGGTTGCAAGAGGTTAGGAATTGAAATGATCATGGACAAAGGCAGGGTAGACACCATTTACTCAATATTGAGGCATTTGTAGGTTGATTAGAATACAAATAAGACAATCCACCTAAAGAGAGCACCTAACTAGGGTGAGTTCTGTAAAAACTTTAGCAGATGAAAATGCTTGAACAATGACCCTAATGCATGCAAGATGAATTATAGCCCATAAACTAATGTTCAAACATGAAAGAAAATACAAAATGGAGTATGAAACCAAAAAAACACTCACACAAGAGGATCACTTACTGAAGAAAAAGATGGCACAAGAAACTATGCCATAGAAAACCTTCAACATTCCACCTCTGCAATTTTATTCATTTTCGGAAAATTGAAACCTATTACAATCAAAGAGCCTCTCTGCTCTTGAAAATACAACCCTAAATATATCAAATACATCTGAAAATATAGCAAAACAACATATGCTCTATCTTCAATTCGAAATCTAACTACACTCTCAAAATGAAAACAGTTACAATTGATTTTCTTCCTTTCAGGAAACGGATTCCTTAAAAATATCCTTCAAAGCCCCACCTGCATATCTCAAATAATGATAGTTGTGTAAAATATGAGAGAAGTTTTTGTAATTACATATGTTCCCAACAAAACCCATATCTCAATTTTTATAAATTCCATTCACGATCCTTGAAATATTCATTTGAAATTAATGACTCAGACATGAATTTTAAAATCTGGAAAATTGTCTTGTAAATATCTTTTTGATTCTCCCAAACTGTGATACATGTGTAAAAATTGAATGATTTTATTGTATATTATCCCGTTCTGAGGAAAAGACTCATTCAATGTCTGAAAACTCATCTTCATTTGAAAGAAATAGTTATTTGAATTTGACTGGTAAAGTACCAAAATATCCACAGCTTTTGCATTTACTAATGGTTCTTTCAAAGCTTTTGCATTTACTAATGGTTCTTTCAAATAAAAACGAGTCATTTGACTTGGACTAATAGAATTGCATATGTTTCAATAGCTTGTGAAAATAACCTGCACAAGTACCTGTATGAAACTTGGCCCCAAGTTTCAACTTAATTCCTACATTTTCATTTTTGTATAGTATCAAAGCTTACTAAAATGTGTTTCTTGGTAAGCTAGGAAGAATTTTGATTGCATTTCTAAACGGTTTTAAAGAAACTCTGCATTTGCATCAACCATATTCTCATAATATTCATTTATTTTGTATATTTATGGTTCTGTGTAATCATTCCTTCATCAATTTATTTTTGGCATTTGCATCAACCATATTCTCATAATATTCATTTATTTTGTATATTTATGGTTCTCTGTAATCATTCCTTCATCAATTTATTTTTGGCAGGATCCACTTTTACTTCATCACCGGCGTATTCAAATCCGCAGGTAATTGACCAAATTTTAATGCCTTTTTAAGTTTAACGATTGCTTTGAAATTCAAGCTCCTGCGGGTGAACTGGATTAAAATATCAAGGATAATAAACCAAATCATTGTTTTAATCCAACCATCATACAACTCTGATCCTGTTAAATCTGTAGTTGAAATTGTAGAATTCTACTCAGGTCCTTGGATGTTAGCCTCCCTTCACATCCACCCAGCGAAACATCCACAAGCTATCGATCAATTTGTCAAACCATAGATGCACCTATACACATGTATTGACCTGCCTGATATATAAAATTTCGCTCAGTTTCGAAAAATTAAACCAACAGCACTTTCAATATATGAAATTAATATTGGTTGTATATTTAAATCTGGCTTTAATCTGAACCATCAAAACATGGGGATCCTACCCGATTTCGCAGATTTTGAAACTAAATTGCTCCTCGCTAGTTCACATTGCAAAATTTATTAGGGCCGCGGATTGAAAACCCGCTCAAATCTCCACCATTCAACTTTGTCGAGCCTACCAAATTTCCCAGATCTGAAAATTTTGTTTGTTTGTGCAAGTTGATGATGCAAATCGAATGCACGTCGTTGGATGATATTGGGTACTGATATGAACAGTTGATCCACCTTACCTTTGTAGGACTTTAAACAAACAAATTTACTTCTCGTAGGCACCACCCATACGACGCCATGCTCATCCTTTTACTTCATTCACTACGTTGCTCTATTATTTTGCATTTTGTCGTTTAGATCTATCCAAGCAATCGACCGCTCCATTCCAGTAGCTCGATCAATCTGAGCTGGGAAATAGTTGAAAGCATTAAGCTTCAAATCGTACCCACCACGACCTGCAACCTCATATCTTCCATACATCAAACGAAGATCAAAGTAGTAAAGAAACTGCGGCATTCTCTTTGTCACCTCCTCAGTAAACTTGGTCTTTGATATATGCATTCCAAAGGCCCGATACTTGAAACAGTCTTGTTTTTTTCTTAGTTGTACATCAAAATCATGCCTGCAAATTAATCCTTGGAACCACCGGTGGCTTCAAATTTCTTATTATCTGTGGTTTGTTGCTTTCACATTGCTTCAACACGTGCTCCACTTTCTCTTTATCTTGGGTATTCAATATATGCTCCAGGCATGAAAATATGAAGGAACGCAAAAAGGATTTTCCATCACCACGTGGGCGACGAATTTCCCCATTTAACTCATCCAATACCTCGATTTTTTCCTTCAAGATAGAACTGCTTATTTCATACTCAGCTTCCAAGGTAGAAAGAGACTTCTCGTCGCCGACGAAGGGGATTTTGAGGGCTTCCTTGGCCTGTATGGCGTTCTGTTTCTATATAATGTCATCGTCCCTGTAGAATGTCCAGTCCGGGTCGACTATGCCATCGCCTCCCAGCTTAATCCGCAATTATTATCATTGCCATTAGTTTATAGGAACATTTGATTGTTATTCCATATCTCCTATGACTTTTGCGTGTGGGAGTATGCATGCGGCCTCCACCATGGCTCACGTTGTTTTTATTTTTTAATTTTGTAGTAATATCCCACATGCGCCATGACATTTTCATTGTTTATATACACTAACAATTTCATTACATGTCAACAAACAAAGCAACGTAGTATTTCTTGTGCTCGACGCTTAGACTTTGATGGTGGAGGTTTGGTTGGTGTGCGTAGTCTACATGTATGTCCATTGGCTCTCGGTGCTATAAGGTTGGTGTGCGTAGTCTACATATATGTCCATTGTTGAGCAGTGTGCCGAAGGTGTGAGGCCCCTTTATTTCCGTGGACGTGAACCACATTGAAAAATAAAAATAAAAATAAAATATTAGGTCACCTTATATATTTTTAAAAATAAGTCAATGGCTCATAAGGTCACCTTATATATTTTTAAAAATAAGTCAATGGCTCATAAATTTAAAGAAATAACCCATTTTTAGATCACCAACAATAAAAAATTTCTTTATTTTTGCTCAAAAAATCTTCAAGTCCCATTCTTCTTTGCAAAGCCTCGAAAACTTTGACAAATGACCAAGTAAACAAACCCGAAGTTTCCAAATTGTTGATGAAAGTTTGAAATTTAGAAATGGAGAACACCAACTCCCACAAAAAATAAATTAGTGTTAACAGCTAGCTCCAATTGGGGATGCTATCCTCCCTGTGAGATAGCAAAATACCCTGTAGACCAAGTGTCGGATCCATTGAGTTGCTCCCAATCCTTCTCTAAAATCCTCAACCTATAATAACCTGTAACCATCCACTGAAACCATTCTACAAACAAATTCCACCATGTAACATGTAATTTGTCACCCATCCATCCTTTGAAGACTAAAACCAACTATAAATTGCAAACCTTAACTTGTAACTGAAATTGAAACTGAAAACAAACTGAAAAACTGCTAAAAGAAATGCTCGCCATGTTGAGCTTATTCACACCTACATACCCTACTTTACCAAGCACAAATTCTCAATCAAGTAAAGTTTGATTTCCAATGAAGTCAATCAAGCAATTTTTCTCATGAACAAACTTTCTCATCATGCTTGATTAAAATCAGAAAATAAGAACATAATGGCAAAAAGCAATGATGATAGATGTGATATTTTTGGCGAAAACTTAACCAACTACCCCAACTGGAAAATTTCTCCATGTAATCAACTGCTGGGTCATAAAAAACATGACCACCTTCAAAAAAATGTGTCATTTGTTTTCCATGACAAGGCTTCTCCAACTGTAACTTTTCTTGCACACAGTCAACCTGTTTTTCAAATGAACCTTGAAGAATGTGTTCATGACAAATTTTAAACAAGATGTAAATAACCTCATTCAAAATCTATGAATTTATAACTTGATTCTTCTTATGCATTTCAAAAGAAATATCATTGTGTTCTTCAATAGAATAAAGCAAAATAATTTCTTCTTGACATAAAATTTCTTAATTTGAAAAACATAATGAAACATCCATTTGAGAACTCTCATCTTCCTTTTGGTGATTTAATTCCTCATTACAAACTGCTAGTTTTTTCACATGTTGAGATTGATTACATGATTGCTCCTCTTTCTTATCATCCATTCCAAAAAAGTTTATACCTTCATCCATAATCTCAAAATTATGTTTTTAATAAGTGACTTTAGATCTCTTTTTCAGTGATTCAAATGAAGAAAAATAGATTGGCAAACAATCACCTTCAGCATGCTTACTATCCACCCTGTTTTCAGAATCTTGGTCATGGATTGCAATCAAATTTTCTTCACTAACTCAAAACTTGCAAAATATTCATCTGGATTTTTAGGTTCATTATCGAAGCAATCATCCTCATACTCATCATATATAGGTGGACTGGAATCTTCTTTAAAACCAACATTAACAAAAATTTTGACAAGTTGATTGCAATCTTCATAAAACAAATTAACATAACCCTCTTCCTGTACATCATTGGGCTGATTTGCTTCTTACTCACAAAAAGAAGGTTTGAAATACAGAGAAAATGTTTCTTTTTGTTCAAGTTGCTCAACCAACTCTAATTCATTTTCTATTTCATCACCATTGTCTTGGTCTGAAAAAAAAACAAAATTAAACATTCTAAGATTTTATTCAACCTCCAATGAATCAAAATAAACATATGTTGTAAAGTGATTGACTTTCTCTCCAATCGAAGGAAGGACAACTCAGGAGCAAAGGTAGATGCATAATATAGTTTAGCAGCATCTTCTAGTGGTTGAATTTCTTTTGGCATGGTGTAATAAAAGCTTGCAAACCTCCTATTAAAACTTGGAATGGTTTCACCCTCTTGTTTTTTCATAGAATAAAATTCTAAAAGGATTTGGTCCATTGACATCCTCTTACCCCAAAACTTCAAAAATATATCAGAAAATCCTTCCCATGTATCAATGGATTCATGCTGCAAGTGCTTAAACCATTCCTTAACATCTCCTTGCAGAAATTGGAAAAAAATCCCTCATACAAACATCATCATGCTCTACTTCAAAGAGGTCAAGGAAATGCTCAAAGGATTGTAGATATTTCTCAGTTGTAAGGTTCTCGAATTCTCCATCAAATCTAGGAAGGTATTTATAGTGCTTTGTAGGAAAATCATGAAGGACATGACGTAGGTGAAGTGGTCCATACCGGTTTTGGATATTGAAAGAAACAAAGCTATGTGGAAAGGATGTAATATCAACTTTGGTATCAAGAGGCTCACAAGGCTGATCCTTTATGTCACGTGGTTCAAATAAAAGGTCTTGGTCAAAATCAAATGTACAAAATGAAGACACATTTTCAGTTTGTAAAGAAAGATAAACATGAGTAAATCTATGGTTTTGTTTTGAATGCAATAAGCAATGAAAAATTCTTTTGACAAGGCTTAGGAAACGACAGAAAAAAATTTACAAGAAATGATAAGATGTCTTGGAGAAAATTGAAACTTGAGTACTTTATCTCTTCATCATGCATTTCCATGTCTTTACAATGAGCTCATTTCCCCAGTAGAGTCTGTCGGTTCTCTTTGAAAACTTGATTTCTGGATCATGCCGCCAGTGGAGTCACTGAAATTTGGATTCTTGAAGATGGATTCGCTAAGTGAAAGATGCACAACCTTATTGATGTTTGACCGTTGTTCACCATCAACGACCAAATATGAAACTTTGTTGTTCATACCCAGGGAAGATTTGAAGCCTCGTTCCTCGGCAACGGTGCCAATATGTTAGCACTCATAATGTACCCAGGATGTGAAAGGTAGATCCTGAGGTAACCACAGAACCACTTTAATCTGTATCATAATCTTATACAGTCAGGGAAAGATCTCTCGCTATTTACAAGCTTTCTCAGTTAAGGTATTCAATCAATCACATTCAAAAGGTCGAGTTTTTGGTAGGAACATTTTGTTTTTAAAGATTTGGTAGGACAATCATGGAGGAGACCATTGAGCAATGTAGTCAACAATCAGATGTGAGTTAGGTTGCAAGAGGTTGGGGTTTGAAAGGATCATGGACAAACATAGGGTAGACACCATTTCCTCAGTCTTGAGGCATTTGCAGGTTGATCAGAAGACAAAGAAGAGAATCCATCACCTAACTAGGGTGAGTTCTCTAAAAACTTTAGCAGAAATTGTTTTGAAAATGCTTGAACAATGAACCTAGAGCATGCAAGATGAATTCTAGCCCATAAATTGATGTTCAAACATGAAAGAAAATAAAAAATGCAGTGGAAAACTAGAAAAAAAATCACCTAATAAGATCGCTTACTGAAGAAAAAGATGGTACAAGAATCTGTGCCATTGAAAACCTTCAACATTCCACCTCTGCAATTTTATTCATTTTCAAAAAATTGAAACCTATTACAATGAAAGAGCCTCTCTGCTCTTGAAAATCCAACCATAAATCTATCAAATACATCTGAATATATAGAAAAAATAAATCTACTCAGTATTCAATTCAAAATCTAACTACACTCTCAAAATAGAAACAGTTACAATTGATTTCCTTCATTTCCGGAAATGGATTCCTAAAAAATAGCCTTCAAAGCCCCGTCTGCATATCTCAAATGGTGACAGCGGTTTGAAACCTGAGAGAGGTTTTTGTAACTCCATTTTTCTCCAACAAAACCTATATCTCCATTTTTTTATATTACCGTTCAGCTCCTCGAAATATTCATTTGAAATCAATGACTCAGACAGGAATTTTAAAATCTGGAAAATTTCCCTGTAAAGATCGTTGTGATTATCCCAAATTGTGATACCTGTGTAAAAAATGAATGAGGTTATTGTAGATTAGCCCGTTCTAAGGCAAAGTCTCTCTCAGTTTCTGAAAACTGCTCTTAATTTGACGGAAACAATTATTTGAATTTCACTGGTAAAGTACCAAAATATAAGTAGCCTTTGCATTTACTAATGTTTCTTTTTCATCAAAATAGAAACGAACTGTTTGACTTGGACTAATAAAATTAGGTATGTTTCATTAGCTTGTGAAAATCACCTGCACTAGTACCTAGTACCTGTGCAAAACTTGGCCCCAAGTTTCAACTTAATTCCTACATTTTCATTTTTGTATAGTATCAAAGCTTACTAAAATGTGTTTCTTGGTAAGCTAGGAAGAATTTTGATTGCATTTCTAAACTGTTTTAAAGAACCTCTACGCTTGCATCAACCATATTCTCATAATCTTCACTCATCAATTTATGGTTCTTTGTAATCATTCCTTCATCAATTTATTTTTGGCAGGATCCACTTTTACTTCATTACAAGGGATCTTCAAATCCGCAGGTAATTGACCAAATTTTAAGGCATTTTCAAGTTTAACGATTGCTTTGAAAGTCAAGCTCGTGCTGGTGAACTGGATTAAAATATCAAAGATAATATACCAAATCATTGTTTTAACCCAATCATCATACAACTCTGAGTGCATTAAATCTGCAGTTGAAATTGTATAATTCTGCTCAGGTCCTTGGATGTTAACCTCCCTTCACATCCACCCAGCGAAATATTTACAAGTTATCGATCAATTTGTCAAACCATAGATGCAGCGAAATATTTACAAGTTATCGATCAATTTGTCAAACCATAGATGCACCTACACGTGTATTGACCTGCCTGATATATAAAATTTTGTTCAGTTTCTATAAATTAAACCAACAGCCACTTACAATGTGCGAAATTATCACTGGCTGTAGATTTAAATCTGGCTTTAATCTGAACCGTCAAAACATGGGGCCCTTACCCAATTTCACAAATTTTGAAACTAAATTGCTCCTCTCTAGTTCACATTATGAAATTTATTAGGACCGCGGATCAAAAACCCACTCAAATTTCCACCGTTCAACTTTGTCGGGCCTACCAAATTTCGCAGATATCAAAATCTCGTTTTTTCGAGCAAGTTGATGATGCGGAAAGAATGCACGTCGTTGGATGATATTGGGTACTGATCTGAACGGTTGATCCACCTTTACCTTTGCAGGAGTTTAAACAAACAAATTCCTTTGGAGGAACACCTCTCAGCTAGAAATTTGCTCCATTGATTGTAAGTCTCAGTTTCACTTCCAGTAGGCACCGCCCAATCGCTAGATTCGCCAACTCTGGACCGATACGACGCCAAGCTCATCCTTTTACTGCATTCACTGTGCTGCTCTATTATTTTGAATGTTTTCGTTTAGATCTATCCAAGAAATCGACCGCTCCATTCCAGTAGCTAGATCAATCTGAGTTGGGAAAAACTTGTAAAACTTGAAAGCATTAAGCCTCAAATCGTACCCACCACGACCTGCAACCTTATATATTCCATACATCAAACAAAGATCAAAGTCATAAAGGAACAGCAGCATTCTCTTCGTCACCTCCTCAGCAAACTTGCTATTCGATATATGCATCCCAAAGACCCGATACTTAAAACTGTCTTGTTTTATTCTTAGTTGTACATCAAAATCATGCCTGCAAATTAATCCTTGGAATCTTCAGTGGCTTCAAATTTCTTATTATCCGTAGTTTGTTGCTTTCACATTGCTCAATGTTTTTCAACACGTGCTCCACTTCCGCTTTATCTTGGGTCTTCAATATATGCTCCAGGTATGAAAATATGAAGGAACACAAGGAGTTTCCATCACCTCGTGTGCGACGAATTGTCCCATATAACTCATCCAATACCTCGATTTTTTCCTTGAAGATAGAAATGCCTATTTCATACTCGGCTGCCAAGGTAGAAAGAGACTCCTTTTCGTCGACGAAGGGGATTTTTATGGACTCCTTGGCCTTTATGGCGTTCTGCTGCTGTATAATGTCATCGTCCCTGTAGCATGTCCAGTCCGAGTAGACTACACCATTGCCTCCCTGCTTGATTTGCAATTATTATCATTGGGATTAGTTTATAGGAACATTTGATCCTTATTCCATCTCTCATGTGACTTTAGGTATTCAATAGTTGTTTCATGTCTGGATCTTAGTTGTTTGTGTCCAAGTGGTGGCATACTTTCTTAATGTTTTGCTTTGATATTACTCACTTCCACCTCCTTTCCATGCCTATGTGACTTGCACCACCACTTTCACCACCTTTATATTACTCACTTTCACCACCTTTTCATTTCATTCATATTCATACCATTTTTTTTTGTCGTTATTTCACATTTTCCACTTGTGAAAATAACTGGTTTGAAATATTTAATTTCTAAATAATGAAATTCAAATCATAGGTTAAACCAATATATTATGAACGTTCATTAAAGCCTCATTCTCCAATCTTAATGTTTAAATATGCAATTTTAAGTTCCATATGGTATAACACCTGAGGGTCATACTCTCCGTTTGTGCCAATATGCAACTTTAGTTGTGCTTGTGATTTTCAATATTTTTGTTAATTATTTTTAGATTTTCCTTGTTATGAGACTTTTTTTCGATGTATTGCCATGTTTCATTGAAACCATTAGCCAAACCATTGGCCCTTAAGTTGATAAGGACTAGTCATATTACCTTATTCCCTCACCTCATAGCCTACATCAAATGTTCATTTTGTTCATTTTGACACATTAGTCCATTCATGTTGCAATGTTTCATTGAAACCATTGGTCCTCAAGTTGATAAGGACTAGTCCTATTAAGTTGTTCCCTTGCTTCCCTCTTTTCATTCCATTGTTCATTTTGACACATAAGTCCATTCATATTGCAATTCCCTTGCTCCCCTCTTTTCATTCCATTGTTCATTTTGACACATAAGTCCATTCATATTGCAATGAAACATTGAAACCATTGGCCCTTAAGTTGATATGGATTAATCCAGAAAATAATGTAACCCTGAACAAATGGTTTAGGATAGAACTTAAGCCTCACAACCACAGCCATTTGACTGTCAAAATTCAGCCTTGAATATTCCCAAAGCTTGCACTCCAAAGTGGTCAAGTAACACTTCAAAGATAAACCTTAACACCCTGTCATAAGCAACTTCACTATACCAAAATCAGAGAGCTACAAGGTACTTACAAAACTAGGCATGACAAATTGATCATTCTTAATCATCACTCTTCATACTTCTTGTGTAAGTTCTGTAGCAAACTTTACACAGACTTCTTCAAAGTCATCTGGCATCTTCACAAGGTATCCAACACCATAGGCTATGCATGACAAAGGATAGGAGTACATGTATCATTTACCACTTCATCATTTCATTGTATATGTTCATAGACAGTACATCAATCACTGTTTACATTGCATTCTTCAATATTGTATATAACTTTTAGGTCCTAACAGTGTGTGTACATCATCATCATCAATAGGCATAGGGTATAATCATAGTTTGTAGGATAGCATGCATACCTTAACCTTGAACTATTTGTGCACTATCATATTGTACCTATTCAGACTGTAAAAATCTTAGGGCACACTTTTTACTGCTGCAATATAGACTGCTGCTCCAAAAAAAAACTTCCTCGGACTGCTGCTACAAACACACCAGAATAAATTTTAATACACTGTTGTTGGTCATCGAGTTTTTCTTCAGTCCGCTGCTCCTCCACCCGAGTTTTTCTTCACTCTGTTAGTTGGAAATTCGAGTTCCTCGGACCCCACCGAATTTACCTCAGTCTGCAAATTCGAACTGTCTTCTTCTCTGCGGCTGCCTCAGTCAATCCGAAATTCCTCAGTCTGCAAATTCGGACAGTCTTCGTCTCTGCGGCTGCCTCAGTCAATCTGAAATTCCTCGGTCTGCAAATTCGAACTGTCTTTTTCTCTGCGGCTGCCTCAGTCAATCTGAAATTTCTCAGTCTCTACCCTTTACCTCAGTCCACCGAAAAATGTCAGAGCGACACCACCGAAATTCCACACTAAAACATGAAACCATTTGTAGGGTATTTATACTGGTTTTTTCGTAAAAATTTGAAGCTAACCTACATAAAAATAATTTTAATTTTATTTATTTTTTAATTAATTTTGGAGCCGACTTGTGTTTTCTCACACATTCATTTGCTTTTATTTTATTTTTGTTTTACAATCTTCTTACCATAAGCAAGGGTGTCCTTAAGTCACCACAAAATGGTCAAGATTAGGGTGTTGTTGATCATACTTTATCAAATTTACCACAAGTCTTAAGGGCTTCATTAAGGACCAAGGACCCTTAGCCAAAGGTATGCACTTGACCTCAAGATCAAGGCATGCATGCCATGCAAGTGTGTCCACCACATCGTCATCAAGGAACCCATCATCATAACATGTATGGCCAAGCACCCCATCATAGGGCATGCAAGCAAGTGTCCAAGTGTCGTCACATGTGTGTGGGTGTCTTCATCATGCCATCTAACCACATGGGCTTCACGACCTTTACAAGGGCATCAAGGTATTCATCAGGGATTCCAAGTATTCATGGGCTTCTTCATCATACCAAGGACATGTTCCATTAGAGGAAATTTGGGGTCTAAAATGGGCCTTATAAGAAAACGTGCCAAAATAAGTTTTTGTGTGTTGGAATTCAAGAACCAATAGAATTTCAATAAAATAAGTCAACCATAATGGTTGAATTGACATATTTGTCATTAAAAAAAACTATTTTTTTTGTTCGTATTTTCGACATATCTCATTGTGTTTTTACTCAAACTTCGATCAGGAGAGCTCGTTGGATGCGGAATCAAATTCCGCATCCAACGAGCTCTCCCGATCAAAATTTGAGTAAAAACACAGGAAGATATGTCAAAAATACGAACACAAAAAGTAGTTTTTTTCTTTTTTCCTCCAAAATTAATCAATATTATTTTATTATTTTAACTATTATTTTATTATTTTCCTTAAGAGGCCCATTTTAGACCCCAAAATTCCTCTAATGATGGGTTCCATAGAATGTCAAGGACCATACGAGGACATCATCATCATACAAGAGCTCCATGACCCCGACAAGGGTTGCAAGGTCATCAGATCACCATGTGTGGGTCCAAGGACATCTTCAGGGCTTCTTCATCAAGCAAGGGGCTTCAACCACCTCAACCACACGGGGAGACCTCTAGGGGTCAAGATATCACCCATGGGGTTGCCATACCTTCTCTTAGGGTACCATGACACCATCAAAGCATGAATGACCACAGAATGGATCATTAATGCTTCTCCAACCCATCTAGGGCTTCTCCAACTTCTGTAAGGTCTTCAGGACCATCTCCAGGGTCTTCAACATCTTCAGTAAGGTGGTGGCATCAAGATCCAAGCTTGTGGGTACATGGACCTTGTCAACCAGGTACAAAGTGTTTCAAGATACAAACCCACTCTGTTTGGGATCCAAGACACTGCAAGGTGCAAACCCACTCTGTAAGGGGTCAAGGCACTACAGGTGGGACTTGGTGGCATCAATGACATCCTATGGGGCCACTGCAAGTCCATGTTGGCATCAATGACAATTTCATCAACATTAATCATATTACCATATTCCCTTGGTCCCCTTTTCCTTTTCCTTTTCTATAGTGATCAATTTTGTAAATGCTTACTCTCCCTATTACCTACAGTGTCCATAGCCTTAGCAATCTTTATTAGGAATAACAACTTTTAAGCTTGAAAAAAAATCAACTAGAAAAGAGAGAGAGTCATTGACGCAATTGGATGGCCCTCCTGAAATTACACAAAACTAGCTCCTTAAAACTTGAAACTGTACATCATTTAGGAACATATTTTATTGTAACACTAAAGGAGTTGCTATGCAACAAACCAATACATCTTCTATCTATCTGATTACTGTATTGCAATTGTCCCAACAACTCCCAAGTCATAATACTCTGCACAGACAAACAAATAAATCTTCTATCCATCTAATTACGGTATTACAATTGTTCCAAACAACTCCCAAGTCATAATACTCTGCACATGCAACTGTTGCAAGGTGCTACCTGTCTGGGCAATAATTGCGAAGAAAGTCGGAACAGAATGATTAGTAGAAAAAGGAAAAAAGTCCAAGTAGAAAGAAAGGTTCAAATCAAATTTACGAAAGAAAGCAAAAGAATTTCGCTCCTAGCATAACTTACTTATAATTATTTTAGCAAGAGATGTTTATGTTCATATTTAGTCATAGTTTAAACAAGTCAGTGTTTTGTCATGAATACAGGCTAAGTGGATATGTTGGAAGTAAAGACGTATCCATTAGCATGTAATAATGTACACATATTTTGCTTTGAGGAGTTTAAATGCTAGTAGAAATTGAGAGTTATCGAGACTTGGTGAAAATTTATTCTTTTATTAATGCAATTGAGAGTAGTAACCTCTGCACTGAGCTCTGACAGAATCTGAGCTCTGGTAGACCTGAGGTCTCTCGTAATGGGTTCCTACGGAGGTAGGGAGCCACATCCTCCTCCTCCATCCGACGGTGATGTTTTCCGCAGGCTGCTGGTAGCACAAAGGAAGATGTAGAAAGTTTCAGCGGTGCCGAAATTAATCAAGAAGCTAGACTCGATCCCCGAAATAGATTTGCCGCCGGAACAGCCGATGGGGATAGCAGTTTCTCTGGCAAATCGCGGCTTGGTTGGACAGTTCATGGGGCTCTGACCATTAGCTAGAACAACCAATCAAATAAATTGGAGGACGTTGATCCAGAACAGTGTAACCTGCTACGCAATGTGGAGAGGGTTTTTTATTTTTTAATTCATTTCAAAAGACTACAAAGCGGACCGTATTTTATGGGCACCCAAGGTCTGCATCTAAACCTGTGGACATCGGATCACCCAAGGTCTGCATCTAAACCGGTGGGCACCGGATTTTGATCCGACGGTTGATGTACCCAAAGAGCATTAGAGAGAATTTGAGGTCAAAAATGGGCCTCCTAAGAGATGTACCACAAAAATATAAGATATATTAAAATATTATGAGTTAAGGGTTTTATGGGGTAGATATATATGACAACTCATCTCCTACACTACTTTTTATGCACAATATAAATAACCATGGTTGAGTTACTTTTCTAAATTGACAATATATAAAATTAATAAAATAACTCTACAATGATGTGACTAAGATTCATTGTAAATTCCCAAAAAATTATTGTCCTTTAGCATTTATTTGTATTGAACTTGTAAATAAAATTAAACAAAAATAAATTTAACTTATATGCATAACTAACATATTTTTTTCATATAAATATCATTCATGAATTTAATTTATTTTAAAAGTACAAGATTTAATATATATATTAGTTTGACATTATGATATTAAATACAATTGAGTGAATATATAATTTAAAATTAAAAAACATGAAAATGACAATATATTATTTTATAAAAAAATGTGAAAACACATTTTTATGAATTATGAGTACTTTACATGAAAATGACAATAATATTATTTTATGAGAAAGTGAATTGTGAGTACTTTACTTGAAAATAACAATAATATTATTTTATGAGAAAGTGAATTGTGAGTACTTTACTTGAAAATAACAATAATATTATTTTATGAGAAAGTGTGAAATGACTTTTATTGTGAGTACTTCACTTTGACTTAAAAGTACTTGTACCCCTACCTTGGTTAACTATGGGTTTTCAACCACCATAGAAAATGTGACAAATAAGCATTCTTAACTCATGCAATGCCACCTCAACCATGGGGGATGATGTCATCTACTAGAATGTAATTGGTTGATTTTTATAGTACATTTTGGTCCTTTTGAGGCCCATTTTTTACCTCAAATTCTCTCTAATGGGTTCCAGTTTGGGTACACCTGCCCGATCTCCCTATCCACTGTTGGAATCCTCTCCATCTCTGCAGTCGATTGGGAACAGGTTAGGGCGCTATATTGATAAAGCAAATTCCAAAGATCAATATTCTTGTGTCCATATTTGCGTGGAAGTGGATCTGGAAGCAAGCCTCCCTGAAGCCATCAAGCTAATAGTGAGAGACTGCACCATTTTCAGACGCTGGAATACGAGCAACTACCCTTCAAATGCAGAGGTTGTCACGAATAGTCATTTTCATAGGGACTGCCCAAAAATTCAATTATGAGGCTGGAGAAGGAAGCTGATGAGGGGTGGCATCAAGCCAAAAAGGCCAAAAACCTTATACCTAAAGAAAGAAAGGAAAAACCTTATACCTACAGCGAATCCATCTAAGGCTTCAGAGGTTCAAAAAGTTCAAACCGAATCCAGGAACAGCTTTGTGGTCCTGGGTGAACAAGACGAGGAAGGAAAGGAGACAGAGAAAGAGTAGGAAGCCTCCTCCCCCCGTATCTGAAGAATCCATTCAGGAAAAGGAAGCAGAGGAGTCGTCTGGAAACTTGAACTCTAAATCAGAGGAAACAGTATCGAAGAGTGAAGCAACAGATGCAAAAGTGGTTCCCAACTTACCCCAAAGAAATCCACTCGACGTAGGAAATCCAAACGAGAGAAGAGAGAAAGGGAGATGTACAAGGACATTCTCCAGTGTTCGCAACCAACCCTCAAGAATGTGTTAAATGCGAGAATTACTAGACAACAAAGACTGGCTCCAAAAGGAGCCACCCCTAATCCTGTAAGTAAATAATGAAGATAGTCCCCTGCAACTGTAGGAGATTTGGAAGTAGAATAAAAGAAGAAGCCCTTAAGGATCTACTTCGAATGACAAACCCTATAATCCTACTAATCCATGAGACTAAACTGGAGGAAGCCGGCCTCCGGGAAAGCAAAAAAAATTGGAAAAAAGGACAAGGTATGGCAATAAGCGCCCAAGGTACCTCTAGAGGCATAGGCACGTTCTGGGATAGTGGCAAGTTTGATTTAGTTCTTGTTGAAAGATGTACGCACTGGATCTTCACCAAACTCCTGCACAAAGATTCAGGGCAGCAGCTAAGTCTTTTTAATCCTTATGTTCCTGTGCTTTTTTCAGAGAAACACTGCTGTTGGGACATGTTAAAGGTCTTCTTGAGCTCGAATCCTCTTGAAAATATAATTCTAGGAGGGGACCTAAATATCACCCTAACAACGGAGGAAAAAAAAAAGGGGTTTATTGGTAAGGGATCCGGCGATAGAATGGGTTGAGGATTTTATTCTGGACTGGGATCTAAAGGACATAAAGCCTGATCGTGGGAAATTCACTTGGTCTAACAAAAGATTGGGACCAGGTCACATAGCAGCTCGGCTGGATAAGTTTTTGGTCCAAAACAGCCTCCTCAAAAAATTTGCCTCATAGTGTCTCAGATCACAAGCCAATCTTGTTAGAACTCTCTCAAGAAAAGAACCTAGGACCAATCCCCTTCCGTTTTAGCTCGGCTTGGCTTCAACTAGAAGGTTTTCAGGAGCTAGTTGCCCAGATCTGGAATGATCATGTTCAAGGATCCCCTTCCTTTGTCTGGGAAGAAAAGTTAAGGCTCAAAAAAGCCCTTAAGGGTTGGGCCAAGACCCTCAAAACCCCTAGATTCAAGCGTCAAGAAGCCCAAAGCTTGCTAGAAGATCATCAACCTCTGTTAGAAGATAAGGAAATCACTTCGGCCATTCTGGACAAGGAAGCAACCATCCAAAGATCACTTCACCAGGCATGCAGAGAAGATGAAGATTACTGGAGACAAAAGTCTCGTAGTCTTTGGCTTAATTTAGGAGACAAAAGTCTCAGTCTTTGGCTTAATTCAGGAGACAAAAACACTAGTTTCTTTCACAAACAAGCAGAAGCCCAAAAACAATTTAAAGCAGTCAAAGAAATCCAACATCAGGGCCAAGAAATTTTGGATTTTGATGGAATAAAGCAAGCAGCCCACTGCTTCTTCAAGGAGCTCTACACTGAGAATTCCATTGCTCCAATAGAGATCAATTCCTACCCACTTTCTTTTGTCCCTCCTTACTGCACCGGTTAAAATCCAAGAAATAAAGGCTTCCTTGAACCAAATGGAAGCTGACAAGGCCCCATAGCCCAGAGGGTTTCACCACTCATTTTTTTAAAGCTTGTTGGTCAACTATCAAAAAAGATCTTCACAAAATGGTACTAAGATCCCAGCAATGTAACAAGTTGGGACTCCTTCAAATACCTAGGGGTGCCAATTTTCAAAGCTACACCAAAGCCTTCCCACTGGATTCCTCTACTAGATAATTTAAAACTCTGGATCCATTCCTTGGGAGCCTCGTCGCTGAACTTGGCAGGTAAAGTAGTGCTTATCAAATCAGTTTTGTCAAGTATTTCTATTTACCAGAGCTCTCTGTTGTTGGCTCTGAAATCTATTGTTCTCAAAATACACTCTCTTCTAAGGTGTTTTCTCTGGGAAGGGGGGAAGCAAAACGAAAAGAAACTTTATCTGGTCAGCTGGGGGAAAGTCACCAAACCTTTACTGGAAGGAGGCTTGCAGTTCAAGGAGGTAAGTTCTCAAAATTTAGCCCTTGGAGCCAACATTCTTTGGAGGGTCATCTCGGGGAAGACCTCCTAGAGCAAAAGAGCGCTTTGGAAGAAGTACTTTCAAGGACCGAGAATTCAGTGTCTTGATTTACCCCAAAAGGTTTCTAACGGCTCTTCAATCCCCGCACTCTGTCAAAAAACTCTAAAGTTCTTCAAGCCCAATCTAACTTGGATCCCAGGGAATGGGAAGCAAATTCGTATCTAGGAAGATTCGGTTATGGGAGATCCATCTTTGAACATTTACAACGAAATGACTAATTTGAAAATATGGCTAATTTCCAAAAACATTGTAACTATGTGGGATATCTCGAGTTGGAACAATGATGAGGATAGAATTTGGAAAGATTGGCAAATTCTGAACTATCTGGAGGCCTTAGAGAATGAAGTACATCGTTTGTTAGCTCTTCTCCAAGGGAAAACTCATTTGAAAGCTAGCTCCAAAGACAAACGAGGTTGTGGCACGATCTCGAGGCGTTATTCTGCAACTGTCGGGTACAAGTTACTTCTTTCAGTTCCTCATGTCCCGCAAAACACATCGGTTTGGAGAGCTTTTGGTCCTCCAAATCTCTACCAAAAATCGACTTGTTCATTTGGACTCCAGCTCACAAAAGCATGCATTCTAACAAGTGATAATTTAAAAAACGAGGCTGGGAAGGGCCATCTCAATGTCCTTTCTGTTGCCTGGAGGAAGAATCCACCAATCATCTGCTACTCTTATGTTTTTTTGCAAAGGAGGTTTGGGAGATTGCTTTGGGACTAGGTTCTGACCAAGTTCCTCGTCCTCTAGATATCCACTCTCTCCTAAGGTCGTGGGGTTCCCTGTGCCCCTTCCCTCTGAAGCAAAAAGAGCAACTTAAATGTCGCTGGCTAACTCTCCCAAAATATTTCTTGTGTAAGCTCTGGCTAGAAAGGAATAACAGGCTCTTTAGAGACATAGTTTGTTCCCCAGCACAAGTGGTGATGGAAGCCAAAGCTATGCTTGAAGAATATCTCCCTTATATTTCTAAGGCCAAGAATGCAACAACGATGGCCCCCGATGAATAACAATGGATCAAGAGATTCACACCTTTGCTACATCTCCAAACAGCACCTTCTTCTAAGATCCAAGCAAAATGGAAAATTCGCATGAATGAGCAAGATTTCTTAAGATTGGAGGAAGTCACTTCGGAAACACACTCTATTTTTTTATGGGGCTGCAAAAGCAATCCCAAGGGCAGCAAGAGGGGGAGGGATCCTCTTGGATCCAGACAGATTAACCATTTTGTCTTACTCCTGGGGATTGGGGATCGACACTAACAACAGCACAAAAGCTTTGGCGTTGTGGCAAGGGTTAAATCAAGTACTAAAAAGGAACATTAAAGACCTTGCCATTACAAGGGACTCCAGGTTGATAATTCATGCTTTAATCTCTCATAAGCCTCCAAAACAAGTAAAACTCCATCATGTCTTGGGGAAAATCAAGCTTCTTCTGAATAATCTTAGCTTCTTTCATCTCTATCATGTTTTAAGGGTCCTCAATGCATAGGCTGATTTCGAAGCAAACCAAACCGTTCCTTTGAGCAAGGGATCTCTTCTTCAAGATGGAAACGAGAGTTATGCACCCAACCCCTAGTCGATGGGTGATAGCCTTCATTTGCCCCGCGATAGCATTTAGCTTGGCCGCATAGGAGCCCCTGCTTAGTGCTCTGCCATCGGATTTCATCAGTATTTGAGCAGCAGCCAGGATTTAAAAATTGCAGGGGTCTCATGATGGATGCTGTAGAAGTTCTCTTCTCCTCTGGTAGCCAGGTCAAGCGATTTGGATGGAGAAAGAAGGAATTTCGAGGTTATTGTTCATGTCGTCCAGTCCCGGACCTAGGTACTCAGGAAGCTTGAGGCTTTGAAGAAGGAGATTAGCAGTTTTGGAAGCAACTTAGTTAATAGCTCTCCTTCTCAAGCTTAGTTTTGAATTAGGGACAGTTGATATGGTGTTCGATGTTTGGAGAGCTGATACAGTATTCAGCAGTATCTATCAGATGTATTGGTGCCAGTGGCTTGACCACTGTTTTTTAATATAAAATATTTTCCATTCTTGTCAAAAAATGATGTACACATATTTTAGGGCAAGTTGTGTACACAGATCATAGGGAGTCAGAGAGGTTTACATTGTTGCCTGTCCTTTAGCAACCATCGATGTTTCTACTCAAAATGACAAAAATTCATGAAAGGAATAAAAGGGCTATACATGACTGGTTTCGTTTCCTCTCATTTTTCCTCGACTCCTATTTCATGTGATGCTTAAAAATCCACAACACTCGGATTCTCTGCAATATGTGCAGTTTCAAAAATAAATAAAAGACTTGAAAATATTTGCAACATTATAGTTATAATCTAATATAACTTCTTGGTCCATCCATTGGATTGTCATGTAATCCAATGTGATATTGGTCTGCAAACATATATTCATGTAGCTTCTGCAAATATAAATTGTTATATCTACAAAATTCCTTAACAAATACAATTCGTAAAAGAAAGTGTACTTATTTTAAATACCTTTACTTGACCCATCCATCAATGCCGTTAAATCCATGTTTAATAACAAAACTAAAGATATGCCAGCGTCTCTTATTAAAAAAGAATAAATTTTAGAATCCAGACTATTGGAGCATAACATAATGAAAATCAAGTTGTGGTCAAAAGAGTTTTACTGTTGGCGAAAAAAATACACATCAACCGGTCATAACAAGACTAAGTGGACCACCAAATAAAATTGCAAAAAGACCATTCCAAAGCTAGTAAGCAAGTGCTAAAAAAGGCCATAAATTTCCCAAATAGTTTGGAGACTGAACAGAACGAACATTTATGTTGAGAGCTAAAAGCCATTTTTCCCACCTGGTACAACCATCGTGTATATTGTCAACTTGTTCATGATATACAAGGATAAAATCATAAATCTTGGTTAGAAAGTTATTATCGACGAGGACCAAAGAGTAAAATTGTTTATGAACTGAAAAGGTATTTTGTGTAGAATAAGATACTAGAAATGCTACAACTACCAAAACAGACAAATGCTTTCTAGAAAAGCCTTGGAAGTCTCTAGAACTCTCAACCAATATACGTATATCTTAGATTGAACAATTAGAATGAGTATCCTCCTTGAAAAGCAAACTCACCACATGGATCCCTAAACACATGCAACATCCCTAAAACTAGAAGCAACAAAAATAGTCAAAAAGAAAAGCCCACTGTCACTCATCATTCAGCGAAGAACAGTCAAATATAGAACTATTCATAATATGACATTCAAAGTACTGCATTGATAAAAAAAGACATCTTGTCTGAAAATTGATCCTGCATTACAGATTTTAATTTCAACGGTACCGATTAACATTTAATAACATAAAATTAAGCAATTGCTCTCAAAAGCAACTGTACAAGAGACACCAAAAAGGTGTCAGCTAAAAGTATGCACAATAGATATAGTTCATCTGGACCTACGAAAAAGGAGGAAGCCTGGCTTCTGTCAACAAAATGCTTCCATTAAAATGCTTACGATTTTCTCCAAAAACAAAAATGCCATCCAGTAACTCCCTTCAACTCCATTCAGCTTTTACAAACCAATGCTACGTAATTCACTCCGATTTTCAAAACTGTCCGTTTAGACAACATAGATATTGTCTGGCCGAGTAGCTGCCAAGAAATAGCACAAAATCAGAAACATGTATTTTGAAAATGCAAAATACCAATTCCATTAGCTTTTGTTATTTTTAGACTTAACCAAAGTAGCTAGAGACGGACCAAATTGACAAGAGGTACTCCTGTATGGAGAGTAACTGGATATAGCATTAACTAACTCTATTGGCAAGTTGAAATTTCTAGCATCCTACAATACTTGGCCTAAATCTAATCATCCAAGAACATGCATTAGCATACATAGCCACATCTGCGCCAGGCAAAGGGTATTACACAACACCAAAGAGCAAAATGTCAAAAAACATTAGATGATTGATTAAGACATTTGACCGGACAAAACCTTTTGAAACTGAATTTCTCTTAGCTTCTTGCAAAACTCCCATTTGTCCACTTGTTTTAAATATTGTAATTTATCGCAGGCAACATTAAAGGAAACACAGCAAACAAGAAACTATTTATGGAGTAGAAATGAAGTCCTGCAGTTGCTATCCTTGTCATACACCCCACTGGTTACTAACAGTTGCAAACAGCTCAAAGTTTCAACATGATAAATTTCCATCATGGGCAACTGTCGAATCCAAAATTGATAGGGCCAGGATGGAATGTATTTAGAATAATTTTTCATCTTCGATATAAAAGCAAACATCAGATTCCACCTCCGATCAAGGGAAATCCCTGCACGAGCCATCCCTCCACCTCCCCTTCTTGTACTAGGCACAAACCCTATCCTTCCAACTAGAGGAAAGGGACGGGGCAGACCCTCCTTTCTCTCCTTCACATAGCAAAGAGCTCTTCGGGATCAAGCGAATGGCAAGCAGAAAACCCTTTTTGGGGCACTTAGAGCAGTGCAGGCCCCTGAAGAGTTTCCCAAATGAAGCTCCTCTCTCTCAATTGCAGGGGTCTGGCAAGTACCCGAAAAAAGCTTGCCCTAAAAAGGATGATACAGGTCCAAAAACCAGATATCATCCTACTGCAGGAAACCCTAGGTTCAGAAGCTGAGGTTTCTTCTTGATTATCTTCTGTTTCAAGCAATTTCTCCTTCTTGGCCCAGAGTGCAAAAGGACTTTCTAGAGGCCTGGCAATAGGCTGGAACCCCTCCACCCTATGTTGTGTAAACCCCTGGGGAGCCTCTTTTGGCATGGGGTTAGAGCTCTTTTGGACAGAATCAAACTTACATCTAAATGTCTTAAACATCTATGGGCCGTACAACAACAGAGTGGCTTTCTGGGAATCGGTTCAGGCCACCCAGTTCCTAAAAAGAGACAATGTGGTGATTGGAGGTGATTTGAACTTACCCTAGGAGTCCATGAGATCTTGGGACCAAAAGCAAGAACAGACTCTTTGGCCACTTTCTTTAAAAACCTCTTCCAGAAGCTTAAGTTGGTGGACCTGGAACCCCAAAAGATCAAACCAACTTGGATAAACAGAAGATCTGGGGAAGATCGAATTGCAAAAAGACTTGACAGATTTCTTCTGGGAGAAAGCCTAATTGAAAAAGAACCAATGTTCAAACAATGGTTTGACTCGAGAGCTGACTCAGATCACCTGCCCATCTGATTGGAAATTTTGAGAAACCCTAAAAAGCCAGCCCGCCCCTTCAATTATGTGTAGCCTGGCTAAAAGACGAGGAAATCCTCCAGCTCATCCATTCCAACTGGATTCCCTTTGTACCAAATGTTGGATCACATGCTGCTACCCACTTCATGTAAAACCCTGCTCGAATCAAACGTCTCTTGAAGGATTGGGCCAAGGACAAAAAACTTCAGGATGATCAAGCCCTTATTCAGATTGAGGCAGATTTGGATGAAATCGACAACTCAAAAGCGGGGGGCTTCTCCACACAGGAAGAAAAGGAAAGATTGATCTCACTGGAATCTAGCAGAAGGAAGATCCTGGAGGAAAGAGAGGAAATTTGGAGACTAAAGAGCAAAGCAATCTGGATGACCTGTGGAGGTGACAACACACAAAAAAATTCAGGATTTTGCCAAGGGAAGGAAACAGCGAAATTCAATTTGGGAATTAAGAAACTCAAATGATGAACAAGTCTCCACTTTTGAAGGAATGGCTGAGATTGGAAAAGCTTACTTTGAAAACATCTTTAAAGCTGATCAACGGGCCACTATTGCAAAAGTTATCCAAACTTCACTTTTCTTTCCTGAAAGAATCACGAAAGAAGATAATGCAAACTTGATGGAAGAAGTCTCGAAAGAAGAGTTGAAAACCATCCTGCACAACTTCCAGAAGGACAAAAGCCCAGGCCTCGATGGATGGACTGTTGAATTCTTCTTGGCAGCTTATGATACAATCGGCCTTGACCTTCTCCATCTGGTAGAGGAGTCCCGTGTAATTTGGAAGACTTCAGACCTATCTCCCTCTGCAATATCACTTAAAAAGTGATAGCAAAAGTGATTGCTTAGCGGCTGAAGAAGGTTCTCTCAAAAATCATCTCTCATGAACAATTCGGATTCCTGGAAAACAAGCAAATTCATGAAGCAATAGGTGTGGCTAAGGAAGGAATGCACGGTGTAAAGGTCAAAAAATCAAAAGGAGCAATTCTGAAGATTGACCTTTCAAAAGCCTTTGACAGAGCAAGCTGGATCTACCTAAGGCTCCTTCTCACCCACCTGGGCTTCAATTACTCCATTATAAAATGGATTTTTGCATGCATCTCTATAGCAAATTTTGCAGTTCTCATAAATGGTTTAGCTTCGTCTTTTTTCCCCTCGGAGGGGACTCAGACAAGGTTGCCTTCTCTCCCCTCTATTATTCTTACTAATAGCAGAAGGTCTTAGCAAAGCCATTCTGGATGCAAAGAGAAGAGGTCAGATTGAAGGGGATCAAATTAGCCTCAAACATCAATATCACCCATCTCTTGTTTGTAGATGATATCCTATATTCTGCAATGGTACATTTCGAGAGGCAAAAAAGATATCAGCAATTCTGCAGACCTTCTGCAAAGCCACAGGGATGATTCTAAATGAGCAAAAATCCACTCTCACCACTTTCAATTTGGATGAAGACATTGTAAAAAGGCTCTTGACCCTCTTCCCATTTTTGGTCAAACCATTAGATGATGGGCTAAAGTATTTAGGCTTCAAGCTCAAACCAAATTGCTACAAGGAAGACTGGAATTGGTTGGTGGCAAAATTGGAACGAAGGGTAAACAATTGGTGCAAACATATGGCTCTCGAGAGCAAGAAGACTAGTTATGGTTAAATCCGTCCTTGAAGCAATCCCAATCTATTGGATGTCCTTAGCTTGGATCCCAAAATCCATTTTGGAAAAGTCTCGAAAAATCTGCTAAAAATTCCTCTTGACAAGAAAGAAGGAACAAATGGTTCTCCCATGGGTGAAATGGGGCCAAATTGCAAGACCTAAATCGCTGGGAGGATGGGGGCTAAAGAACACTGATCTCTTTGCTAAAGCTTTGGCAGCCAAAGCAGGTTGGACGCTCATCACAACAAAAAGCCTTGAGGCAGGAGGCTCATCACAGAGGTGGTCTATCACAAGTACATAAGCCCAATACCTCTGTGGGATTGGATCAGAAACTCAGCCTTCACTCCTCCAAGGTCAAGCTCAATCATTTGAAAGGCAATATGCAATGCCTTTTCTTTAATTCAGAATGGACTTTCATGGAAAGTGGGGAATGGATCAAATGTAAAAATAGGAGTTGATCCTTGGCCTAATAGTCAACTCAACCATCTGCTACCCCCCAGCTAGTCCAGTTCCTTCAACAAAATGGCCTCTTCCACCTAAATCAGATTGTTGACCCTGCTTCTACCAACTTATGGCAACAGGGGTGGTTGGGATGCAAGGAATTGGGAATCCCTCCCATATGGACTCAAGATTGGAACAGGTACATCACAACTCTTCGACACTCCCACATCAAACTCACAGACAGAGAAGATGAGTTAGTTTGGGAACATGCTACTCATGGAAATCACACCCCAAAAACTGGATATCAACAGCTCTGCCTCGCCACATTCCAAACTGAACCTAAATGGTGGCAGCCAAGGATTTGGAAACTTAAATGCCCATTGAAAGCAAAAGTGCTCATGTGGTGCACCCTAGACAACAAAACTCCGACTTGGGACAGAATGAAGAAAAGATCTCTAGAGGGACCAAGATGGTGTATTCTCTGCAAAAACAATGACGAATCTGCCAATCACCTCTTCCTCAATTGTCATTTTTCCTCCCAGGTCTGGCTCCACTCGCAAACATTCTTAAATCATCAATTCCACTGGACTGAACCATCGCTTGAAGATGCCTAGAAATCTTGGCTCTCCTCTCCTCAACTAGCCCATTTAAAAGCACTTCCACTATTTCACCTCTGGGGGGTTTGGATTGCTCGAAATAAGGCAATCTTCCAAGACAAAGCTTCTTCACTAGAAGCTACAGCAAAACAAGGACTTGACATTCTATCCTACTTCCCTCAAACAAAGGATGCTCCATCAGTAAGAATCATCATAGAAGAACAGATAGACCACTCTTTGCCCTGGGCTTTCTTTGATGGAGCCTCTGGTAGTCATGCTTGTGGGGGTGGTGCCACTCTCTTCCTAACCAAAAACCATCACTTCCAGATTCAAATGGGTCTAGGAGTAGGCACAAACAACTATGCAGAGCTTATGGCACTTAAACTCCTCCTCCACTTAGCCCTAGAAAAAGGCTGCAAAAACCTACAGATCTTTGGAGATTCACTCATCATTATAAACTAGGTGAACAAAGTTCAGCATTGTAGAACTCTTGCTCTCACTACTCTTTATGAAGAGATTCACTCATCATTATAAACTGGGTGAACAAAGTTCAGCATTGTAGAATTCTTGCTCTCACTACTCTTTATGAAGAAGTAATCAGACTTTGGACAAATTTTGATCACATTTCATGCCGCCATGTTTACAGGGAAAGGAATTCAGTTGCAGATCCCCTCTCAAAGGAAGGGGTGACGATGGCACATGGAACACGGAGATTTATTGAAAACAAGGAAGGGAAGTGTTCGAGTTCTACCACAGACCCTTTACAGAAGGCCTTCCTGCAAAACCTGACAACTGAACATTTTGATCTCTACACTTTTTGGGAAGTAACAGGACAGCAGTCCTTTTTGCTACACAAACAACTCCGTTTTTTTCAAGCTCACAGGGAGTTTTTCTCTGGCTGATTCACGGCCCAGTTTTGGCTCTGTTAAAGTTTTCAGGCTCTTAGGCCTGAAGTTTATTTGGAAACACTTACTGATCTAGTTTTGGGCTGTTTTAACCAGCAGTATGCAAAGCATACAAATCATGTACAGACTCTTTTTGATCTAATACAAATATCAACTTTTTTTCTTTGGGAAAAAAAAAGCAAACATCATAATTTAAATTTGAATTCAAGTTGATGAATAACTTTGCAAAAACACTACATAAAGGTTGGCATGTCGGCAGGCATAGCCAGACCTTGAAAACACTGCAAATAAGATTTATGCAGATGTTTCTGATGCATCTATGTTTCTA
Organism: Pseudotsuga menziesii; assembly: GCA_001517045.1. Classification (NCBI taxonomy): domain Eukaryota; kingdom Viridiplantae; phylum Streptophyta; class Pinopsida; order Pinales; family Pinaceae; genus Pseudotsuga; species Pseudotsuga menziesii. Next base: position 265,639 of record LPNX010558877.1, read on the forward strand.
ATAAAAACATAGATTTGTAATTTACCTGCTTGGGGGTATTAAATTTACAACATTGTGTTCATAATAATCGTATCTTTCCCTACTTTCTGCTTTAATATAGATATGCATATTCTTAATAAAAAATGATTCGAAAATCCAAAGTCTTCCCTTGCATGGAGAAACTGAGATAAAATGTATTTTGAAATAAATTTTCTGTTTCGATTGAAAAGAAAACATCATAATTTCATATTGAATTCAAGTAAGATGGATAACATTGCAACCGCCAAAAATATCACCTAAAAGTTGGAATAACGGCAAGCATAACCAGACCTTGAAAGCACAGCAATAAAATTTCTTCAGATGTTTTTGACATGTTCCTGTTTCTAAGAAAGACATAGTTGTCTTTACAATTTTGGGGGCCTTAAATTTGCAAAATGGTGTTCATAATACTCTTTTGTTTCCCAATATTTTTCTTTAGTATAGATAATGCATATTCTTGATAAAACTTGATTCCAGAATACAAAGTCTCCCCTTATAGGGAGAAACTGAGACATGATAGAAGTAGCAACGGCTCATATCAACTCCGTCAATAAAACACAAGTTTCCTAACAGAGCACAAGTTTTCGGATTCTTCTCTCACAAGGAGAAACCAAAGATAGCATAGAAGTGGCAAAGGCTCGTAACAAACTCCATCAACCAAAAACAAGTTTCCTCCCAAAAGACAAGTTTCCATAAGGTTTCATAGATGACATGGTAGCTATAGCAGGTATGGTATTGCATATCGACAGAATATACAATATTCTTTCAACCCTGAGATTTGGGGATTTTGCTATACCAAGATTGCTGCCAGAATTCTCCATAAAGGACGTACATAGTGATTTAGCACATGGAATTTAGCATGGAATTTTTTTCATCTTATTTCATGGTAATAGTAAATATCAATATTAAAAAAATTGATACTGGCATTTTCAAAATATTTCAAATGGTATGGTGGCCATAGTAAGTCTGTTAATATATCACATTCTTTCAGAACCGACATTTAGGGACTTTAACCAAGCAACACATAAGATCATAACCTTCATGAGCATATACAAAATATGCAAGCCTTGAATTTTCCGAAAGCTTTATACCATTGAACAGCAGAAAATCTGTTAAAATGGACAGTAATGCCACTAATGTTTTCTTATACAAGAATAAAAACAAGGAAAGGAAGTACAGCTAGCCAACTTTAGCAATAATTCTTCATAAAGTAGAACACACATTTTATATCAGCATATTTAGTATATGGTCAATGGGTGAATAACACCCTCCTTCACTCTGACAAAACAGTCGAACAATGTAGCATGCAGATAGGCCATAGTTAGTCAGTTTTGGCAGAAGCTTTTCATAACATCAAGTAACAAAAGTTGAAAAGACTTGAATTTGGGCATAGAGAAATTCTTGCTTCACAACAGATAATACTGTCTTTCTGTTCTAATGTCATATTTACCTCTATTTATAGAATAGGTTGTACATTTCCAGGATCTTTGCAATACTTGGCTCCTACATCATCTAAACATTCAAAAAAAATGTCATTAATTTAATGAATCTTCAAAATGATATAGATGAACAGATGCAGCCACATTAAGTTTCCCTTTAACGTCAAATGTCTAGGCTTTCACACCTTAATTATTGTTAGTTTTTACTCGTTGCTCTTAAGCAGTTCTCCTTCACCTTGGTGCACTCCAGCAAAATCCAGAACTGCTGTATTTCCGTTCAGCAGTGTGTATGAAGCACAGCAGCATTCAGGAGGACATTGTGATTAAGGTGTTGATTTTTCTGATCAGCATCGAGAGCCATTCTCTTAGGAGAATGGAGACATCTGGTCCAGGACCAGGATGTGGAACCAGTCCAGTACTGGGGGACTCAACCTTGAGTTGAGTGACCATTCTGTTGAATGGGGACATCTGGTCCGGGGGACCAGGAAATAGAACCAGTCCAACACTGGGGGACTCAACCTTGACTTAATTGACCATTCTGTTAAATGGAGACATCTGGTCCAGGACAAGAATGTGGAATCAGTCTAGCACTGGAGAACTCAGACTAGAGCTGAGTGGCCATTCTTTGAATGGAAGCACTTGGTCAGTTACCAGGAATCTAACCTAGTCCGAGACTAGGGACTCAACCCAAGGCTTAGGGCCATTCTCCGAGAGAATGGAGGCACTTGGTCTATTACCAAGTATTTGACCTTCTGTCAAATTATGCAACCTATGGCTGAGGCACCTGATCTATAACCAAGATAACACTATAAGCCCTAGACCGGGTCTGGGCATGTGTGACACTCTGACCCTCGCGCAGTGGGCTTTGTGATCTTCTCCAAGACTTAGCTACCCTTGGTTAAGACACCTTAGTATATGATCTTGTTGTCACACAGAGTGTGAGATGAAAGCAATAGTAATTCTATTTGTTTATGATGATGTACTTTGAGTGGGGATGAAGGACCACCTTGACCACTGGGCACTTGAAGAAGGCTAAAGTAAAAGTCTAAAATACATAAGGACCCTTAGTACCACTAACGAGTCAAAGTGAAAGTGCAAAAAGACCTTTAGTACCACTAAAGGTAAAAGTCAAAGTAATAAAAGAATAAAATATTATTATTTTGTTCTTTTGAGTTATGGTCCACTTATAGGTGGCTTCAAAGGCTATAAAAGAAGATCAATCCATTTCATTATTACATACACACTTGCTCTTCCACTTGCAGCTGCTCCAACAGAAGAATTCGTTGGTTATTGAAGAGAAGGAAGTTTTGTGTTTATGCCCTAGCATGGATGAGTCTAGCTAGGGCATCCACACATGTTTTTGATCAACCCTATTTTTGCAGCATCTTCATGTCTTAGGGTTTTACGGCCTACGTTTTTGGGAGCGGGAGCGGGAGTGAAAAGCGAAATTTTCAAAAGATTCCATTTTGGGAGCGTTTCAAGAGTGTTTTCTATATAATACATATTTTAATATATTTTGATTCATATATATATTAAAAAAACATATATTATGTCAAATTAGCTATAGAAAACATAGATATAACCATTTAATACACATATAACATCAATCATATAAGAGCTATGACTTGTAACATTGTCATCAAATGATCAATCATCAACAACATCAACTTCAAATTTCAGCATATAATATTTTCCATCAACAAAATCTAACAGTCTAACAAATAACATCAACAATGATTGCTCTTGCTGCCTTATCCTCAATGATTGCTCCTGTTGCCTTACAATTAACAGCATTATCTGTGATGACTTGAATGACATTGTATGGCTCAATCGTTTGAATGGTTTCAAGTAAAGATTGTGCAATATTAATACTAGACTTGTAGTGATCTGAGTTGTCATGAGTTGAAAGGAAGACCGCACCACTAGCAAACACACCAACGATATTTATCAATGGCTTGCCTTTAACATTTGTCCACCTATCAAATACAATGGATACCCCATAGTTGGACCAATCATTTGTAAACTTTCGAAGAGCACTTATTGATTTTGTCTCTTTCCCTGTCAAGTCCCACGGTTCTAGCTCTGTCATACTCGGGTCTCATGTATCCTTTAGGGGAACCATTGATGGCTTGTAGCATTTCATGACCATAGGGTGGGCGAAGAACATTGAATAGCACACCACATGCAAAGAGAAACCTTAAATTTTTGAATCAACATCATCTTTGCAACCAAGGTCAAGGAAATCTGATAATGTTTTTCACATAGGCGAGAATCCACTAGCATGGGTGGATGATGATAAAAATCCACTACTAAACATTCTCTATGGGGATTCATCTCTTGGAATTGTTTTGAGCGGACTCTTCTTCCATCCCGTATTTCTTTCTTTCTTTAGTTGACACTGTGTCACATGTTTCGACTCCAGTAGCCTTACCTTGATCACATGGCATAAGCCCACACAAATGTTTTCTCACACGGGTATATGAACCTGTGTAAGTTCTATTACAATGGAGGCATGCAAACTTCGCGGTTCCACCCCCTCTACCTCCCCCAAGCCTTGTCACATATTTCCACAAAGGTGTTGCATCTTTTTGTTTTTGCCCCTCATCACTCTCAATCTCCTCCTCCTCCTCATCCTCTCCCTCTTCCTCCTCCTCTCCATGGTATGTGCCACTCCCTATCTCTTCCACCTCATCATTGCCACCACCAAATCTACTTCCCACCACCATCAACATGAGAAGAATCGGAACCAAAAACAAAAATCACATACCCATCATGCTTCTTGATTCAATATGAGAATCACTTCTTGCCTGCAATAGAATGATGGAGAAGAAGAAAGTGGAAAGAGTAGGAAAAAAACACATACAAGATTTAAAATTTTAACATAGTGAAATATTTTTTTCAAATACAAACAAAGATTGGATTTTTAGAGCCTACCTCTTTAGCTCTTCAAGGATGGTTGAACGTCTCTATGGAAGCCTTCAATCTTCCTTCCAAGCCCTCACAAATAGAGGTTTTCAATCTCCCCTTCAATCTCCTACAAATTTGCCCTCAAACAACTAGCAAAGCCACTCAAACCCCTAGATCATTTCTTTTTGCTCGAGATCGTTTCATTTTGCTCGGGATTGTTGAAAGCCACTCAAACCTCTAGATCATTTCTTTTTGCTCGGGATCGTTTCTTTTTGCTCGAGATTGTTGAGGGAGTGTTGAGGAATCACTGTGGGAGCGTTGAGCAATCACTCTAGGAACGTCGCTCCCTCAGTGATTCCAGGGATGACAGGGAGCGTTATTTTCCCCTAGGAATCGTGATTCCCAAAAACGCTCCCAAGAGGAATCAATGAGGAATCGCGATTCCTCATCGATTCCTCCCGAAGCACGAATCGAGAGCAATTCGTGGGGGTCCCAAGCGATTCCCCGTAGCCTTGGTTTTACCCTAACTCCACCAGCAGCATCAATCTGCCTCACGGGCAACTCCACAGATATCCCAAGCAGCACCCAGTTCATGGGCAGCTCCACAGATATCCCAAGCAACACTCAAAGTTCACGGGCAACACTCCTCCTCCACGGGCAGCCCCTCCTACTCCACCGACAGCCCTTCCATCTCTCCGGGCACCTACAGCAAGGCTCGAGACAACCTACAAGTGCCCACGGGCACCTACAGCAGGGCTTTGGGCAACCTGCAAGTGCCCACGAGCACCTACAACAGGCTAGGGGCAGCCTACTAGTGCCCACGACCACCTACAACAGGGCTCGAGTCAGCTTGCAAGTACCCACGAGCACCTACAGCAGGCTCAAGGCCTCCTGCAAGTGCCCACGAGCACCTAGAGTAGGCTCGGGACAACCTGCAAGAGCCCACGGGCACCTACAATAGGCTCAGGGCAGCCTGCAAGTGCCCACGAGCACCTACAACAAGCTCGAGGCAGCCTGCTAGGGCCTCAGGCAGGAAGCAAACAAGCCCGAAAGACTTCCGGGCAAGCCACCAACCCTTAGGTCAGCAGCAAATAGCCCGGGAAGGATCTCGAGCAGACCACAGACCTCCATGCAGGTCGGGCAAGCCTCCAAGCAACTAGACAAAGATCACGGGAAACGCAAAACAATCTAGGCAAGGCAGACATCTCGGGCAGCTTGAGCAGTTTTTCGAGCAAGCAAACAGCAAGTTCGAGCAGTCTGGACAAGAGAGAAAATTAGGGCAGAAAGCCCTAATTTGATGTTTTTGCGTAAAAATCTTTTGTAATTTTTGTGGTACAAACCCATTAGGGTTTGGGAATTATTGAAGAACTCGATCATCTCATTTACGAGATGAATTACTTATGCTTTTGCGGTTTTTGTCTTTTAAAGGTTTCCCCAGTGAAAAACTCTTGTGTTCAGTGTTCTTGATGTGTTGATGTTTTACTGCACTTGTCATTTGTTATTTGTTGTTAGTCTACCAAATTTTTGAAGTATTCATTCTAATGATAAAATTCAACATGGTATCAAAGCTTAGCATGTGAAGACCCAGTAAAGGAGATTATTGTTGTCTTCCTAGTCCTTGGGATATTTTTGCAGACTTAACATTTGACTAAGTGGCAGAGATGGCCACCAACATCTTCAAATCGGAAAAGAAGCTTCAAGGTTCAGCCAACTACAATTCCTGGAAAGCTAGGCTGACAGCTATTCTAGAGGAAAATGACCTTGATGATATTGTGTTCAATGCCATTGAAGAGCCAACATCTAGTGCTGGCAAGACTGCTTTCAAGAAGAAACAAGCTAAGGCGAGAAAAATCATCTATGATTCTATCAAAGAAACTTGGATGCCCAACATCACATCGTTGAAGACTACCAAAGAATGCTTTAACACCTTGACAAACTTGTATGAGAAGAAAGTTCCAAGTCAGAAGAGAGTCTTGGAGAAAAGGCTTCGAACATTGAAGATGAACAAGGATGAAGGGGTTGGTCTCTTTAGAGAAAAGGCTAAGAACATTGAAGATGAACAAGGATGAAGGGGTTGGTCCCTTCTTCATAAAGATTGCACAAGTAAGAGATCAACTTACTGCTATTGGTATTGTTGTAGATGATGATGATCTTGTGCAGACTGCAGTCGATGGTCTCCCAAACTCTTGGGAAACATTCATGGCATCTGTCAGTGGACATGAGAATCAACCAAACTTTGAAAGACATTGGCATGATTGCTTGGAAGAGGAGTGAAGGACTTCAGGCAAGGCAACTAAGGAAGGGAATCTTGCACTTGCAACAAAGACAAAGAAGTTCAAGAAGCCCTCCCCTCATCAAAAGAAAGGAAAGAAACCTCAAGGTAAGTACTCTGATGTTTCAAAAGTAGAATGCTATAATTGCCACAAGTTTGGGCACTTTGTCAAGGATTGCAGGCAGCCCAAGAGGAAATTCAAAAGAAGATTCTAGGCTTCTACTGCAGAAGACAAAGAAGAAGAACACCAGAGCTACCAAAGAAGACGAACCTAGAAGAGAGTACTACCTAATCTCTACACTCTCTGGATCCATCACAGACAGTGCTAACTCTTGGTTAGTGGATAGTGGTGCCTCCATGCATATGACAGGTAACCGTGGAGCTCTCACCAGTTATAACAAGAAGAAGTTCACTACTCAAGCAGAACTTGCAGATGACTCCACTTACAAGATTGAAGGAGTTGGCTCAACTTCACTTCAACTTGATTCAGGTACGTTTTTACATATTGATGATGTCTTATATGTTCCTAGTTTGAAGAAGAACCTTCTCTCTATTGTTGGCTTAGAGGACAACGGCTACAGAGTCCTCTTCATGGACAAGAAGGTCCTACTATTGGCAAAGAATGAAGAGCTAAGCTCAGTTGTACAGATTGGGGTTCGAGAGGGAGGTCTCTCTAGATCCATCACAGAGAGTGCTAACTCTTGGTTGGAGTATGCAGTTGACATCTTGCAGAGATTTGGGATGTAGGACTACAAGTCCATTAGCATACTCATGACTACCAACTTGACAAGGTTGCGTGACTCGACCACCAGTTCACAAAAAAGTGTGGACTCTACTCTGTAATAAACTAAAGAAAGCCTTGTATGGACTGAAATAGGCTCTGAGTGTCTAGTATGCGAGGATGGATGGATTTCTCCACAGCTTGGGGTTTTCCAAAAGTACAGCTAACTCCAACTTGTACTTTAAGGTTGTTCATAATCATATCTTGATCCTTGTTCTTTATGTGAATGACTTGTTTCTTATAGGTGAGGAACAGTTGATAGAACATTGTAAGAGGGAGGTTACCTCTGAATTTGAAATGAAGGAGCTCGGTTTGATGCATTATTTTCTTGGCTTAGAGGTCTGGCAAAAGCCAAGCGAGATCTTCCTGACAAAAGGAAAGTATGCACTTGACATATTGCGGAGATTTGCGATGCAGAACTGCAAGTCCATGAGCGTACCCATGACTACCAACTTGACAAAGTTGCGTGACTCGGTTCACAAAGTGTGGACTCTACTCTGTACAGACAGCTTATTGGATCCTTGACGTATCTCATGCATAAGAGACCAGATATCTGTTATACAGTGAATGCTTTGAGTCAGTTCGTGTCCGATCCGAAGCATATACACTGTGTAGCTACTAAACATGTTCTCAGATAAGTGCAAGGTACTATCACTTATGGGCTCAAATATACTTCCAGAAGTGGAGTATTATTAGCAAGATATGCTGATTCAAATTGGGCTGGCAATGCAGTAGACAGGAAAAGCACCTCTGGTTACTGCTTCAGTATGGAATCTGCAATAATCTCTTGGTCCAGTAGGAAACGGGGTTCCATAGATCAGTAAAGCTGAGGCAGAGTACATTGCTGCAAGTGATGACTCCAAGGAAGCAGTTTGGTTCAAAAAACTTCTATTTGATCTGTTCGATGGAAAGCTTGACTCAACGATCATCCATTGTGATAATCAGAGTTGCATTAAGCTTTCAAGGAACCCAATGTTTCATGATAGATCGAAACACATTGAAATGAAGTATCATTTCATCAAAGACCTAGTACAATGAGGTAGTCTAAAGTTGCAGTACATTCGTATAGATGAACAGATCACAAATATCTTGACCAAGCCCCTAACAGCAACAAAGTTCGTGTAGTTTCGAGACAAGCTTGGCATGGTAGAGAATGCCTCTCTCGCTAAGAAGGAGTGTTGATTTTTTTGAGCAACATTGAGAGCCATTCTCTTAGGAGAATGGAGACATATGGTCTGAGACAAGGATGTGGAACCAATCCAGTACTGGGGGACTCAACCTTGAGTTGAGTGATCATTCTGTTGAATTGGGATGTCTGGTTCGAGACCAGGATATAGAACCAGTCCAGCACTGGGGGACTCAACCTTGAGTTGAGTGACCATTCTGTTGAATGGTAACATCTGGTCCAGGACCAGGATGTGGAACCAGTCTAGCACTGAGGGACTCAACCTAGAGCTGAGTGGCCATTCTTTGAATGGTGGCACCTGGTCAGTTACCAAGAATTTAACCTAGTCTAGGACTAGGGACTCGGCCCAGGGCTGAGGGCCATTCTCCGGGAGGATGGAGGCGCTTGGTCTATTACCAAGTATTTAACCTTATTTCAAATTACGCAACCTATGGCTGAGGCACCTGGACTGTTGCCATGATAACACTATAAGCCCTAGATCGGGTCTGGGCATGTGTGACACTCTGACCCTCAATCAGACGGCTTTGTGATCTTCTACAAGTCTTAGCTACCTTAGACACCTTAGGCTTGGTTAAGACACCTTAGTATCCGACCTTGTTTTCACACAGGGTGTAAGATAAAAGCATTCATAATTCTCTCTATTTGTGATAATGTACTTTGAGTGGGGATGAAGGACCACTTGTTTTGACCACAGGGCACTTGAAGAAGGCTAAAGTAAAGGTCTAAAATAAATGAAGACCCTTGGTACCACTAAGGAGTCAAAGTGAAAGTGCAAAAAGACCTTAGTACCACTAAAGGAAAAGTCAAAGTAATAAAAGAATAAAAAATTATTGTTTTGGTCCACTTACAAGTGACTTCAAAGGCTATTAAAGAAGATCAATCCATCTCATTATTACATACACACTTGCCCTTGCACTTGCAGCTACTCCAACAAAAGAATTCGTTGGTTACTGAAGAGAAGGAAGTTTTGTGTTTATGCCCTAGTATGGATGAGTCTAGCTAGAGCATCCACACTTGTTTTTTTATCAACCCTAAACTAAGGTTTCACCATTTTTGTAGCATCTTCATGCCTCAATGTTTTACCCTAACTCCACCAGCAGCAACAATCCACCTCACAGGCAGCTCGGGCAGCACTCAAAATTCAGAGACAGCCCTCCTCCTCCACGGGCAACCCCTCACTCCACCAACAACCTTTCCATCTCTCCAGGCACCTGCAACAGGGCTCAAGGCAGCCTACAAGTGCCCACGAGAACCTACAACAGGCCTTCGGGCAGCCTGCAAGTGCGTGCGGGCACTTACAGCAGGCTCGAGGCAACCTGCAAGTGCCCACGAGCACCTACAGCAGGCTCGAGGCAGCCTGCAAGTGCCCACGAGCACCTACAGCAGGCTCGAGGCAGCCTGCAAGTGCCCACGAGCACCTACAGCAAGGCTCGAGGCAGCCTGCAAGTGCCCACGAGCACCTACAGCAAGGCTCGAGGCTAAGGCCTCAAACAGGACCGAAAGACTTTTGGGAAGGCCAACAACCCTTGGGTCAATAACAAACAGCCCAATAAGGATCTCGGGCAGACCACAGACCTCCAAGCAAGTTGGGCAAGCCTCCAGGCAGCTAGACAAAGATCACGGGCAGGGCAGAACAGTCCGGACAAGGCAAACAGCTCAGGCAGATCAGCTCATGCAGCTTGGGCAGTATTCTGGACAACCAGACAGGTCACAGGCAGGCAAACAACAAGTTTGGGCAGTCTGGGAAGGAGAGAGAAAATTAGGGTAGAAAGACCTAATTTGGTGAAAACCCAAAATTGTTGTTTTTGTGTAAAATTATCTTCTGTGATTTTTGTGGGAAAAAACCCATTAGGGTTTGTGGAATTATTGCAGAACTTGGTCATCTCATTTACAAGATGAATTACTAATGCTTTTGGGGTTTTTGTCCTTTAAAGGTTTCCCCAGAGAAAAACTCTTGTGTCCAGTGTTCTTGATGTGTTGATGTTTTACTGCACTTGTCATTTGTTATCTATTAGTCTACAAAAATTTTAAAGTATCCATGCTAATGCTACAATTCAACATAAGGCACATCAATGCTTGCACATATATATGTGCCATCTTTTGCAATTTATTTTTAGAGTTGTTTTCCAGTTTAGAAAAGTACATGCTTTTCTGTACATAGAAAGTGTTTTTCCAATCTCAGTTTAACTAGTGGATGTGTTATTTTTGTTAAACCTAGCCTACGTCTATAAAAGAAAGGCAGGATAGGAGCGTGAGACACAATTCAATTTTTTAACTGTTGCCTCGTAGTACATATTTTGAGGACTAAAAATTGGTGTTATTGAATGAGGTGAATCTGCTTGTTGCCATAAGTTCCAGTTTACTGTTTTATGGATATTTAAGTAAACGTAGTTTGTTATTTTGAATTTTCAGAAGCACCCAATGTCTGCACTTGTGAAATGAGTCCAGATAGTCCACAGTTTTGAGAGGCCTTCAAGATTGCATATTCATAGTTCTAGAACTTTGTTTATAGTGAGTACAGATCTATGTACCTTGCAATAAAATTTAGCATGGTATCAATGCATGTTATAATTTATATGCAATCTTCCAGTATCAGTGTAGAGGGCTGCATCCAGTGAGAGGGAGCTCGTAGTGAATTTCAAGGGGTGGATGTTAGAGTTTGTACCTATGTAAGTGTTCTCATTCTGGATGCTCTTGTTAATTCAACAGATACCTCTCTGAAGGTGTCCAAGACCTGGGCACACATAGCAGCAAGTTCATACAACAGTCTACCTAAGTTCTTGTATGCAGCATAGTGAGGGAGGCGCAATTAAGTAGGGGAGTAGAGAGCTTGCTTATACACGAGCTTATATCCATCTTAAAAGCAATGTTACAAATATCGTGTCGATGAATATATCGCCGAGGGTCCAAAAAGAAATTATCGGATTTATCGACGAAAATGTCGACAAACATCGGCAATATATCGACAACTTAAAAAAATACAAAAATATTCATTTTTTTCAATTTTCTAAACATTTATGAATAAACACATTGCTACATGAATATGTAAATAAAAATCGTTATATAAGATGTATAAGATGTCTAGTGATACATCACACATCAAAAATGAATCGTGTCTTGGATCTCGAGTCCCCGACTCATGAATCACCAAAAAAATGCAATCAATGTATTATGTAATATGTATCTCATATGCAATGAAATAAACTAAATAAAGTAAACTATGGATTCCCTCTACCCCTTTTACGGGTAAAGGTAATCGCTCTAGTAATGGCTCTGCCTCTAGAGCTAAAAATCCCAAGCGCTCGTGGGGGTCGTCTTGGACTATGTCGTCCTCTAGAAATGCCTAGAAACTGATGTACTCTAGAAGAACTAGAAGAATGATGAGGTACTAGACCCTCATCAAGTCCTCTACCATTGTTATTGTTGCCACTACCCATATATCTGGCTCCCTTTGACTGAGACTGTGGCTATGAAACTGGAGGTTGTGAAACAAAAACTGGTAGTTGTGCAATCAATGGCTGTGCAACTGGTCACTGTGCGACTAGTGGTTATGCAATCGGTGGCTATGAAACTGGTGGCTCCACTGGTGGCACAATCTCAAACGAGTCTAACCACTCATTGTCCCATGTCTCACTCTCCATGTCATGTGTATCATCCTCTAACTAATCAGGGGTTGCCTCGATAATAGGTTCCTCAATCTCCACTCTCCAAGCAGCAGTGGTGTCAATGTCATCCAAAGAAATGGCCTCCACCTCAGGTTTTTTCTCAAGCTGCTTCATCCACAACCTGAGATTGTAGGAGACGTACACTAAATCATTCAACTGTTGGGTATCCAACCCGTATGATGACCATCAATTTATCCAATTAGAATTTAGAATACATAAATTACCCATGGGACATAAATTACAAGTTATAATGAATTTAGAATTTAATTTCAAATTCTCAAACCTGTTGCGCTTCTTGGTGTGTATTTTTTCAAATACACTCCAGTTGCGCTCACAACCAGAAGAACTACATGTTTGGCTTGGGATCCGAACAACAAGCTTTTGGAGATGGGGTACTTGTCTGCCATAGGTTTCCCACCAAGTATCTACAATGAATTGGAGAAACATAAGAGAAGACATTGAAAATTTGAAATTTAAAACAAAGAAAGTAATGAAATTAAATTTTGAAACAAGGTGAAACTTACTTGGCATTATGTTCTTCTTGTCATTAATAGCCATATCAAATCCAAATGTTCCCATGGCCCTCCTATAGACTTCCAACTCTTTGGAAATCTTTGAACGGTCAACTGCACTTGGCAACATCTTCTGGACACACTCCAAGAACCCATCCATTACCTCTACATCAAAGTTGAAGCCACATGAGTAAGAGAATGCAGGGTTGAGGATTAGGCCTGCAGCATGAATGGGGCGATGAAGTGTTTTGTTCCATTGTTGATCAATCACCTCCCATATCAATTGTTGTTTTGCTTGCCCCTCGTCCCCCTTGTCCTCATAGTAGGCATGAATGGCCTCTTTGGCCCTATCCATGGCCTCATACAAGTAGCCCGTTGCGGGCTTGTCTCCATTAACCAGGCGTAGAACCCTTACAAAAGGTTCACATACAGTACACACCTCCTTCACCCAATCCCATAAGCTCTCCTGGTATGACACTAGCCTGAATATGTCATGTCCCTTCGGTTTAGTGCTAATTGATAAAGCATGCCACTCAGCTGAAAGGAACATAGTCTGCAAGTCCCACAGAGAAGTAAGAAGAGACTACAGAGAGATGAAATAAGTAACTAAGTGAGTGATGGCAGGACGAACCAACTCCCTATCATGTGTGAACTTCCTTATCAAGCTAAGCACAAAAGCATGATTGTATATAAATTTGGTGATACTTATTGTTGAATGAATGACATCCTTGATAAACTAGATATTTCCCATATCCTCTAAGATCAAGTCTATACAATGTGTGGTACAAGGTGTCCAAAACAAAGTAGATTGCGTGTCCATAAACATCCTACCAACTGCACTAATCCACAACATTGTTCGTTACTACTTGGACAACATGTTGCGGACCTATCTCTTGGATGAACTAATCCAACAACTGACATAGTAATGTTGCATCTTTGACCTGTGCAGATGCATCCATGGATTTTATAAACAGTATGCCTAGAGGACAATGAACCAAGAAGTTGAGAAGGGTCCTACCCTTCTTATCACTCCAACCATTTGACATCACAATGCATCCTGTGGCCTCCCATGAACGTCAAAGCTCCTTCAACCTAAAAGTGCAATCAACCTTTTGATCATCAAAGATGGGCCCTTCTCAACTCCTCATAAGTGGGGAGCTTCTACCCCGGCCCAACTATAGCAACAACTTCGAACATAGGCACGTAGAATGGGTTCCTCGCAAAGTGGAATGGAATATCACTCCACAAAACACATCAACCCACAAGTTTATCTGCTTCCTTTTTCTCTTTTATCTTGTACAATGACTTTATACTTGGTTGTGCACCAGGACCAAATATCGACAAAAAGTGAGAAATAGAATGTGTCGTTGAAGGCATTACGAAAGATTAGGATAAGGTCTCACTCCCCACTCCCCCTAAAGTGTGCCCAGTTGTCCCAGATCCTAATGCTGCTCTCATTCCAAGTTCCTGCCTCAAAGCTTCCATTTCATCTTTCCTCTTGCCAATACCTTCAATTGCAAGTTTGGCCCTATGAACTATTTCAGGAGTGGAGACAAATATCCACCTCATGACCTGCAAGTTGTGTGAGGTGGTATTTGAGCCTACTTACCCCCCCCCCCGTCATCTCCTTCCCACACATATTGCATCTAAGCTTTTGTTGATTATGTGGATCAATCGGCTCTGCATACTCCCAGAATGGATCCAAAACCTTCGGCATCTTTGTAGCTTTGTAATAAACTTTGAACCTGCAAAATAAAAAAAACTTTGTTTAGCATATTTTTATTGCAAAAATTACAAATTAGACAAACAAGGAAAAAAAATTTACATTTTGAATCTATAAAATTTAAATCAACCTTTAAAGTTTAATGTTTCAAATTGCTAATGTCAATTTGATATTGTTAAATTTGTTTTTATTTTTAATTATAATATAAAACTATTTAATTATTATTTGACAAAATTAAAATAGATTTTTTATATGATTTTATAATTTATTAACTTTTATTAAATTAAAAAATTAAATAAAAATAAAAATAACTTGGTTTTGCAAGCACAATTCTGAGTTTACCTCTTTCATTTGTTTGGAGAGTTTTTGGATGGCAATGATATCATATCCATCATCCAAAACAATAGTTTTTTTGTTTTTTAAGATGATTTTTTTAATTTTTTATATTTGGCAGAAAATTAATAAATAAATATCAGTTATGAAATTTAAATTATAATGAAATTATAAATTCAGAGGCGAGTTGCAGTGTGCGTTGTGCACATACCTTGTTGATCCTTCTTGAGCCTGGGACAACTTCAAAGTTCAAATCAAACCGGAGTTATCTTCCACGAAATCCTTCTCCTCTAAGCAACGCCCCTTCTCCTCCAAGCAACGCCCATTCTCCTCTAAATTCACAAACCAATAATTTTTGCCGATAATTTCGGCTCGGAGAAGACATCGCGATATGTCGCGATGTTGTCGAGAAATCGGCAATGTTTGTAATACTGCTTAAAAGGGATCTAGCAAGCGCCAAGAGGGATCAAATCTCTTGAGATGCAAACTTGTTTTTAAAGTGTAAATGTTGAGGAAGCGTTTTAATTTATCTAATTTGTTTTTTTATATATGTCGTTGTAAATGTTTTAATTCAAATTTGAGTCGACATGTTATTATTTTAAAATATTTTATTATTTTTTTAGAAGGCCACATGCCAACTCTAGGATGAACACGAAAGGAGTTACAGATCTCCAATTTATCCAATTTGAGTTTTTAAAATATATGCCATTGTAAATGTTTTAAGTTTTAACTCTAATTTGAGCTGACGTGTTATTATTTTATAGTATTTTTTTTTTTTAAAAGGACATGTGTCAACTCTAGGATAAGCACGAAAGGAGTGACACATCTCCCCCTACTGGCCTGTAGAATGCGCCTCTTCGACGCAATGACTTCAACATGCATGCACTAATCTTAGCAAATTTACAGTTTTTCATTCAGTGCTGATTTTTAGTTGCTTCTCTATTAATGATTTAGTTTCCAATTATAGGAAAAGAACACTATATAGTTTTACAAAGAGGGTGTTGATCCCAATGAAGAGGTGAAAGCAAGGTGCTTGTGTGACCACTCTACTCTAGGCTTGTGTGACCTTTAGGGGGTTCACCGGGCCATCCAATTGTGTTGACCCCATTGAAGATACTTTAGCCCTCTTTGTTATTAACCAACACATATGTTGATAGTTCGAGTAAAGAGATGGTAGATGCTTTTAATGTGGAAAGCACCAGCACTAAAGGCAATTACAGGTTTTTAAAACTCAGCCACACGGCACTGCGGCAATGGGAACAACGATAGAATTTCTCAGGAATTAATTACTAGAATTGAAGTCTTGGAGTCATCCAACTTGGTCATATAGACACAGATTTGTGCACTCACAAACCAAGTAGCAAAGATGGAGTCGAAGAATACATCACTAAAGAACATGCTCAATGAACATAATCAGCATGAGGCCCTTCACCCCCCAGTGACACTTTACATGCTGAAATTCTTGATCTTAAGACAAACAAGAGGAGATCAGATCACAGCAGGCCACATTTGCATTAGTCGTTGGGGGTACATATGCCACTCCCCCTTTGGAAGCAATTGAGGAGGTGGTACAAGCCAAATTGGTAGACCAACAGGGGAATCAAACCTCAAAGTGAGGGGTCTCCCTTTACCTCTTCCATCCTCGAATCCCATGGTAGTTGCGACCTTAGTTCTCACAAATAATCTAAATCTCCCTGATGTGATCTTAGATAGAGCTTGGCTCGTGTCCGACTCCACTATTTTCATTCAATTAAAGTCTGCAGTTGGTCAACTTTGAGCTCCCAAAGCTAAGAGAAGGTGGTTCTATCTTCCTAATAAGATTTTCCTTGAGAAAGATCTCACCAAGTCATAGGTTGTGGAGCTCAAATGCTACAAAGAACTAGTTACAGGAATGCGACAAACAAGTAAATGCACAGTCATCCGAGAATTCCCCCACTTGGGTGGGAACCCCGATTAAGGGCTTCCAAATAACATGCACACTGGGAGAGTTGTAGGGGCACTGGTATCTCCATTAGCTATTGGAATGGCAATGGATCCTTCTAGTCATTACCGAGTCTCTTGTATGACGCTCTTGGGTCATTCGATCTCCTATTCATAATCGAAACTCACGAGAACCCAATTCATACTCTCCTAGACATTACAGGATATCATTGGTTGCCAACCTACATGCAAGAGACAAGGACCTCAAGTGGAGTTAGAGATTCAGGGGGAGTTGCTTGTTTGACTAAAGATTCTCTTCGAAACAAGATATCTATGGTGGCCACACAAGAGTTTGCCAGGTTCATGTGGGTTCAGGTTAGAGGTGTCAGCGTCCCTAGGATATTTACATTGCAATATGTTACTTCCCTCCAACCTCTTCACCTTATGCTATATATAACGATCCTGACAAGGACGCCTTTATAGATTTGTATTCCGACATCACCCAATACTCAACAGTTGGGACAATTATTCTTCTAGGGGATTTCAACACCCGTACAAAGTCCTCCAAATTCCTCTTCACAATCGGTCAGAGGACTTGTTCTGCACTTAGGAAATAGATCCAAAGTTAGGAGCTAGATCCAATGATTTGGGGACCTTCTTTACTAGAGTCGGATTGGGCCTTAGCCGAGACAGTCAAGATTCTTCTTCTTCACCGCATCATTAGAAGCAAGTAGACAATACCTCAACATACTTGCAGAGTTTGGGGTTTGACCCTTCCAACTTGAGGCAATGTTCATATTGGTTTCCTCTCTGCATTGAATTTGGAACCTTGCAACTCGATAAAGGGACGGGACTGATTCCCGTATTTGCCACGTTGTTCTTCGGACACCATTGACCTTTCTATACCTTCGAGTCAAGCCAAAGGTTGGTTCACATGGGTTTCAAATCTTCTAGAGTCAATGGGAATTTAGTTGGATCGTCTCCCTCCATTCAAATACTCCTTAGAAGCACCCGGTCACCTTCTACCCACCAAACAAGATCATCAAAGATGACATATATAGGTAGCTTGTCCAGATCACCTAGGTCAACACTCAAGGAGGGTTGCGCCCAAAGATGGCCTTTTATGCTAAGCACTTCTTAGAGTTGAGAGGCAAGCTCATTGTTCGACCCCAGTATACACTTTGTCACTAGATGTACGCCATTCGCATTCCCATAGGCCAATTCATAGTGGGTCCCCATAGACTTCGAGTAGAGACAGACCACCAAAAGGATAGGTCAAACAAAATCTGCCTATTGTGCCATTTACAGGAGGTGGAGACCAAGGTGCACTTTATTTTCAATTGCCTCATTTACTATGAGATCAGCGGAAGGTTCCATTGCTTGTTCAAAGGGAAAACCCTCACTAACTTCTTCAGATATCCTGATCATAGATGTTTGGCCTTGTATATGCAAGAGGCCCTTATGTTCCAAGCACAATACAGTTCAACCTCACATCAAACCAGATTCTACACAAAGGATGACTTCATTTCGCATAGTGATACCTTCTAGGAGGGGCACCAAGCAACCGATCGACATTAGTACAAATCCAAACTCCAAGTCAATACAAAACTCATGGAGCCCATTCCACGAGATCTTGGCAACAAAACAATAACAGCCCCCCCTACCTAGAGACAAACAAGATCACTCAGCCCTAAGGGACAGGCAAAATCCTCTAAACTATGGTGCAATGGATTGGGCCTCCCACCAGTTCTTCTTCTTCTTCAGATCAGCAAACTTTATTGAGTTTTCTTCATTCAGCCTCAGATGTTAAGAGAGATAGTTCTACTCCATAATAGATCTAGGTGCTCCTGGATCTTCTCCTCTTGCACATCTCCGCCTTGTTGCGGAATTTTGGGCTTGTGGTTACGGCTGATGGTTCTCCATACTTTATCCCAACTCGCATTTTCTGCTTTATTGTACTTTACTTCATACTTCTTGTATTTTATAGGAGACCTTTTGGTACTCATGCTTTGTAATGTCATCATTGTACTAATCAGTCCTTTGACCTACTTTTGTGGTCATTAGCTGGACATTAATAAAATTATCTTATCTTATCTAGGATACCAGAGCATGCAGTTCTGTAGGCACTAAGGAATTATTTATAGTGTACAACCTAGCCTAATTCTCTATAAAGAAAGGCAAGGTCTCTATAGTTTTCGTTCAGTTCTTCAGAGTAGGAAGCAGTTGGGGAAGAGTAGACTTTGAAGCTTGCCATGTATTTCCTGTTTTCAAGATTAATAAACAGCGATGTGGTTTGAGTTTCAAATCTGTACTCATCACTACTTTCTCAGTTTGATGTGTTTTGATTCCTAATAAAAATCAGCTTGCAGTTTGTATAGAGATTTCAGTTTTTTGTACTTTCCTAAGTGGATAGGTCAGAAATTAGACTAGGAATGTTACCAAGTGCTGAAGAATTTCAACATGCAATGCCCAGAAGGCTCCATAGATTGGACATACATGTGCCTAAGAGAGGCACATGTCCTCGTGAGAGGTCATGTGAGATGCCCATGAAACCCCAATGATTTGAGTATTGATTATGCCTAAGAGGCAATCTAACCCAGCGATAGGTTGCTGATTAGCTTTAATTTCCAGCATATCTGTTTGTTTGAGGTGTGTTCAACCATTGCAGGAATGACTAGTCTCAATCTCAGGGAGTGTGACCAGTTAGAGGGTGGTTCCAACATTACACCTGGAAGTGCATACTGCGGATGCTTCTGGAAAAGGTTGAACTTTGGAATTTCGTCAAAGCAAAGGTTAAAACACCTTCCAATCTTGTGCAATTGGCCAAACGCAACAAGAAGACAACCAAGAAAAAAAGGAACATTCTTGACTCTGTAAAGGAGAAGTCAATCCCTTCGATCACAGAGAATGAGTTGGCCGAGGATAAGGATGATCCCTTGATCATTCTGTATCAAAGTGTGAATAGTTCTAACTTCTAACAGAATGCTCCTGTGGAACAAGCTCACTGCCACACAGAAGTACACATACATGGCAACTAACTACTTCATGGAGATCTAACTACTTCATGGAGATCAATGAGTTGAGAGATCAGCTCGCTACTATCAAGATAAAAGTTGAGGATGAGTTGGTGCCCATAGCACTTTCTGGGTTTTCTTCACCTTGGGATGTTGAAATTTCTCAAACCATGGTAAGCAAATTCTGTCGTCAAAGAATAATTAAATCCTAGGAAACTTTAAAACAGAAACCCTATCAAAGCAGCAATCTTCATATATGATAATCTACAATCATATGCTGCTGGAAACACTGACAGAAAATAAGTTAAAAACAAAACTCTCAAATCTGGATCATTAAATTTGGAAAAAAGTAAATTCTAATGCTATACTTCAAAACATAAACTCGCCAACCACATAGTGGTCTACCCTGCATCTTCTTTATAGAATGAGAAGACGAGGGAACATACAATGTATCCGGTCATATGCATGGAATGCTAAAGGTGACTCAATCAAACCCAACCCTGGCATTGTGACCTAGTGCATCCTAGCAGCAAGATAAGTGTGCCAGGGAATTATGCCTCAACTGAGAGAAGTGAAGCATGCATGCACTCTCTTTTAAACTGGAAAGTACCATGCAGGAGCATCTAATCGATTAGATATCTGCACCCTCCTTATGAATCATGCATGCAGAACTAGCAAACTGAACTGAACTGAAAGCTGATCTGTAGAATAACAAAAGAACCACTCCAAAAATAAACTAATTCCATCTAAACTGGAACTGCTGAATCTGAACCAAACCTAAACTGAAATTAACTGAAAGTGGCACATGCAGACCTTCATCATGCATGCGTACCTCTCTCAAACAGCAGTCTATATCTCTATCTCACTGTTCCCTCATTAAATCTACTCTTTACTGCTGTAAGGAAAGGTTGAAAGTTACTTCTCTATTGTCTGCTCTACCATGTCATCACTGGGAGAATAGCTAGCTGAGCAACAGGTAAGAATTGTAACATGGGTCCCTTTTGTTCAGGGTGTTTTAAACTGGAAACTACCATGCAGGAGAGTTCTAATAGAGTAGACATCTGTGCCCTCCTTATAAATCATGAATGCAGAACTAGCACTGAACTGAATTAGACATTTAACAGAACTGAAAGCTGATCTGAAGAATAACAAAAGATCCACTCTGAATATAGACTAACTCTATCTAAACTGGAACTGCTAAATTTGAACCTAACATTAAACTGAAATTAACTGGTGGTGGCACATGCATTCGCACCTCACTGCACCCTCATCTCTGTCTCACAGCAGTCTCTGTCTCACTGCGGCCTCATTAAGCCTACACTTTACTGCTGTTAGGAAAAGTTGAAAGTGTCTTCTCTATTGTCTTCTCCACCATGTCATCACTGGGAGAACACCTAGTTGAGCAACAGCTAATCCTTTGAAAAGATTTGGGATGATTTCATCCCAGGAGACAAGGATGGACACACTGTCGGCCAGATTGGAGGAGATCCAGAACCTAGCCATCATCACCAAGGTGAGGAACAGAAAGTAAGAAAGGAGGCCGCAGTAAAGGTCAGAAGGGAAAGAAGATTTAAGTTCTTCGAACTAGAAGAAAAAAGACTCTCCATGGTTCAGTGCCTTTGCACTAACACTGAGTCTAATGCCGAGTGGCGTGTGAACAGGGGAGCATCCAGACACATGACCTTCAACAAGAAAGCTTCTAACAGACTTCAATAAAAGGTGGCAAACATTTTGTGTAAGCATTTCACTAAAAGGAAGTTTGAGAGACAGAGACTTTGTTCAATGGAGAACACACCTTCCTCACAAAGAGGAGTTGTTAGCTTCCCCTAACAACTAGCAGTTCTCCTTCAACTTTGTGAAGTTCAACAAATAAAAAACTGTCATGGATGAGGCACAGCAGCATTCAGTAGGTAGCCTTGTGATTAAGACACATCAATGTTACAAAAACCAAACCGGTGGTCAAACCGGCCGACCCTGAAAACCGGACCCGGACCAGAACCAGCACCAAAACCAGGAAAAAAACGGATCACAAAACAAGTCCACTGAAAATACAAAAACTACTTAAATTTTGAAAAATTATATATATATATATATATTCATGTGCAACCATGTGAATCCAAACCAATATACACAAATTTGCAAAAAGTGCTCTTGCTATGTGCCAAACTGAGCAAATTTCACTAAAACCTTCCCCACTCAACCAACTTTTAATTTTTTTTAAATTAAAAAATACCCTCTTAATTGTTGTTGTACAGTTATGCATGGAACCGGATCAAAACTGGACCAAAACCGACCGGTTCTATACGGAACCGGTTATTTCCAGTTTGAGACACTGGTTTGACCCGGTGAGGCCCCAAAACCGATCGGGCCGGCCAGTTTTACCAATTCCGATCCGGTCTTGGTAACACTGAGACACATGCATGCTTAAACATACATGTACCATCTTTAGTGTTTTTCTATCTTTAGCAGTTTACTTTTACAGGTGTTTTTCAGTATAGAAAAGTACACACTTTTCTGTAGTTACAAAGTTTTTTTTCCATGTTAGTTTAGGCACAGTCCTATTTTAAGAAAAGGGCAACGCCTAGAGGCAATTTCAGATTTAGCCTAGGCACACCCCTCTAGGAAGCTTGGATGCATTATTCCAAGGAGGGATCTAATCAGGCGTTTCATCTCCAAATTAGGCACACCACTCGGATGGGTTATTTTCATAAACCCTAGTCTCGCTTAGTCTAAAAAGAAAGGCAGAGTGTGAGATACAATTAGGGTTTCATCTCTAATTTACGTGCACCATTGGTATGAATTGATTTTGTAAACCCTATCCTTTTCTTAGTCTGTAAAAGAAAGGCAGAGGAGTGTGAGACATAATTCAGTTTTGAAACATTGCTTTGTAATACATTTTTTGAGTAATAAAGACGGGTGTGAATAATTGAGCATGGTGAATATAGTTGGTGTCATAATGTCCAATTTACTATTTTATGCACATTCAAGTATATACAGTTCATTGTTTTGAATTTCAAGAAGCATGCAGTGTCTACCCCTGTGAATACACAACCCAGATTTTGAGTCCATAGAGTTTGCAGTTTTGAGGTTTAAAATTTTGCAGATTCATAGTGAGTGCAGATCAGTGTACCATGCATTAAAATTCAACAATTATAACAATCTAGTAACAATCACCATTGGTTTTAGTAGTATTCATTCCAGTTATAAATGTGCCCCAAGTTGATATTGCCTCAATTTATGTAAAAGCATGCATATTGTGATATAAACGTTCTTCAATTTACTCTAAAATTCAAATATATTCAAAGAAAACTACTCTAACAAAAGTTAGGAAAGGTGCTGAAAAATTTTCATGGTTGCTCAAACTGTTTGGTATTCATTCCAGTTATAACTGTGCCACAAGTTGATATTGCCTCAATGTATGTAAAAGCATGCATATCGTGATGTAAATGTTCTTCAATTTACTCTAAAAATCAAGTATCTTCAAAGAAAACTACTCTAACATAATTTAGGAAAGGTGCTGATCTATTTCCTTGGTTGGTCGAACTGTTGTTAGGGCACCACACAAAAGGACATCACCTTGCATGCTGCTTTTGTAAATCTCTAAAAATTTGAAATATTAAATCATGATTAAATGTTTTCTTTGAAGAAGTATGCTCCCAAAGATGCTCCCAGTCAGAAGCACTGTAGGAACTCACTTCCAAGAGTGCTCCCACAGCACTCCTAGCCAAAGTGCATTTCAGGTGCAGTAGCAGGAGGGGAAAGAGCACTCCAGTGCAATACTCTGCTAATTCACTTTTGCAATTTCTATATCAAAGTTTCCTAACAAATAGACAGTTGAGGTGGGGGTTACTGCATGCTTATTAAGACAGTGGAGGTAGGGGATACTTCATGCTTATTAAGACAGTGGAGATAGGGGATACTGCATGCTTATTAGTTCATAATAAATAATTTTGATTTTTGGTTTTTTTGTTCATTTCAACACCTTTCTTAATTCCCTAGCATTGTTTGGCTGCTGGCAAAGCTCGTATAATCCAAAATCTGCTATTTTGGCATAATCCAAAATCTTCTATTTTGTCATTGTTTGGCAAAGCTCGTATAATCCAGAATCTTCTATTTTGCATAGTTATTATTTCACCCATTACCTCTAATCTTATCAATTCCAAATACTGTGATATGTAATCTTGATATGTAACCTGATTTAACATGTACAGTTAGAGGTAGTGGATACTGCATGCTTATTAAGACAGTGGAGATAGGGGATACTGCATGCTTATAAGTTCACAATAGATAATTTCGATTTTTGGTTTTATGTTCATTTCAACACCTTTCTTAATTCCCAAGCATTGTTTGGTAAAGCTCATATAATCCAAAATCTTCTATTTTGGCATAATTATTATTTCACCCATTACCTCTAATCTTAGCAATTCCAAATACTCTGATATGTAACCTGATTTACCATGTAGGGTTAGACCAACCTCTTTAAAAATGTAAATTTAATTCAGCTCTGAAAAGAGCAATATTAGATATTGCAAAATCTATAGGTTGGAGTAATATTTTTGCAATAAAACACTCTTTACAATTGAAATTAGCAAGTAAAATAATCCTTTGAAATTAAAGTCCGGCAGGGAAAGAAACACACTCTTGACATCATTAACACAAATTAGCAAGTATAATGGACAAGACCACAATTATGAAAAACTCTTAGTCACTGATTTCAAATCTGCTTTGTAACTTCCAAATGTCCCATTAATGGTCACTTGTACTAATATTAAATGAATGAGGGAACAAAAGAAAGACAAGGAAAAAGAAAGCGCTACCTCTCTTATGTTTAATAATAATAATTGATATATTGCAAATATAACCTAGCTTCTCTAGCTGTTACATAAAGTATTCTGATAGTTAATTCATGCAAAACAAATATATGGAGAAAAATCAATCCATTATATTTTCTGGATAAATAGAAGGTAATTAGAGCCACTGTGCTTCGGCAAGAAGAATAAATTAATTTGAAATCACACAGCCTTATGTGACAACTTTCAATTATAATGCAGTGACCACTGCCAGAGAACCCTAAAAGTTTTAAAAGGATTTTTCTGAAACATTATTTAATTTTTGTGAGGGGAATAATTTAATTTAATTTATCCATATATACCAGCCAGTATCACTTTGCTGCCAATACAGGATGTAGCATGTAAACCTCATAGCATACTTTGTTTCAGAGATGAGGACATCTAATAACAAGAGCTAAAANTCCATATATCCCAGCCAGTATCACTTTGCTGCCAATACAGGATGTAGCATGTAAACCTCATAGCATACTTTGTTTCAGAGATGAGGACATCTAATAACAAGAGCTAAAAAGTGCACCATTGGAGTTGGAAAATTCCTACTCTGTGACCTAAAGAAGTTACTAAGTCAGCATTTATATTTATCATCCAATGGCCTTGAACCCGGATCTATTATAACTTTTCAAGCAAAAGGTCTCAGAGAGCTGTTGAAATTCTAAACATAAGGCCAAGTTATCCA
This sequence comes from Pseudotsuga menziesii, assembly GCA_001517045.1. NCBI lineage: Eukaryota > Viridiplantae > Streptophyta > Pinopsida > Pinales > Pinaceae > Pseudotsuga > Pseudotsuga menziesii. Next base: position 290,935 of record LPNX010558877.1, read on the forward strand.
TTACAGTGCTGATGTTTACCCAATAATTTTAAAATAATATGCACATAAAAAGAATTTATAATCCTTTAGAGAGAACACAAAAACCATTAGTTCACTCACAAGTTAAATAAAAGCAGAAATATTAAAAACCGAAAACTGAGATTTATGCCATTTTGTACATTTTGACCAGTTTCATGCTAAAATACTAGTAGATACCATACCATAGATGAAGACACACTTTATTATGCAATTTGGAATGAAACCCACGTACATCCATACTTGTATTGGCATAGTAATGAATAATCTGTAGACTAGCAGGCATAGAGGCCCTGTATAGAACAACACACCTCAAAAAAATAGCTATAAATATGTTGGTTGAAGGAAAATATTGATTAGTTTGAAGCAGGTTTTTCACTGTCAGCATTATCTGTAGCGTCCTCTGATACACTTTCTTCCCTAGGTTCTTTTTCTTCATCATTATCATCTTCCTTTGGTGCTTGTTCCTGACAACCAAAATAACAAAATTTAAAGTCATTTTCTTCTTCTCAAATTCCATCAAGTATAAATTTTTAAATAAAAAGGAGCAATTTAATCATTGGATTGACCATTTATATCTCTTTTATTTGCAGATAGGCTTCCACCAAAATACAAATCTAGGAAGAAGACGAAAGTCCCTGATGCCTAGATCCTGAGTAATTATCGAATCAATCAAAATCAGCTATTGGTCTCTAGACTCCAACCCAGTACATAATTACAGAGTCACCATTGCTGCAGATGGAAGCTGCATGGTTTCTTTCTTTTACAGGTGTGAGAATCAAACTTTGCTGGCACCAAACAAGGCAATTATATTTCCAATGAGAGAGTCAAACCACATAGGCACCAGTCAATCCAAACACCATTGTGACCGTGACAATAGACTAATTCAATTCAATTCAATTATCGTCCATTTAAACCATTTAATTATCCTAGAGATTAATAAACAAATGTTATTTGTTCAGAGTAAGGTCAGTTACCTGTGAATATAATTTTATGATATGGTATGTTGGCACTAATCAATGCGGGAATTAACCTATATTGGCACCAATCTATGCAATTGTTTTTCTAGTATGAGAAGCAAACTATGTGGCACCATCATTTAGTTACCTAGATATTCCTGTGATTAGAATCCCTGTGATTAGAATTGTATGACATGCTACTAAATCATTTCTTAAAAAATGTAGATCTGTTCTAACAAATTGAAGCATAGTAATAGGCTTGGCCGGACTTGGCTGAAGTTTGGCTGGACTCTAAACCTTTCCTAACATCCAGCTAGATCAGTCCAGACCAAACCTCAACCTTTCCAAAAATAAACTCAATCATTGATTTACAAGAAAAAAATGCTTTAGAGCCCATGCTTCGATTAACGTCCTTCCAGACAATTTAATCACCTAGAGCTTAATAAACAAATGCTCCTTGTTCAAAGTAACGACAATCCGACACTGTAGAATCCCTCTGATTAGAATTTTATGCTATCCTAGTAAATCATGTCTTGAAAAAATGTAAAACTGTTGTTCTCACAAAATGTGAAGCATGGTTAATAGGTTTAGATGGACTTGGCTGAGGTTTGGCGTGACTCTGAACCTTCCCTACCAGCCATCTAGACCAGTCCAGACCAAACATCAACCTTTCCAAAAATAAACTTAATCATCAATTAACAAGAATAGAAATACTTTAGAACCCCGTGCTTCGGTTAACGTCCTTACAGACCATTTAGTCACCTAGAGCTTAATAAACAAATGCACCTTATTCACAGCAAGGGCAGTCCTCCCCTGTGGAATCCATGTGATTAGAATTTTATGCTATACTAGTAAATCATGTCTTGAAAGAATGTAAAATTGTTCTCACAAAATGAAGTATAGTTAATAGGTTTGGCTGGACTTGGCTGAGGCTTAGCGGGACTCTGAACCTTCCTTACCAGCCAGCCAGACAAGTCCAGACCAAACCTCTAAACCTTCAATACTTAAAACACGAGAAAAACCTTAATCATCGATTTTCAAGAAAATAATACTTTAGAGCCCCGTTCCTATGACAGAATCTCATAATGTAGGCTAAAAACATAGTGTTATTTCATTATCATGTTAATATTCAGATATGAATTACAACAAAATTTTATGTATCGAAAGTTTTCCAAGCTTTTTCACACAAATTTTCTAAATTCCGAAATTTTCGCCCCCTGCCATAACCTACCAAGGTAGCTATGAATTGAACTACAACATTAAATGCAGTTCAGAGAACAACTGCATTACTTACCTCAACTTCTTCGTCCGGGGGAGGAATGCACCCTCGAGGCTCAGCTTCAGTCGGCTTCCCGCCGCTTGGCAACCGGTCTGCATTCCACCCTAACAGACAGCAAATCGAACGGCCGTAACCCCGATGGGCAGCCTTCTTTTTTGTTTTCAAAATTTTCATAGCATGTTGAATCAAGCTCACGCAATCGGGAAACCTCTTTCCAATCTTCGCGCCGACAGCGGCGCACACCAGGCATTCGAAAACCCCACAATTGCAGTTCTGCTCATAGAGTTGCCTAAGCTCTTGGTCTTCCTCAAAAAGCTTCAGAAAAAACTTCTGGGCATCGGCTTCCTTACCTATGGCACCGCCACTTTCCACGGAGGGATCCGCGAGAGACTGCCCTTCCTCATCTTCTACTTCAGCTTCCTCTTCGTTATCTTCATCATCCTCTTCCGAGGACTCGCCCTCGCGACCTCTTGTTAAAAATTCCTTAAAAGCCCTAACACCCCTATGTTGCAGATTGATATTCGCGAACCGTAGCTGCTCTTCTTCGGTCAAAGGCTCGGCCACAGTTCTACTTAATGGCGAGTTCCAATTCTGAATTTCACCAGGATTGTTAGTGTCCCATTCGGACACAGCAATCCAATTCTTATTATCATTCTCGGGCTCCTGGGACTTTCCAGGCTCCTCTGGGGTTTCTTCTTCCGAGGGTTGCTGGGGTTGCTTCTTCTCCTTCCTTTCCGGCTTCTTTTTTGCTTTCGATTTCTTCTTATTCTTCTTCTTCTCTGTCACGGTTTCAATCTTCGCCTGCTTGTTACTCTTTCCTTCCTCTGATGGAGCAGCATTTTCTGGGCGAGGTCTTCTCCTCCCAGGGGGCGGGCCTTGCTTGAACAGGGAATGCAGATACAAAACCTCATCAATCTGCCCCTGCTCAACATCATCCCTACCTCCTCTGTAATTAGTGAAGCCCTGAGAATAAGAGTAGCGAGCCGAAGATTGCATTCTGATAAAATTCGACTTCAGCTAAAATCTATACCCTCGAAAATCTATGGGTGTGCTCCGGCCCCTCTCAAGCTGAATTCGCTATCGCCACCTTTTTATTTATATAAGGGCCTAGGGTTTCGGGCAATTAAGAAAGTAGTGCAACTCCACCACCCTTGCCACGTGCTGTCATGCGTTGATGATTTAGAGGTCTCATCTTGATAATTAGCCATCATTACGCATTAATGATTTAGAGGTCTCGTCTTGATAATTAGCCATCATTACGAAGAAGAGAAAGTAGAAGACGGGGTGATTGGAATTCCGCAGTGGCTGCCATGCAAATGGCTCGGGTGTTAGCTTTGGCACGATGGAAGGTTTCATAATTTTTTATTATTTTAAATTTTTTTAAACTATTTTATTTTAAGAAAAATAAGGTAAATATCATGCTGTATATTCTTTGCTTTTAGGATTGTAAATTGTGGAGTAAGTTTAAGTTTGGATAAGTAGGTCTCAAGCTGGAGCTAAGAGGATGGCGCTTAGGGTTTTGCTGCTGGAATGTCTGGTTCTTTCTACGGTTTTTGTCCTCCTTTGCCTCTGTCGATTCCGTTGCCATGGCTGGTTTTGGCCCTGACTCTTCTCCCTAGGATTTTCTGAACTGGTGGCTTCTTCTGTGCTCCGGCCCCTGCTCAAGCTGAATTCGCTATCGCCACCTTTTTATTTATATAAGGGCCTAGGGTTTCGAGCAATTAAGAAAGTAGTGCAACTCCACCACCCTTGCCACATGCTGTCATGCGTTGATGATTTAGAGGTCTCGTCTTGATAATTAGCCATCATTACGAAAAGAAAGTAGAAGACAAGGTGATTGGAATTCTGCACTGGCTGCCATGCAAATGGCTCGGGTGTTAGCTTTGACACAAGGGAAGGTTTCACAATTTTTTATTATTTTAAAAAAAATTTAAACTATTTTATTTTAAGAAAAATAAGTTAGATATCATGCTGTATATTCTTTGCTTTTAGGATTGTAAATTGTGGAGTAAGTTTAAATTTGGATAAGTAGGTCTCATGTTGGAGCTAAGAGGATGGCGCTTAGGGTTTTGCTGCTAGAATGTCTGGTTCTTTCTATGGTTTTTGCCCTCATTTGCCTCTGTCGATTCCGTTGCCATGGTCGGTTTCGACCCAGACTCTTCTCCCTGGGATTTTCTGCACTGGTGGCTTCTTCTGTGCTCCGGCCCCTGCTCAAGCTGAATTCGCTATCGCAACCTTTTTATTTATATAAGGGCCTAGGGTTTCGGGCAATTAAGAAAGTAGTGCAACTCCACCACCCTTGCCACGTGTTGTCATGCATTGATGATTTAGAGGTCTCGTCTTGATAATTAGCCATCATTACGAAAAGAAAGTAGAAGACAGGGTGATTGGAATTCTACACTGGTTGCCATGCAAATGGCTCGGGTGTTAGCTTTGGCATGAGGGAAGGTTTCACAATTTTTTATTATTTTAAATTGTTTTTAAACTATTTTATTTTAAGAAAAATAAGGTAGATATCATGTTGTATATTCTTTGCTTTTAGGATTGTAAATTCTGGAGTAAGTTTAAGTTTGGATAAGTAGGTCTCATGCTGGAGCTAAGAGGATGGCGCTTAGGGTTTTGCTACTGGAATGTCTGGTTCTTTCTGCGGTTTTTGCCCTCCTTTGCCTCTGTCGATTCTGTTGCCATGGCTGGTTTTGGCCCTGACTCTTCTCCCTGGGATTTTCTGAACTGGTGGCTTCTTCTGGCGCCTTTGATCCCTCTCCCCTTGGTTTTTGGTTTGCTGAGGGGCGGCCAATGTCTGTAGTTTTTAGGGTGGCAAAGGTTCTTGGGCCTGGCCTTTTCGATATGTCTTTGGGCTTTCTTTTCTCTCTACGGGTTTTTAGTTTTGCTTGTTCTCCACCTCTACTCTTGTATGGTATCAAGCAGTCGAGTGCAAGGTCTTGTTTTTTTGCCTTTTTCTCCCTGCACTAGCTTGGAATCCAGCCACTGGAGTCCCTCCTCCCCCGCGAAGGACTAGTACCAACCAGTGTTTATAAAAAAATGGGAATTATTTTGTTGGTTTTTTAGTTGGATTATTGTTGCTCTGAGTGGGGTTTTGGGTCTCGTTGGTTTAGCCCTGTCACCTTTGGGGAGCCCGTGATTTGCGAAGTTGACCTCGTCTCGTGTTATCCTCCTGGGCATGTATCATGCCCCCTGTACCTCTTACTTTGGGTTTCCGAGATTCGTTTACTTTTTGTGCAGTGGAGTTGACCCGCACATTTTGGGGTTCTGGTCATCATCCTTTCTTGTCAGATTTGTTCGGGTTTTATATATCCATTGCTCCACTATGGCTTTGCACGTTCCCGTTCTCTCCCGGGGTTTCTGGCCTAGGTTTCTCTAGGTTGTCTCTTTCTTTCGAACTGGATCTCAAACCCTAGGGTTTGGTCGGAACTAACCCTGGTCTCTTGGGTCATTTGACTTCTAGGTGCTTGGGCATTGTGTCGGGGATCGTCTTTCTTGGTCTCACATGTCGGATAATGAGAATGGGGTTACACTCCCTTGTGCGGCGGACCCTCAGTCTGCTCTTACGCGCTCCCAGAGAAGACGGAAAGCTAAAGCACATAAAGTGCTTGAGGGGAAGCTCAGGTATGTTTTGGGACGTGATATTTATATGAAGCACGTGGAGGCTCTTTGTTCTCGGGCTCTTATAGGAAGACTTGAGTATTGTCAGATGGGGAAGAAGGACTAGATTGCTTGGGCAACTAAACATTGGAAGTCACTCCTCTCCTATGTGCCCATGATCAGTTTGCTTGTTAGGGGTTGGATAGTTTTCGTTTTCTTGGAGGATGCACATGCCTCGACTATTCTGAATTCACTCTGGAGAATTTGTGAGGGCTCTCTGGTTCTTAGTCGTTGGCATGCACATTTTGATCCTCTACAGGAGCGGATAAAGAAGAGGCACTTATGGGTTTTGTTACCTGCTCTCCCCTTCCCTCTATGGAGCCGCTGTCTTTTGGAAGGCATTGCCAATACTATAGGTCGGTTCGTTGCGGTGGAGGAAGATTTTATGCACTCCTTTGACAAGAGAATGGCAAAGATTTTGGTCGAAATGGACATTTCCGAGGGTCTCCCGGCGGAAGTTGAGATACTTTTTCAGGATCGTTTGTTCTCTCAACGCTTGGACTACCTCAACATCCCTTTCTGCTGCAGTCGTTGCAGGGATGTGGGTCATTTGAGAAGGGATTGTCCGGTTCTACTTCATGGTGCGGCTAGCCCAAGCACCAGTCTCTCTTCACCGGTGCGGAGGTCTCCTTCTTCTTGCTTGGGGGTTTCATCTCATCGTCCCTCCTCTCCGACACGGGCTCCTTCGTCTAAAGGTATTTACTCAAATGCTTGCTCGTTTTTTAGGGATGCTTCAGATCAGGAAATTCTTCTTTTAGACTCTCTGGAGAGTAATGCCACTCCACCCACCACTCTCGTGGGTTTCGCTCCTGCTGCTCCCTTTGTAGCTCCTTTGTTTGGCTCCCTCCCTATTTGTCTTGATGAACCACCCCTCCCTATATCCTCTTCACCGCCTTTTATGGACCCAGCCCCTTCCTCCTTTGCAGAATCGACATCTATTTTTTCTGCCACTAATTTTCCTCCTCTTGTAGGCTCGGGTCTCCTTGTCAGCACCTCTCCCCCTCACAGTCCCGTTTCATCTCCCTCCTTTGCTGATCCCTCCCTTCAAAAGTTGCTGGAGATTTTCTCCGTGAAAACTCCTCTCTCACCCTCTGTCCTACCGTTGGATTCCATTCAGTTTTAAAATGTTATTATTAGAAAGAAGAAAAAGGCCTCTCAACCGGCATCGGACTTGACCTCTAGTACCCTTTTGTACATTCCTTTGTCCACCAGGTTAAAAAACGCAGCGAGGCATCCGCCGGTCTCCTCCTCCCGAATCCTTAGAGCACAGTCACCCACTCCTAGTGGTTCTTAATGAAATTCCTCACTCTTAATGTACGGGACCTGGGGAGCTCGGCTAAACAAAAGAGCCTCCATCGACTTATTGTCTCTGTCTCGCCTGACATCATCCTCTTTTAAGAAACCATGAACAACACTTACCCTCCTCTGTTAGCGTTTTCTAAACTCTGTCCTGGATGGGAATTTTGTGCTATCGGCTCAAAGGGTCTCTCGGGAGATATCCTTTCAGGTTGGAATCCCCTTAGAGTTAGATGCAAAGCCTATCAAACTTTGGCGGGCATTCTTCTTGAAGCACGTTTCAGGGGCTCACATGTCCCACTTTCCATTTTAAACTGTTATGGCCCCTACTTGCATCGTGATGCTTTTTGGAATGAGGCTGCCAGGGGTGGCCTCCTTTCTCTTCCAAATCTAATTCTTGCGAGGGATCTAAATCTCACTTTGAATGCTTCTGAAATCTGGGGTAACAAGGCTTATATCGACCCTCTTGGACCCTTTTTCACTCAACTTTTTTTTTATTATAATTTGGTGGATGTTGCCCTACCTTGTGTTGGGCCTACTTGGCGCGATGGCAGGTCGGGGGAGGAGGGAATTTGCAAAAGACTGGATCGTTTCTTACTCTCTTTGGACTTAATTGATCTCCTTCCTAGGTATAGAGTCTGGTCTTCTCCTTCTGTGGTCTCTAATCATTACCCTGACCTCCTGAAATGGACGAAGGAGCCTGTCTCTTCTTTCTTTCCTTTTAAGTTCAATCACTCTTGGTTGACCGATGATGCTTTTGTCAAAATGGTAAGAGACGAATGGCCCTGTCTGTCCCATGGAGACCCTGTGTATGAAATGGATGGCCTCTCAAAGAAGCTTCGCTTATTAAAAAGGAAGGTCAAACGCTAGATGCACGAAAATACCTTGGCAATGAAAGAGAAGATCTTGTTTATTGAAGAAGAAATTCAGAAACTTTTGGGATCCTCGGTTTCTGGATTACTTAGCACACTTGAAAACCACAGGTTCTCTGCTTTGAAAAAGGAGTTAAAGCTGTTGTTGGATCATGAACTCTGATCTGCCAGGTTACAAAGTAGAATGACCTGGGCATCTCTGGGTGATGCCAATACAAACAAATTTCATTCGGTTGCATCAGCCCACAAGAATCAAAATGCCATTTGGGGCCTTCAAGATGATCGGGGGAATCTGATCGAGGATGACAAAGGTCTAAAAGCTCTGGGAGTCAGGGATTTCTCGAAGATTTACAAAGATGATGGTTAGACCAACATTGAGGCTCAACTAAAGGTTATTCGTTTATTCCCCTCCTTTTTTCAACATCATGAGGATTTGGAGAGCTTCGCTCGCCAGATTTCTATGGAGGAAGTAGAACCGACTTTAAAATCTTTTAAGAAGGATAAATCTCCGGGTCCAGATGGCTGGCCAGTGGAATTTTTCTTGGCCTTCTTTGACCTTCTAGGGAGTGATCTTTTAAATGTAGTTGAATCTTCCAGATTAGATGGCAGAGTTTTACCCTCTCTAAACTCTACATTCATAGCACTCATCCCTAAGAAAGAGAAGCCCCTTACTTTTGCGGACTTCAGACCTATCTCTCTTTGCAATCTTGTCTACAAACTTATCTCCAAAATTGTTGCTTTGCGCCTAAAGCCTTATTTGGACAAGTTTATTTCCCCCCAACAATTTGGTTTCTTGAAAAACAGACAAATTGCAGAGCCTATAGCCATTACTCATGAGGTTTTACACTCTGTCAAGACCAAAAACATGTGTGCTCTAATCCTCAAGCTGGATCTGTCAAAAGCTTTTGACTGGGTGAATTGGTCCTATCTCAGACTCATCCTTCTGCAAATTGGTGTCCCTCTGATGGGTGTTAACTGGATTATGGGTTGTTTATCTTCCGCAAATTTTGCTCTGCTTGTAAATGGTACCCCCTCCATTTTTTTCACTGCCTCTAGGGGTATTAGACAAGGTTGCCCTTTGTCTCCCGTGTTGTTTATCCTTGTTATAGAGGGGCTCAGTCTCTTAATAAAGGATGCTCGAAAAGATCATGGGCATAAGAATTACTTCCCAGCTCTCTCTTACACACTTGCTTTTTGTTGATGATGTGATTCTTTTTGGTTCTGGTACGTTCGAGGAATGGGTCGCCTTCAAAGTTATCTTGGACACTTTTTATGCAGCTTCAGGCATGTGTATCAATATGGACAAATCATGTTTTTTGTTCAACAATGTAGATGAGGGGATATTGAACAGAATCTCTCACACTCTTACCTTAAATTTTGATCACATTTCCTTGGGTTTTAAATATCTTGGCTATTTCATTAAGCCCCTTGGATACATGGTGAAGGATTGGTACTGGCTTATAAAAAAAATTGAAAGAAGAATCCAGCATTGGACCCTCCGTCTACTATCCCTTGGGGGTAGATTCGTCTTGATCAAAGCAGTTCTTTCAAGCATGCCGGTGTATTGGATGGCTCTGGTTCCCATTCCCAAGTCAATCCTGGATAAGATCAGGAACCTGCTATTTTCATTCTTATGGGGATCATCAGCTAAAAAGAAGAAATATCATTTAGTGGATTGGTTGTCTCTTTCAAAACCGACTTCTCTTGGTGGCTGGGGCATTAAACATCTGGGTTGGTTTAGCCTCTCCTTACGCTTGAAGAGTTTCTGGTTGGCTCTAAATGGGAATGGGATTTGGTTCAATTTACTGTTTGTGAAATACCTTAAAAAGCTCTCTGTGGTGTCCTGGATCCGCAAAAAAGCCTTTGCTGTAAATGGTGTATCAGTGATTTGGAAAGGTTTTTTACTTACTTTGTCCTGGGTTGGCTGTGGACTCTGCTGGCAAGTAGGTTACGATGAAGATATACATGTTGGTATGGATCCGATTGTGGGCACCGAATCCCTATTGGTCCTTCCTCAGGATCTCCGTGATTATATGGAGGACTATGGCATCTTAACTCTGGCTCAAGCCCGAAATTTCACCCCTAGGGCTAAGAGATATTGGTTCACGGCTGGAAATCTGGATTTGGGAGGGGAATGGGGGCTCTTGTGGAACAATTTTATCTTTGGGCTTGAATTTGGCAGAATTAGACTGACTTATCAGAAAGACTCTTTAATTTGGACTTATAATAGGCATGATGGGGATATTTCTGCTGCTCTGGGGTATGATCTCATTGTACATCACTATCAACAGCCCTCCTCGGATCAGTCTAAGGTGCTGGGGCTTCTTTGCTCTTTCAACATACTTGCAAAGATTAGATGCTTTATCTGGTTAGTGGTTATGAATCACGTGTTAACCTAGGATAATCTTCAAAAATGAGGTTGGCAGGGTCCCGGTGTTTATAGTCTCTGTAGGATGAACGAAGACTCAGTCCAACACTTGTTCATAGATTGCTTTGTTACCAAAAGGGTTTTCTCTACTTTATGCGAGCAGTCTGGCTTACCATCCTTAAACAATTGTTCTATCAGGACCTTTCTAGAACATTGGTTCAAGAGCTTATCAGCTTTCTTTGCCATCAGTTATTTGCCCCTTTTCATTTTCTGGAGTATGTGGAAAATGAGAAACAACTGTTTATTTGAAAATAAAATGTTATATGTTTTTGATATCATTCAACAGGTTAAAGCTCTCATTCTTCTTTATCCTGCTCCAAAGAAAAAGCACAAGATCAGATATATCGGCTCCAGCCCTCAGATTATTTTTCCTTGTGGCTTCTTTGACGGGGTAGCTGCTAGAGACCTTGGGGGAGTGGGTTTTGTGCTGCACCTGAGTGACTCACATTCTATTGGCTTCTCTCTTGGGTGTGGCAGAAGCTCAAATACAAGAGCTGAACTCCTTGCACTTTGGGCTCTTCTTGCTGTGTCTAAGCTTTTGGGGATCCCTCTACTTACTATCTATGATGACTCCCTAGTCATTATCAATTGGGCAAACATGACAGCTTCGTTGGACTCTCCGAGCTTGAGACATTGGTGCGAGGACATCAAGTCCCTTATGCAAAATTTCACTCCTTTGACTCTCAAACATATATATCGTGAGAATAATCAACAGGCTGACTGTCTCTCAAAGAAGGCTCTTGTGTTAGATCCTGGTTTTGGAAACTTCTCTGAATTTATGGAAGGAATGATCTTTGATCATGGAAATTTTCAGCTTTTTTAAGCTATGTGTTGGGAGTCAATCCCCTTTTCTTTTTTTTGGCATGAGTTCTGCCTTATTATGATAGACTGGATCTTGAGCTGACATTGATGAGACTTTCAGCCTTCTTGTTATACTCAGGATTTATAAGTTTGATTGGCAATCTTTCTGTCTCAGAGTCCAGATCATCTATGGAACTGTTATGTGGTATTATGCTAAGAGTCTGGTTTCTTTAGGGCTCTATGTTTCTGCTCATGCTCTTGACAGCATGGTCTGTCTTGATGATCACTTAGTGATTAGAGGGATCTTCAATGTCTTTTCCCCAGCTTGAAAGCCTGTTTTGGAGGGCTGCATGTATACGATTTCCTTTGGTTCATATTTGAATAACAAGGTCTGGCATTTTTTCTGCTGAAAAAAAAGAAGTAGGTCTCATGCTACCTCCATGGGCGTAGTTGGTAAGAAGCAAAGGTAAATAAGGACTCTGCTAAAGCAAGACTTGCAATGCTGCAAGACCAACGTTGTATCAAGTGTTCGGTTGCTTATCCGGTGGCCCAGCTAACCTTTGATGTTTAAAATCAATCGAATAAATAAAGTCCAATCAATGAAAGCCTCTCTTGGAATCTGGTTCAGTTGGAACTGTTATCCCGAAAGATGAAGTTGTTCTTGTTGGGCCCTCCCCTCTGGGCGTTGGCAGGTGTGGCTGGGGTCTTTGATCGCCAGTGATTCTAAGTCTAAGAGCTAGGGGGGTAATCATTGTCAGCCAATCATTGGTTATCAGTCAGTCATTGGTTAATTTGGTTACTACTTAGTTTCTCACCTAATAGGTCAGCTACTCACAAAGGAAGGAGCATTTGCTCACTAATTAAATAGTGTTCAAGCCATAACCACAATAATTAAGTAAAAAAACAAAGAATTACTCATCGTGCTCGAGCTTTCATCCTTTTGAGACACAACAAGGACATCGTCGAGGAGTAAAGGAGTTTTTATTACTTAACAAAGGCCTTCTTGCTGAAGCTCGAAACTCTAAAAAAAGGATGGTGGCCTCAAACCCACTGTTGTAATATCAAGTCCACGCGCCTACCTGGGTTATCCTATGAGCATCGAAACTGGATCTAGTCAAAGATGGCATCGGTAGCTAAGAAGTGCCTATTGATTTCAACATATCACTTTATATCTACCGCCATGAGCATATCAATATCACCATTCCAACTACACAAGTTAAAAGTTTATTATTCTTCTAAGAGTAAAAAAAATGCAAATTTTAATAGTTAATTTACAAGTCTCTGGATCTTCTGAATTTTAGTTGAGCTTCGTAGTTTTTTAACGTCTATGTGTTCTCTAGAATCAAACAGATCAGCAGAATAGTTTCTCGAGATTTTATAGAAATATTTTCGATGGGTGAACTCAAATTGATGAGAGGGCAGAGCCCAGCTCAATGTTGTTTCCTCCCAATATGCTCCCAAAATCCACAGTTACCCTGAGCAGCTAATGAATCTGTCTGTTGCAACTTCCCATGATAAAATGTATTATTGATCGTTGGTCAGTGGCAAAGGTTCTGTAGACATAACCTGTTTTACCTTCTTTACTAATTCTTTTGAATCTTTGTACATTAGGCAATTTGGAAATGATTTGAAGAACTCATTAGATGGATGGTCAGCACACACAACTATTTTAGTATTGTAGTAATTTAGGGTTTATCTTATTATAATTGTAGTAATTTTAGGATTTTTATAGGGTTTTAATATTATCATAATTGCAATACTTTTAGGGTTTATCTTTTTCTGTATATAGCAATAGTTTTTGTCGCAGTTGCAGAACATTCATATGGCAGTTATACAAAACGGTGTATATAAAGTACATACCACTATTATAAAGACAAAAAATCCCATTTTTATTTTCATCTATAATTTGTAGGCCACCTGCATCTATTGAGATTAAACACAAAGTTTAATTAATGGGATTGATGGACAAACAATATTTATTCTCTCCTTAAAATGATTTAAAAAAACATAGAGCTAGTTATAACCTACATGAAAGAATGCATAAGGACAATAAGAAAAATTATGAAAGAATACATAAGGACATGAATTAATAAATAAGAAATTATTTAGAATAAAAACAGAGCAACTTCTAAGGCGATAAAAATTCTTGAACATGGATGATCATATAATAAAACTTTGATCTTATAACTTTCCGAGCACTCATTCTTCTTTAAAATTAATACAACGCATGCAATGTTTTCAATTAGTTTTGCACGTATATCTCAATAAGCTACAAGGGTGCGAGATGATTTTCAATCTTAACTATTCTTTAATGTGATTCTCAGAGATTTGGTTTTTATCACACCATAATTTCATCGCACTCCATAAACAATTGCAGTCCTCCTTCCTTGAACTTTCTCAATTGCTTCTCTAGGATATTGCAATTGCAGTCTTCTGTCATAAGCAATTGCAGTCTTCCTTCTCTTTTCCTGTGTACTTAGCAACCCGGATGCATTATGAAGAAACTCCAGAAGCATTGCGAAGAAAATCAAATCAAGCAACATAAACAAATTAAATGGAAGAAAAGTCGTCTACCTCGTTGTAAGCATGAACTTTAAGTATTCCAGTAGTTCTTAATTTCGTTATCAGTTCTACCTTGTATGCGCCCCACAATTATGCCTACCCGCCATTACAATGACTCTATAGTTTAAGATTGATAAAAAAAGACGTGACTGAAACGATATATAATCTACTATAAAATCGATATTTTCTCACCAGTTTCCCTGCAATTTATGAAGTATTATTATAAGGTCTTCTTCATCTGGTGAAATGTTACCACGTTTGAAGTTAGGACGAAGATAATTCATCCAACGAAGCCTGCAACTCTTTCCACAAGGCTTTAGACCTGTATTCAGTCATGTTAATATTTCATTGGCCAGTTATAATCGAGTATGATTCACCAATACATTCACTATTTGTTGTTATAATTATAGCCCGGAGACGAGGATTTATTTGATTAGAATTACACTAATAGATACTATAAATTGCAGATTTGTAGAGAATTCTTACTTGCACTTTTGGCAGGCCAACGTAATTCACCATGAGCTTGTATGAATTGGGTCAAGCGAAGATCTTTGTCCTCTGTCCAAGGGCCTTTGTTAAGTCCATCCTTTGCATTGTAAAATGGCTTGTGTCCCATTATGGCCAAGTTAGAACCAGGTTTGCTACTTGATATATGTATCTCAGAGAATTCCAACATATATTTATAACAGAAAATGGAATAAAACTTTTGAGTTAATTATCTCAAATATAATCATGGTTTTCTAGTCCGAATAATCCACCAAAAATCAATATGCATATGCAACCATAGTCTTTTTAAATAGTGTTGGATGCATGACCTATGACATATGGAAAGCTACAGACGCATACAAATAGTGTTTCCTCCAGGGAGACCTCCAGGGAGACCTCTTGACAGAGTCCTTAAATTTGGATAGGTTTGGACTTGATATTTCGTAAAACACTTGTGTGGAATGTCATTGACTGCTATAGACTTCCTGTAGGTGCCTTTAAACTAGATCTGATTTGTTGTATGCTTGTTTTGGGATGTTAATGGTACCATTTTTCATCTAATTCAATAGTAGCTAATTCCTATTTTATGGATGTTAATGGTACCTATTTTGGAATTTTTAGTCATGTAGTAGCTAACTTCCTCATTTTGGACCTGTTGATCCGTGTTTCCTGCCAAGGTATGTCCAACCTCTCTCTTGAGTGCTTTGGCCTCTGTCACACTATCCTACGCCACCTGTCAACATGTTGTTGAGGTGCCACACTCGTGGGATTGTTACGCTCCACTTGCTTGGGTGTGGGCTTCGTTTATGGGATAAAACCCATACTTGGTATGTGCGCTTCACCTTCTTTTTGTTTCTTAGCCAAGGTGTCCCCTTGCCAAGTCTTGCCAACCAAACATTGGTCTTTCCCAACCGAGCGCCCAAGGCAACTCTTGGGTGGGGGTTAGGTTCATGGTTGTAACAATGATGACTACAAACGACGACGACGATGGTGATGCTTATGATGACAATGAGGTTCTTAATGATGATCATGATCAAGATGGTGATGATAATGACAGTCATCGACACCAATGTAATCAACGTCATCATCACTAACCTCATCATTTTATTTTTAATTTATTTTTTTAATCAAAATTTATATTAAAATTAAATATTATTTTTAATTCTTAATTCTTATTTTTCAATACATAAATAATAAATAGTACATAATAAGTAAATAATAAATAATACTTTTAAATAATAATTATATATAAACAATAATTAAAAAATAAAAACATAAAACAAAAGTATGTATGAAAAAAAAACTTAACTCCAAAATTGGAAACAAATACCTTTTAATACCTAAATAACAAGTGGAATAAGCAACAAAGTTGCTTAGTACCTGCCTCCTAAGAAGAGATTGAAAATATATAGCAATAGGATAATTTTGCTATAAAAATATA
>LPNX010558877.1:308548-398548 GCA_001517045.1 Pseudotsuga menziesii
TGTATTATAGTAGAATTCCTCCCTAAGAGAAGAGTACAACATATAGCACACGTATCAAAAACCACATAATATAAATTGAAGCTTTCATGAGTCATAAAATATGAAAAGTCACCATGTTAAACTATAAATAAGGGTTTCTTAAGAATAAAGCATGAGTATTAATGAAATAAGATGTGTTTTGCGACTTTTTTTTTCATGTAACCAATATGCTATATAATTGTTAATTTATCCAGTGTTACAGCAAGTGTGTTATGATGTTGGCATATTTCACAAAATAATGCATTTGTTGATTATGCACAAAGTGTGGTTTGGAGTGTAATTGTTAATTTATCAGCGAGTGTGTTATGATGTTGGCATATTTCATAAACTAATGCATTTGTTGATTATGCACAAAGTGTGGTTTGGATTATTTTTGCTTTCCTTAACATATGGTCTTGTTATATGATATTAATTAGTAAATTTACTCCAGGTTAGTATAGGCTTCTTTTCATATTGAAATTTGTATTTTGTTTTAGATGTTTTTCATTAGAACTCACAAAATACAAAATTCACGACACTAAATATCAAAAACATGAGAACCCACCTTAAGGAAAGAAGTTTTGATTGGACACTTTTGCCTATTAGGCTTGTGAGCTTGACGAAGCTACTCTACCCTCATCCACACATCATTGGGGTAGAATCCAACCCAAACACATATATCTCCTTGAATTTTATAAGAAGGCCCCATTGACAATCCTTACACAATAATAGTCTACATCCAACCATAATTTCTTTGAGTTTCCCATGCGAATTGGCAATTATGGTTCTCAATAAATTTTCCCATCGAAGAACGCTAGTGAGTTGGATTGAGCTCCAAGTTAATAAATTGCTCTCAAAGGAAAGGAGTTATTAAATTAAGCTCAAAGAAAAGTGCCTCAATATCACATGGAAGCCATAAGATGATTTAGGCCTTCACAACCGTACAAGTACCATAAAAGTTGGAACAAATGTTTCAAAGTCTTCTAATGAACCCCAAAATGAGTGAAATATCATTGATCTTCCAATAGTCAAATGGTGCTCAGGTCCTAAGATGCTCCTCTTTTGAACTAATTCGAACAAGGGACTAAGAGATCTATGTATGAGGATTGAGGGTTAGATGATATATGATATAGACAAGATGTTGTTGGCTCTTGCAATACAAAAACTAAGGTGTCAAAACAATTATGGTCTCATAAATCATTAGGATTTTGAACAATTCTTATAAATTGGAATTAAAATTAGTTTTGTTAAATTATCTGAGTTGACTTAGGATGCTCTTGCATCAACAGATATGTGTTCCTACTATTGTTGTGGAGATAATATTTTTTCTCTTTCCAACCATTCAAAATAGACTGAATTGAAAATTCTCACTTATTATAAATTATTATAAACAAGTTTATATGTTTTTCCTCCCTTGCCTCCAATTTATAGTCATAAATTCCTCTTAAACACTTTAATCTAGGCAAATGCTTGTGTTAAATTGTATTATTATAAATTATCATAAACAAGTTTAGATTAAATGAGCCTCCAATTTATAGTCATAAATTTCTCATAAACACTTTAAGCTAGGTAATTATGTGTGTTAAATTGTATTATTATAAATTATCATAAACAAGTTTAGATTAAATGAGCCTCCAATTTATTGTCGTAAATTTCTCTTAAACACTTTAAGCTAGGTACATTTTAAAACTCAATGTTGATAAAGTTGTAATGCCCATCTTATTTTCTTAATATTGATGTGAATGTGTAGGCCACATATAATATGTTATACAAAACTAAACATATAATAATAATATATCTATATACATATTTTTATCCTCACTCTATATAAGTTATTAGAATGCCAATTTGGGCCGGACTTCCTAATTTATCATTATATTTATGGTATTTATTAGTTGTGAGGATATTGAAAATTCTTTGGGATTGTGTAAGTACACTTCCATTTTTGTTGTGATAGATTTTAGTAAAGATAAATTAACTATTTTTATTGAAATAGATCTTAGTAACCATAAATCAACCATTTTTGTTGAAATAAATCTTAGTAAGGATAAATCAGCCACTATCTCCTAGCATAAAAATGGTGATCAACATGAAGTAAATCAAGAAGAAGCTCCAAATGAGGAATCCAATTCTTCATAAAAACATAAAGTAAAAGACATATATACAAGGCTTTAAGCTCTTTAAGAGAGGTAGTTATCTTAATGATCTTTAAGTCACACGAAGAAGCTCCAAATGAGGAATCCAATTCTTCATAAAAACATAAAGTAAAAGACATATATACAAGGCTTTAAGCTCTTTAAGAGAGGTAGTTATCTTAATGATCTTTAAGTCACACAAAGAATCTACATGAAATCAATACCTTTCATTTGGATAAGAAATTGATTCTTTTAATGTAGAAATGTTTTTAAGGTCGTTTTCTAAATTTAGGTTATCTATTTTTTTTTTTTATGTTTGAGTGCCTTATACCCTCGCACCAATTCTTAGCATGATTGGATTTGAATGTCACCTCTCAAAAAAAGTAGCCAGTTTTAATCTTGGACCACCAAATAAAAGAACCCTCATAAACTATTTAATCTACCTAAATTTAACTGGTGTTTACCTGTTTACGTTTCATATACAATAAATATTTATTGTATATACCTTTCATGTTTGTGTGAGTTTTTGCCCTCTGCCTCGTAAGCATTTGCAGTTTCTTTAATTCGTCTTATCTAAGCATTCTTAAGAAAAGAATGATTTTACATGAGCAATTTCAATTTATAGAGATCCAGTATAAACAACCATATACAGCCAGTGCTCCATGATCACATCGTCAACAAAGAAAGAGTATCGTAAACCTGTAGAAATACTAATTTGAATGAATAGGCAAACGGACCTAGATGAATAGTTTGGAAGTAATAAAAGTAGACCATTAATCAATATGCAGAAGCACCAAATTGCCTATGAATAATTAGCATACACATTAAGATATAGATGAATAGCTTGGGAATAACTAACTAAGTAGGGGCTGATCTGGTCTCTCACACCAAGAGATTCTGTAGAGCTCTTTTAGCCTGTGTTCTCACTGATGCACTGGACGAGCTCTGCTTAAGTTTCTTCAACAATGGCATTGCACCCATCTGCTTCATATCTTCCCTCATCTCCTCCATCAGAGTAAGATTTCCCAACGCTCCAGCTGCATATTCCTGCACAAGATCACACTTTGAACACAGTAGGCCCACCAGATTTTCCACAGCCCTCGGATGGGTTCCTATCGCTGCAATATTATCAGGGCTTATGGACAGATTATACAAGGCACCCACTGCGTTTTGATGAACTAAAGTCGACACAGAGTCCAGAAGCTTTATCAATCTTTCAAAAGTGCAAGCTATAGAAGCTATCATCTTCCTGCTTCGCCCATTATATGAAAGACTCATGATGGCGCCCGTTGCTTTCTCTTGAACAAGAGGAGAATCCGAGAGTAGCAAATCCGAGAGCCTCTGCGGGAGTCCATAGATGGAAGCAATTCTGATTCTGTTGGCCATGCTGCTTGTTGACAGATTCCAAAGCAAACTCGAAGCACTGGACTGTGCAGCAAACGATTCATGGAACAACAACGCTGCAACTTCCTCCACAGATCTGTGCTCCTTCAATATTTTTTCTCTGTTAACTGGGTTGAAAGATAGGCTCTCCAGGATCTTCACTGCATTTGCTCTAACGCTCCATGAATCCTGATATTCAACAAGTGCTGCGAGCCTTTGAATGGTGATGTGATTCGAAGCTATTCTCACCTCGTTTTCCTCAGGCATGGAGAGCATATAAAGCGCCTCTGTGGCCTTCTCGAGCACGGTGGTCGATCCAGATTTCAATAAGCGGATCACCCTCGATATTACACCTTCGGAGGCAGCAAGATCTAGCAGAGACTCTGAGAATCCCAGCATTAACAGATCCATGCCTCTTATCTGCTGTATTTCTGAATGAGAGTCCAACATTGATACAGAGAATCCGATTGCCATCGGGGAATTTAAATACTCAACTCTTTTGAAAGCCTGGATCCGCTGTGCCATCGACAATTTATGATAACAATTATCAAAGCTCTCGATCAAATTACATAAGCGCTCTGATAATCCTGCTGTGGACAATACTTTCGTTTTGATATTTTTGTCCATGCAGAGATTTTGCAAGAGCGCTGCTGCAAAGAATTCGATTACTGGCCGAGACGAAGAAGATTTACATAACAAAACTAACCTTTCTAATAAAACTTCACCATTGATATTCATAGTATCGTTGGCTATTTTACAACGATATTCTTCATATATAGAAAATTCCCATAAAATCCCCAGTGTATTTGCTTGTACCTCAATGTTGGATGGGCTGCAAAGAAGAAGCTTTAACAGAGCAGCCATTGTACCTGGTTGCCAAGATTTTTTAACATCGATTCCGTTGTTATTTCTCATCATTGCACGCATCAAAGCTACTGCTCCGGACAGAACATGATCTCCACCAGACGAAGCTATAATAGATCCCAGCAGCTCCACGACACTCGGATCATTAATACTAATGATCCTTTTTTTCATATCCTCATTATAAACTGCTACAATTGTCCCAAGATATTTCAATGCCTGCATCTGAACACACTGTGAATTTGATGAACTTAGAAGACTAATCAAAGCTTCCAAGCCCCCTGCTCTACAGAAGTGTTCCATCTCCTCTTCTCCCCATTTGTCAATATCATCTCTGCAAACTGTTTTAGCTCTCAACTAAGTAACGGCTTTCAGAATTCTCTTTGGACAAGGTCCATGTACTGGTTCTCTATCCTTATAATCCTGTTCCAGCTCGTTCAAGCATTCCCATATATTCATCAAGTCCCCTTGAAGAACATTTCTATAATTTCTTACCGTGGGTACCTACATTGGATTGTGGAAAGTGGAGACACCCTTGTTGCAGCAATATGCATTGTACAGAGTCACTGCATGCTTTATCCTGCTTCTTGATTTTGCCAACCTGAGGTTCAAGTCTCGAGGACTCTGCTTGATTAGAATGGACACTGCATTATTAACAGAAATCATGTATTCATCCAGACTATCTCGGGCTTCTTCCAGAGCCTTGCACATGAGCTTTAAGACTCTGTAGAAGTTACGATCATGGTGATGAGCTTTGTATCCAGGTTTGGGTGATAGGGTTGCATATCAAAAATTCATTTTCTCTGCTACAACAGCAAAGTAAGCTCTTGCAACCGGCGACAAGAAAAACAGGGCCTAGAAGAAAATCCAGAGACAGACTATGAAATTTGTAGTAGCTCCTGTCTGGCGTGGTGGCTGCTAGAATCATCCGGGACATGAAATTTAACTTTAAATTGAATAATTATGCGAGAGACGATCCTGGTTTCGCCAAGCTTCCCAGCGTTCTGCTAGACCGGCTGCATATACCACGCCGATCGTTGACCCTGCCGGTTTTCCAAGAATAACAAGAATAACAGATGGCAATGGGATATAATTTTCATTTTTTTAATTCTATTATTATGACGACGTCATCTTGCCACATGTCAACTCAAATCCAGATACCAAATCCCAATGTTGACATCATCTCCTATCCACCAATCAGCTCTTTAGAAAAATAGCTTTTTAACAAAATTAAAAAAGATATTTTGCAAACCCCTAAGTCATACTTTGGAAAACAAGTTTTAATTCTTTATATGTGCCTCAAAAGACACCAACTAATACCCAAAGTCAATGGAGTTTGACTTTGATCGATTACAATATACCTGCCTCAGCAGGTATAATAACAATAAAAATAATATATAATACTTTTAAATAATAAATATATAAAGAATAGATTAAAAAATAAAAATAAAAACATTAAACAAAAGTATATATAAAAAAAAACTTACACCCGAATCAAAATTAGTGAAAACAATTAGCTCCCGCCAAAGTTCACTCATTCTAAGAGAAAAACCCAACCTGTGAGTAGAGAAACCCAAGGGGCGGATCTCACACTCGGGTTATTGTGGCTCTGTAGGAAAGAGGGATGTCGATCAAAGAAACCCAGGGAGACTGAGCTAGCAACATGGATCATAGCGGAGGAGAGTAGTAGAGGAGCCAATGTCTGCAAAATCGGTGAGTAGTAAGCCCTAAATCTCTCTTTTTAATCTTTTTGTCTTTATTTGAATTGGTTTTTCCTCATGCCTAAGTTTCTTTTCCAAGCTGAGCCAATCTCAAATCAGGGTTATTATTGAGCTAAGCCGATCTCAGATTGGGTTATTGCCGCTATGCAAAGGAGAGAAAGACCTAACAAAACAACACAACTGGATCTCAAACTAAACCAAGAAATAAATGAGCAAATGCCTCCAAAATGGGTGAGTACTCTTGAAACCCCTCCCCACGCCCCCTCCTCATGGCTTGCCGGGTGCTTAATATTTTAAAGTTTTAAATTGTTTTGTTGTTGTTGTTTCTCTATTCGATTAGAAAGGGTTTTTGTTATTGTTACAATTCGTAGTAACCTTCTTGAGCTTTTAGAACTTCCTGTCCATGCCGCACTGCTCGCTCGACCCAGAATGCCACGAAGTACATATTCCGTCATTGCCTGGGCGAGAATGATAATGTTCTTATATGGTCTGCCACTACCCTATATACCACATGAATTTTATCTCCATCATCTATCCCAACTTTACCATCGAGCTCCTGTTTCCTGTTGCACCTCCTTGCATCAAGATTGCTCCCATGGCATTCCCACTTGCATCCATCTCAATCTCTCTCCTGTTTACTTATTGGGTCATCACAAAATGATAGTCTTGGTGGGCTTGGCAAAAGGTGAAAGGTGACTGTAGGTGCAAGTATGGTTACAATGAGGTATGCAACCCGGGTCTATTCGTGATTCAATTGGTCTTGACTCTGTTCCTGACTAACATTATTGTAAAGGCCTGATATTAGCCCAGATCTCAATCCCCCCTATCTCTTCCCCATTGTGAATAGCAGCGGAGTAATCTAGAGGAATAGAGCCATTGTATTAGCGGTATTCGCAGAGGCAATCCTGGTGTATTATATGTGGGGATTCACTTTATTTTGATTTCATGTAATCATGTATATTAAAAGTATAAGCTGCCTTAAGAGAGGCTTAATGGATGGAATCCTACTTTTTTTGTACCTAGGAGTGATGTGTATTTTAAGATGACCGATCCAAGCACTTAGGGCGAATCTTACGTCTTCATTCCATGTGGTGAGTGAGTTAGAAGTGACATTCGACACAATCCACACACCACACATTCTAGGCGAGGGAAGGTGCCTTGCTGCATTCCAATGCAGTATTGAACTAGTTGACTGGGCCACGACCAGGGGAGGAATCGACCGAGAGGAGGGCCGGAAAGGATTATATCTATTTATCTCTACAGTTCAAAAGCTGTTATAAGGATAAAGAGCGGATTAGGTCACCAGGAATTTGTCTATTCGCTTTGCGATTCAATCCTCTCCTGCCCATTTGTTTTTTGAGGAGGGTTTGAGATCGAATCAATAGTTCGATGGGATAACAAAATCCGTAGTAAGCCTAAGAGGAATAGGATGGGCGGTTTCCAGGGAGTGAGCCAGCCATAGATTCCTAGGGTTACCTAATTTGGGATCCTTAGGGAAATAGCCTTGTGAATTAATGTACTGCCTTTCGAGCAAAGAGAAAAGGAGACATAAAAGGAAACATGCCATGGACCCCTCACTGCGGTAGGAACTACGAGCATCAAATATAGGCATGAAAATATCTATGTCATAATTGGCCATCTTATTTTGGAGAATCGAGGTCATCCGTTCAAATCCCAATCCTGTATCAAAATGATTTGCTGGTAAATTCTTCAGAGAACCATCACTTTCCCTGTTGAACTGAATAAAGATGACGTTCCAGATTTCAATGCAAGTAGGATAATCATTATTGACCAAAGAAGTTGCGTCACGGTTTCCAAGTCTATAACAGTGAATTTCAGATCATGGACCTTGTAAAAGATGCCGAGTCACGGTTTCCAAGTCTATCAAAGTGAATTTCTGAACATGGACCACAAGGTCCAGTATCACCCATTTCCCAAAAATTATCCTTGGAACCAAATGGCAGCACATGCCCAGGAGGTAGATAATTGAGCCAAGTATCTCTAGCTTCAATATAAGCAGGAAGTCCCAACTTTTCATCACCACCAAAATAAGTTGCATATAAGCAGTCTGTGGGCAGCCTGTAAACCTCTGTCAGCAATTCCCAGGCCCACCCAATGGCTTCATGTTTGGAATAATCGCCAAAGGACCGGTTCCTTAAGGATGGAGGATGGTACTAGTAGTATTTAGTCATCTGCATATGAATGTAGATGAATTGATAAAAACAAGATCTAAAATATGTTAATATCCATGTATCTTCTTAAGTAATAAGTACATGAATGACGTGGATGCTCTTATAGAAGACAAACCATCAGGCCTTTCAAATGGATCAAAGCCTGTTATAAAGGATGACAAAGAATATGCAATAATGAATGAAGGTGTTCACAGCAATGAACATGGACCAAAGCATGTTGTAATGGATGACCAAGAAGATGCAATAATGAACATGGACCAAAGCATGTTGTAATGGATGACCAAGAAGATGCAATAATGAATGAAGCTGTTCACAGCGATGAAGATAATGTTGATTATGAAGAGTATGATATCCAAGAAGATGCAATAATGAATGAAGTTGTTCATTGTTCACAGCGATGAAGATAATGTTGATTATGAAGAGTATGATATCCAAGAAGATGCAATAATGAATGAAGTTGTTCATAGCAATGAAGATGATGATGTTGATCATGAAGAGTATGATATGGAACATGCGGAGCATGAAGAGAATGAAGAATGGGAATGAAATGGAGATGAGCTCCAAGAAGATGAAGACTATCTAGAAGAATGAGAAGAATGGGAAAGAAATGGAGATGAGCTGCAAGAATATGAAGACTATCTAGAAGATAAAGCTGATGACGACTTTATGGAGAGAAGATAAAGGTGGCATCTGGAAAAGTTATAAATTTCGAAAATACAACAAAAGTTGAGGAGCAAATGTTAAGCCAAGCACAATATTTCACAATTATGGAGAGAAATAGTTAAAGTTTTGTAGTACATGGTTATCCGGCTCAAGTTAATAATGTCGTTTCTTCTCGTAAGTAAATGTTGGTTCAGCAATATGTATTCTATCAAGTCAGCAGATGTATTATTATGTATATTATATAATTCTGGGTATTAAAGTTCTAAATAATATGCGTCTGCATATTTCTCAATCTCTTGATCAGTGACTTGATGAAAGCTGTTTGGAAATCTATGCATGTATTGGCAAGCACAATGGTGGTTTTCTGTTGTAGTTTTGCTTGGAATGTCAGTGTAAAATGCCAATTTCATGTGTTGCTTGACTTGACAAAACGTTCTTCCAGCTATTCAAGATAATTGTTTCTTTTGTCTGTATTGAATCTTGCTAATGATGATATAGATCCTAATTGTTTTATATTATAGAAGAATCTATGCAGAAGCAAATATCGTAACTTAATTTAGAACATATTATGCTTGTCAGCACAGGGATCAATTATGCTTTTGAATCAATTACCTCATTGGCATGGGCATTATGCTTTTGAATCAATTACCGCATTGGCATTTGCTTTTGAATTAAATTTAAGCAGCTCTGGCAATTTTGAACAGAAAATATTCCATTTATAGTTTCACAAAACAATGTTTGAACCCCAAGTGTCCATAGATTTATTTCAGAGCTGGCATGTTGTCATATAGCTGATTCATGAGGAAAATAGAGTCTGGATTATCCTCTACAGCCGAAGAAGAGCTGCCTGCTGCAGCCGAAAAAGAGCTTCATGCTGCAGCCTTTCCTCACTTACCTCCATAAGTGAGCCTTCTTGAATTATTGCTTCGGTATGGTCACTAATGCTACCGTATAGTACTAACAGTCGATGTTATTTAAGCATCATGCTTTATAACATTCTATCACTTAACCATTAATATTTATTACAATTGATGGATGATAATGAATTTGGAATGTCATATTCATATACATGACGTCATGGGTTTTAATCCCAGTCCATAATTAACCACTTGAACCACCCCGACTATAAGAAAACCCCCATAAAAATGTAATATATTATATCATTACTGATCTATATTATTATATTTATTTACTATTTTAAGCATAATGCTTCTTTCTTTACATTATTTTATATGATATTTGTTTACTATTTTTTTTTAAGTATAATGTTTCAAGGGACTGTAACATATTTTATTATTCAACCATTTATATTATATATTTATTACTATTCTATCTTTTATTTTATATAGATATTTGTTTACTGTTTTTTATATTGAATATTTGCTTAAAAAAAACCTTTGTTAATTTTATTTAATATTAATACTTTGTTTTTGACTTTGGTTCATGGTCACATATTTTATTACCATTGCAAATTTTCAAAGTTATTTGAGAGGTTTTTACAGCCTTAGCCTCCCATCATCTCATAAACTTAGGGAAACCTTGGTTTTTTATCACATTTGGAGCATTGACCTTTACTACCAATATATACTTCTCTCACAATCATGGAAAGATATTCTCATGAAAATCTAAACTGTTTGTAATGAGTATCCATAGAGTAGTGTTGAGGATGGTCTAATATCCATTGCAAGGATCCTTTAGCCCAACATCATCATTGCCTCACGGTCAAGACAAGGGGTAATATTCCTAACATCTGAAAGGCATCTAGAACGGATTAGAATTACATTGCTGACATGGAAAATGAAGGATTTTAGTAAGGAATTTTGTATTTGTTTGGTAAGGTGAAATGGAGGGACATTGAAAATGATAGAGAAGTATATATTGCCATTGATTGTTGGAATCATAAGTTGGAGTTGAATATATCTGGAAAATTATAGATTAGTTTCTTCTTGATGTCTTTTATTTTGTCTTCTTAGATTCATGTAAATGTTAGGTTTCTAAACAATTTTTGTATAGTCAAATTAAATGAAGTTTCACAATGTCCAAAGACTTATATTTTATTGTTCCCTTATAAGAAGAAATGCCAACATTCTTGCCGAACAATACAAAAACTAAAAAGGGAAGTACAATATGGAGTTAGAAAGGTTAGTACATGGTTTAGGATGAATTAAAGGCTGCATGGCAGCCTTCTTAGGGATATTAAGGTAAAGACAATTTATGTGAGAAATTATTGCCTTACTTTTAGAAGACAAATGGCTCAAGTTGAAATGAGAGCTATAAATAGGCCTGGGTTGGAATATACATTTTCTCAGGAAAAGTTATTTTTCATCTTGTATATTTGTTTTCCACTCATATTATCCAAAATAGCCAGATAAATACAACAAATGTCAAATACAAGTGAAGAACAGGCTATGACGTATTATAGTGATGATGAGTAGCATAGAAAACCCTAAAGGAACAAGAGAATAATGCATTTGTATGTTGACAAAAGCATTATTGTTTCATGCGTTAGTGCAATCACTTGGTACCTTAGAGAAAGATTTTCGAGTATGTGTGTTGGATGTTAGCGGTTCAAGCTCCATTTTGAGCCTTTGATGGGTTTCTAAGCATTACCTGGAAAGGGTTGTTCACTATTGGTACAAAAATTACCGATAAAAGCATACAATGCTTTCAAGTTATTGGGTATACTAAAACAATCTTTGCTCCATAATTGGAAAGCTTCACATTACGATTATAGAATTTTAGGATTCAATTGTTTGCTACTAACTTCAAATGAAAAGTGGGGTACTAAGAACTCCTCTCATAACTGTAGAACTTATAAGCTAAAATTTAAAGAAACAAGTCTTCAAACTGTTCAGTGATACTTTCAATACTGAAATTGAAAAAGTTGTATCGTAATGAGTATTAGACTCTAACTTACATAGTGGAGGACAAAACGTTTGGCCAAAAATATCAAAATTCTCTGTAATTTATAGCCTTTTCATTTAACATGTTACATTTTTTGTAGTATTTTAATAAATTGTACTTCTACATGGCAGGGCATTAAAGTATACCTAGTGCCATAATGCTATATCTTTTAAAAGTCAATGAAAGGTAATTATCCAACAGAACTCAAGAAATTTTGATTATGTATTTTTCATACAATTTACCAAATTTTCCAAATTGAACTATGTATATGATCCAATACCTATCTTGAAACAAGAGACGTGAGTGATGACTCGATGAGAATACATGCTAAAATTGGGATCCACTCTTTTGTTTTTTAAGTTGATTTGAGAAATAATCCCAGAGGCTTTGGGCTGCACCACATAAAACAGATTTCCTTTAGGAGGTAGGTATGCACTGTGTCCTTGGCCTAGCATATAAATGATGCAAGTCAGACCAGACCATGGGAAACGACTGAGAAATTAATCTATATAATAGATAAATACACTCGTTATATACAAATATATGACCTGATTAGCTGAGATTGGGCATGTTCTCTTGTTCCTTTGGGGTTTTCTGTGCAACTCATCATCACTATAATATGTCATAGCCCGTTCTTCACTTGTATTTGGCATTTTCTATATTTCTCTAGCTATTTTGGATAATATGAGTGGCTAGGATTTCACCAACTTGCATCATGCCCATCCTTTTGTTTAGCACGTGATTCCTTTGGTGAGTTGAACATTAAGCAATGAAACTTGTGAATCACGTGCCATGAACATTTATCCATGAATATCTATTAGTTGATATTGGATTGTAAGAATGGTTGGTAAGGTGTTCAGTAGATCTGCAAAATGTTTCTGGTTACTATTATTTTGAGGCGAGGTATCTCCTACAAACTTTTCTTGTGCTCATTTGAGGCTGCACTGGATTTAGTTAGTTTCTCTAGGTGATCTCTAACTTGAAGGATTGTTTTAAATGTAGGTCAGAGGTGTGAAGCCTTTATCATTTTCTGAAATGGAAAATTTGATCAACAACCTTCGGATAACTATTTCTCCAGGACTTGTGAGTATAGTCTTGTGTATGTATTTTTACAATATCTTGTCTCTGACTGATAGATTGAATACATGAAAAAATAATCTCTTGCAGGATCCCAATCATAACAATTTAGTTGCAAGTACCACATTTTATTTTGAGGCTACCAAAGCCACACTTTTCTTGGTACACAACTAACTACTCAATACAATTATTTTCATTTTTCATTTCTTTAGTTTGCCCAAGGAATACTGTGCTTATGCCATGTATTTTGATGCATCAGATTAGACTTGAAACATACCCATCTGATAGAACACAATTGCGGATGACTGTTGCATCATCTGATTGCCCGACGACATTTGAGTAAGTTATATGTCTACAACCCTTATTTTTATTTTTACTGAAGGAAAATGTACTTACTGTTATTTTATTTTTACATTCAATTGTAGGTTTAAGGAATTCATCAAGGAGCAGCTTGTCAACAACTACTCCTTTGAAATAGAT
Organism: Pseudotsuga menziesii; assembly: GCA_001517045.1. NCBI lineage: Eukaryota > Viridiplantae > Streptophyta > Pinopsida > Pinales > Pinaceae > Pseudotsuga > Pseudotsuga menziesii. The sequence goes on from LPNX010558877.1 coordinate 321,983, forward strand.
TCATGATCAAAGTCTTCTCCTTTCAAATGAATTTATATCAGATGGAATTTCCATGGATAATATGGCAACCAATACCCTCTTTATGCTCCTGTATGCAGGACCCAGGTTGTATTGAAATTCAAACTCAATCCTTCATTGGACAGAAGGTCTTCCATTGCATTTATTTCTTTATAAACATGGATAAATGGTGGATAAATGACACATTTCAAAAGGAAGATTCCACCTATTTTAACTGAGCTAATATTGGGAGGAAAAATGGGTAGGTTGTTATCCATCCTGAACCTAGCAGTCATCCAATTAATATAACATTTTACATTGAATTTGAGCTGTCCAAAAAGGCCATATATTGCAATTTTTTTTTCAATTTCTTCCTAGCCTACTAAAATGATAGTGTTATCTCCTAACTTTTTTTCTTTCTCATTTTCAGGTATTCCAGTTTTTCCATTCCAAATGTCATAAGAATTTCAAAATGAAACATAACCCTCAAAAGGTGAAGTGGACTAAATCATACATAAAGCTACATGGAAAAGAACTTACTAAGGTATCTTTTGTGTGCTCATGAGACGCGTTGACATGTTTTCCCATGTTGTGCCACAATTTTCATCCAAACACGCAATACAAATGATTACTTATTTGGGTCTATCTCTTTGGACTTAGATATTTTCCAGAACAAACTTCGAGATTAGTAAATTTTTGCAACAATAGTAATTTTTTTTAACAATTTTGAAGAATGCAAGGAAAACCATTTCATTTTTTGTGCCAGACGAAATGCTTAAGGCCATGTTTGGATGTGGATGGAGTTAATTTGATGACATTATTAGACATGCCAATTTTTCAGTTAATACCATTGCTTTGAAACAAACAGGACACAACGCTCAAGTTTGAGAGAAGAAGAAACATGCCTGAGAGATATGATAGAAATGTTCAAAATACTTTGAATGCCATCAAGAAGATTGAGGAAGTTCGTGTTAGCAGGGAGGCTAAATTATGGGAGAACAGGTTTGTCTCATTCTCTTCAACTTTCCTTGTAAAACAGTCCAGGGATAGTGACTGAAAATTAGCTAATTGGTTATCTTCTAGATAACCATATTTTATGTTAACTTCTATTCTCCCATTAAATGAAGGACTCAATCTCATGATGACATTACAAGGATAATGTATGTCTTGTCGTCGGTGAAGTTAGATCTAAAGAGAATTGGGGTCAAATGCCTAGAACAAGCCAAAGGATTATGGAAGAACATATTTTTAAGTCCTCAGTTTCACTCTAAATCATAGCCATCAATTTTTTTCATTTTTTCCCATATGTGGTTGTGGACATTTTTTCCCATATGTGATTGTGAATTCGCAACTTTCAAGTAAAGATATTGGAGGACAATGCAAGGATTGTCTTATGTGAGGTCATGTAAAGGCATGTCAAAGATATTTTAGTAGTGGACAACAATGGCTACAATGAAATCAAGTGATATAGCATTCTTAATTGTATTCATTAAAGACCAAATATGTGTATATACTACACAATGATCGTTATAATATTATTTTTCTATTTTTGTGACAATGCATAAAAGTTATTTTCTATCAACAATGATTCTCTCTAATCCCAAGCTTCACAACCCAAAATTGAAATCATCACAACCCAAAATTGAAATCATTTGGTGAATCAATTGACAATCGATTTTTGCATTAAGAGTTTGTGTTGCCATAAGGATTTATTATGTAACATTTGTAATAGTACATTGTTTTAGGGTTTTCTATTTGTCATGATTGTTTCTTTTAAAATTGAGTCTGTTGAAATTCTCACATATTTTTCAATGGTTTTCACTATATTGGGTGGTTCTAAAATGTGTCCTAAGATTGTAATCAAAAGGAATTTGGTGAGTATAGGAATTGCATTTCCCCGTCAAGAGGGGATGTTTGATTCGTGTCTTATTTGAGTGCTAATTGGTTATCTTGGATTGGTTATCATTGAAAAGATTTGTTTTTGTAGAATGTGATGAATTAACATACACAAATAATGATTATCAATTTACTATAGATATATAACGACTTACCTTGTAATAGTCCTTCAAGTCTTTCAAATACATTTATTTAGTGCAAAAATGACTTGAAGGACTAGTACAGGGTAAGCCATTATGGATCTCTAGTAACTTGATAATCATTACTTTGTATGCTTGAATAATGCAACATTTGTTTGAATATCATCATTATCAAGCAATAACAACTTCTTAAAGGGTGCTAGCTCAATGGTAGAGCACCTGCCTAATTATAGGCAGGAGGTTGGTGGTTCGATTCCTCCGTACCTTATCATAAATTTGTGACTAAAAAAACGACCAAATTCACATGTATATGACTATTAGTAGTTAATTTCTCATATCTAGTCATATTTAGCTTAGTCATTAATATGTTATCATCTAGTAGTTTATTTAATCATATATTTGGTCATTAATTGCTGTAATCAGTGACTAAATTAGTGACTAAATCCATGACTAAATCCGTGACTAAATCCATGAAAAAATCATTGAATATCAATGACTAAATCATTGACTATCAATGACTAAATCAATGACTAAATCATTGACTATCATTGACTAAATCAATGACTAAATCATTAACTATCAATGACTAATAAGTCAAGCTATTAATGACTAAGTGAAATACGACTAGCTATAAGATAGTGGAAATTAGCTTCTATTAGTCACCAACTCAAAAATAGTCTTTTATAGCCTGATTTTAGTCATTCTTTTAGTCATTAATTTCTCATTTTCTACTAGTGTTCCTTCAAACAGTTTGTTCAAGGCATCAAACATTGCTTTAGGTGTCTTTAGGGAGGACACCTGTGGTATGAGGTGATCCTTGATTGAATCAACAATAATCCTCTTAGCCATGATCAATTTCTTTTTGTGTAAGGCCTTAGCCTCATCTCCCTTTGGAATTGGAATCTCTTCACTGATGTAAGAGTTGAACTCATTTTCTTCTAGGACCAAGGAGATCTTATACTTACAGGATTGGAAGTTATCAGTTCCCTCAATCTTTTCATCAAGCTTGGTATGATGAGACATCTTAACTAAGAACCTCAAATGGAAATACAAAAGATTTAGATCTAACTAATTTGGGAAGCTAAAAACTGGATCTAGAGCTGATCTTCTATAGTGCTGGTTCTTTGGTCCTAGGGAAGATTAAGGTTTTACTTTCCCAGAGTTCTACCCAACCAAAAAAATTGATTCTTGTCTGTAAACTTTCATTTTGAGGAGGAGAGCAATCCTAGCCTGGGCTCACTCAAAAATTATTTTTCAGTGAAAAACCCTAATTTCCCGATGTAGTGGTAGGTCAAAAACTGAAAATGCTCAGAATCATATTCTGCTTTGACAAAAATATGTGCCCTTCAATGGAGGTTCAACATAGCCTCCTTTTGCCAATGGATTGTGGAGAGAAAACTAAAAAGTAAAAATCCCTAGTTTCCACAGCTGCATAGTGTCTTCTTCTTAGGTTAGCTCTGATTCCATGTTAGACTTTTATCATTTAGAAAGTATTATCTTAGGATCTTTTACTGAGAGAATAACAAGTAGAACAATCAAACATAAGAGACAATAGACACAAATATTTTCCTCGGGGAAACCACAAAGGAGAAAGCCCTGCAACTTCCTCCAAGATAGAATCAGCACCAAAAGTAAAACCCAAAAACAGTAAGATGATCTCCCAACAACAATAGTCTCTCTCTCTCTCTCTTGTCCCGACTTCTTCTTTCTCTCTCAGTTATGTGCTACAACTGAGTATGAGTGAATGTGTGATAAATAGAGAGGCTCACTCTCTATTTATACTAATTCCCGACTTGACAATAACTCACTAGGTCGACTTCTCTAGGAGAGTCTAATAACCCTAGGGCCCCACAACTACGGGGACTTTAACCCTTGACCAATAAGGATGGTTACCCTCTATGATTTTACATGACTTGTTTACATTATTGAATCTCCGGATAGGAACATTGGGGCATGACATGACTCAATTACATTACAAATACTTCCCGAAATAAACATCGAGGTACAATACATAAAATATACAAGTGAATACATTTTGAAGTTACAAATACATCAACATAGAGAAAGGTCTTACCCGATTATAATTTATTATTAAGAGACAATTGAAGATGATATCCATTGGCCAAACATCAAGTATCAAAGACATCCAATCAACCATCCATAAGCATCAAATAAGAGTACTAAACAATAGTATAAGAATTCTCTTCACAACTTCTGCTTGTTTTTTACCAACATTAAATATTTCGGTTGGTTGTTATGAAGGAATTTATATTAGTAATCCACTGCATTCAAGATGTATCAATTTGTAGGCATATCTGTGTATGATAACCTCTTATGGTTCAGTTGATAGAAGAGTAGGAGGTGGAGCTTATGGAAATTGAAAAAAAAGAATGGTGGAAACACACCTGATCCGTTTGTAGATGCAACTATCAATAATGCTATAAATGGTTATGTTGCCCCTACTAGATCTACATCTCCTGTAGTTGATCACTCACAAGCAGAACTCACTAAGGTTGGTTTCTCTCTCAACATCTTTTTTGTTTGACTATAATGTTCCTTGGTCTGTCCTTTGTTGGTAATATCTATCTTCTTCCTATTACTGCACATTGCCCTTTACAATGAGTATTGCTTTACTTCTAGTTTGACATTTAATATTAGCTTTGAAAAAGGGTTTATTGAATTCTAGTCAAATAATGGTTAGGGAAGTTCACAGTAGTGCCACAGATTTAATTGCAATGAAGTTAAATCAATTCCATTTACAGTTGTGGACCTAAGTTACACGATACGGGGAAACTGGTATGTGTTTCCAAAACTGAAACACACTGGAAACGTGACCACTCATTTATAAATAGCACATTATATTGGAACTTTGAAACAAAGGATTATGAATAAATGAGCAAGAACATTTAAATGACAAGCAAAGTTCCACCATTGCTTATATTGGGATCCTCACCATTAGTATCACCCTCTGCCTCCTCATCTAGCCTTTGGCTCTACCTCAATGCTCCAGGGACATCGATTAACACCATTCAATTTTGATGAAACTACCTAATACAAGCCTTAAAATATCATAGAAAAAGCTCATTCCTAATCAATGATTTTGGCTTGAGTGAAGGGTACATTTTTGCGAAGGCCATGATAGAGGAATTCAACAATCAATGGCACCAACATCAAGTTACATAAAGGGCTTGGTGCTCTTGATTAAATGTCAATCCCATTCCTTGATACATGATAGAATCCAATCAAACGACTGTAATCTTGCCAATCCTGAAATACTTTAAACTGTTAAGTCTGTTGAATTTTGAACTGAGTATGAAATTCTACTTTCTCCTTATGAAGTTTGATGAGGTTGGAAACTTTCTCAAACATACTGGAATAGTTAGTGGTAATGTTAAAAATTTAAGTAAAAGGATAAAAAAGGAAAGATAGAGGAAATGCCAACTTTTACCAGCATTTTTGGTCAAGTCTAGTAAAAAACTGAGTCAAACCAAGTCAAAATAGGTGGATGTAGAGAAGAAAACATGTTGTATGGACATTGGTATGGCATGGAAATTCTTTTCTATCTATAGAAACATGTTTCCATTGGACCTGTCTTTATGGCTGGTAGTGGTAACTGGTAACACATTTCTAGTCTCTACCACACATTTTTGTACCAAAATGTTCATGGCATGGAACCTATTCTGGTCTTTCCGACAACTTAGCCATGGACTCTAGTGCCATGGAAAATGCATTTGGTTCTAGGGAACCTTCTTTCTATTTAATTACAAGGACAAGTAACTATATCTTCTAGACAATTGTATTAGTGACCAGTGCCTTTCAATCAATCACTTCTATGAATGAAGAAGACATACTAAGTTGATTTAGTGCTTATAGATACAAATGTAAATGATATCAAGTCAATGTATTCAATTCAAGATATATGGAATTAGTAGCAAGGTCATCTAGTAGAACTTTAGCATACAAGACATCATTAGCCGTGTAACCATATACAATTCAATTGCAGTATTTAACCAACCAATAACCTTCCATTCAAGTATGAGGACTCATATAAATATAGCAACAATAATACAGTATGAGATTTCTAATTATGACAATTTTATAGTAGTAGTGAAGGTTACCAATGTAAGGTGTATAAGAGTTTTAGTTTTGCATTCAATGTAAACCACACCACTCCAAACCTTGAACACTATTCTTAGCAATATAGGACAACCACCAAATGTATGTTCCAGACTTGTAGCTATGCAAATAATTTAAAATTTCAGACTTTATTTACCTCTCTTAAACAATATCCCCATCCAACTAATAGTTAACCTTTGATTCAGTTCGGTGTTTATTGTGGTTGCAGGTAGGGAGGGCTGTCAAAGTTTGACAGTTTGCAGTTTATTGTAGACTGTAAGCAACAGGTGGAAGTGTGTTGATATAGGGCTGTTACAGCCTTGTTTTTGAAATGGTTGCTAAAATGGTAACAACCAACATAGATTCCTCTCAAATAGAGTACATGGCGGCCCTTTAAAGGAAAAAAATGGCATGGAGTTATATTGGCACCTAAGAGAATTGGATTTTCGAGTCCATAGAGCACCAGTTATTGTATTATAATTAACACAATAACCACTTACATATCCTATTAAAAACATTCACAGTCTAGATTTGAACTGTCAATTCATGGGAATTTTGACATGATGCCCAAAAGGAATGAACAAAACTAGAAACAAACCCACATTTTGCAGACATGCCAACTAGATAAATACCCACAAAATCATATGAATCAAATCCATATTTTATGGTGAGGATATGAAATTGCTTACCCTGATCATAAGTCGTGATGTTTGCACAAATTGTAAGCACCGTCGAGAAAGTAAAATCATTCGGCCTCATCCCCATCATCAATGCTTGCCAACGCATCTTGAGAGCCTCTTCATCTTTCCCATTCAGAGCATACCTTGCAATCATATAGCTCCACAAAACCATGACATTCCATTCAGGAATATTGTCAAAATATCTCACAACAAGCAAACACAGGCATGGCAACATTAAAATATCTCATTCCATTCCTCCCTTTCCTCGATAACTGTTGGTTTTATTTCTCACATTGAATTTCCCAAGTTCACCTGGACAGCTCGTGCTTCATGCTTGCAAGGATATTTGAGCCATTTCATCTCCACCACATCCACAACAACTAAAAAAACCATGAATAAAATAAAAACACAATAGGTAATCAAGAAAAACATAGAAGGAAACAAACCTAAAGGTCTAAACATTGTTGCCATTCTGGAGGTGGGGGAGGTGGTTCTAGAAGCATGGGCTCATATGCGAAGGGAGTGGCTGATGCACTAATAGGAAAAGTCCTTCGCCCGCCCTTCTTGTAAAAAAAAACATCATAGCCTGTTCCAGATTCTTTAGTGAAAGTTCGAATTCGAAAACCCCCAAATGGGAGCCGGAGCAGATCTTGCGCGTGTGTTTTTGAATGCTAATGAGCTAGTGCGCGAGCATTTTTGAATTCTACATTTTTTGTTTGATTATTTGATTATTTGCATATTTTATATTTTGTGTTTTGTTTTGTTTTTTTATTTTGCATATTTATCTTTTGTTTAGTTTATTTTGGGTTTTTTTTATTCGCATATTTTATATTTTGTTGCATTTTAAATTAATTATAGTTAAACAACTCTATGTTTTTAATTTAGTGTAGTTTAATTTAATTTAACTAGGATTTTGTCATAATTTGTATTGGTTGCATTGCTTATAGTGATATCCTATACATATGTCCCTTCAAGGACGAACACGATGATGATGACGACGATGATGCTGATGATGATGATGATGATGACAATGAATATGATGAAGATGATGGTGATGACAACAACAACGAAGATGATAATCATCATCATTATCCTCATCCTCATCATCCTTGTCATTGTCGTCACCATCGTCTTCATCAATATCATCATCATCATCTTCATAATCATCATCATCGTCGTCGTCATCATTGTCATCATGATCTTCTTCATCATCGTCATCTTCCTTATCATCATCATCATAATCGTCATCTTCATCATCACCATCATCATCATATTCATTGTCATCATCATTATCATCAGCATCTTCATCTTCATCATCATATTCATCATCAACATCATCGTCATCCAATTCATCAACATCTCCATTATCATGATCATCATCTTCATCTTCATCATCATCATCATTTTCATTATCATCATCATCATCTTCATCATCATCATCACAATTTTAGGGGGATTTCAGTGAATGAAGACGTCTACATGATAGGGGGAGTTGCCAGTTGAGTGAAAATTTAAGGATTGCTCCTAACACCCATTCCAAGGACTGATATGACAATTCAATATGATCCGAGGAAGTAGTAAAAAAAAAATACAACTTTTTGGGCCCTGTGAAGCCTCCCATTCTTAGATTTGTGCACATGAAGAATCAGGACTTATGGACCTAGTCCATTGTCTTAAAAGAGGAAGATCCAAGCTGAGCACTTTGGTAGTTCCATAAAGTGTATTCTTTATAGGAGTGAATAATCACTCATAACCATTCTATTATAATGTTGTCGAAGCTCATAACAATTTAGTGAAGACCAAAGTAAAGATGTGGTCATCACATCTTCATCATCATCATCATCATCTTCATGATCATGATCATGATCATTATCATCATCCTCATCCTAATCATCATCATGATAATCATGATCATGATCATCATCCTCATCCTAATCATCATCATGATAATCATGATCATCATCTTCATCATCCTCATCCTAGACATCATCATCATCCTTATCATCCTCATCCTCGTCATCATCGTCCTCATCCTCACCCTCATAATCATCATCATCATTGCTTTCATTGTCATCACCACCACCATCATTGATCATCATCATCATCATCTTCATCAACATCATCATCATCATCATCATCATCATCTCCCTCTTCCTAATCAACATCTACAGTCGATCCGCGGAAAGTGGTAGGGGCTGTGAAGATCTACGGTCGGAACAAGAAGTTGGGTAGATCAACAGGTGAGAAGCATTCCACGATCAGAAGTTGCTCACTCATTCAGATGAAAAAGGGTTAGCATAATGTTAAAGTTCTCAAGGTTGAGCGGTCCCAATGAAGGTAGTTTAGAGATTGACGATTGATATTGATCTCCCCAAATCAAGCTGTGCAGGTTGATAGTGTTGATCTCCCCTATTATGTCTCCCCTCCTCACTCGCCTCACCTTTTGACTTGAGTCCTCTTCTTCTTCCTCCTCTTCCTTCCGTGGGCTCTCTGATTTGCGCCTTGAGCACCCTCGAAACAAAGAATGATCTCTGAAATTCTCTGGACACATCAGAGACTATCCATAATCCACCTAAAATTGGGGCTTTTGTTTGATCACTTTGAATTGAGCATCTGGGGAGGACACGATTCAATTCTAAAAATAGTTGTTGAATTTAGGGTTGATAAAAAAAATTGCTGCCTGAAAGCATTAGGTTTATATTCCGAGGTTTTTCTTTTAGGTAGGCGCAACCACACTTGACCAAAAGAGACGCCATCGAGCGGAATCAATCTTCCATTCGAAGGTCCCTCCAAATTCCAATGGCTTATTTTATCAACGACCTAATGACTGACTTTTTCACCAACACGACATAGTTGTCCCGTATCTAAGTTTAATAAACTATATTCTCCATGGACCGGGAGAGTAGAGACCGCTTTATATATGTATGGAATTTCATTAGCTAATAATAATAATGATGTATCTGTGCATGTCTCTATATTTGTATGAGATATTTCTCCATGACATGAATGGCGTAAGATGCCCCAACGGTTGCCAATGTGCATCGTGTGAGGGCCATAAGATGTGAATTATATGTTCTCACAAAATAATCGAGTGTGCATTATAGCCATCTCTTGTGGGCTCTGGGAGGTTGAATAAATAGTTGTTTCTCCTAAAACATTTAGGTGGTGGCAATGCTTTTCTTTTTATTTCTGATTTACAATTAGTGTTGTGGGCATCCGAAAGCCATAAACCATAATAGAACAAAAAAGTTTAAAATACTTGATAGTTGTTGGAAAATTTGACTCATTGTCTTAATGATGAACCTTGATGAACCTTGATAAAGGTTCATAATGTCGACATATCAAATGGAGTCTACAATTACCTTAGATACCACTCCTCAAACCTACCAACCCAGAATTTAAGAGAAGAGATTGTAAATATGTTTTTTGTCAAAATAATTTTTTTGAATCTATAAGGTTCACAAAGAGATTATAGTGTATAACAGTCCTTGTTTTTTGTCTAACCTTTTCACATAAATATAAGATGAAAATTTGAAAAGATAAGTGTGGAATCCCTCTCAAACTTCTTCTTGTGTGAGATCCAAATACTAGTAAGATCCACATTGAAGTTTTAAGGATACTTTTTTCAATGTGTTTGAATAATAATTACATGCACCGAGTTTTGAAAAGAGAAATGAGAATCCCTATCAATTGCTCTCATTTGACATCTAGATGTTAGTAGACTCAAGACCAAAGTTTGAAAGATAAATTTTCAAGTCTTCTAATACTTAGGTTTATTATGGTGAAGACGATGCTTAGGGATTAGGTGGGGTTTGAAATTGAATGGCTAGTTACTCATGAACTGTGTCCATATGGACAAACATATCAATTAGCTTTGTGATGGTATTTGGAACTTTTTTTTGCTGTTAATGGAAATGTGGATCCTAAGAAACTTATTTAGCTGGAAAGATAATAATACAATGCTTTTAATAGCATGTAGAAAATTCATTTCAAAACAGGTAAGGTAAAATGTCATGGAAAATTTATTCTTCTAATTTTTTTACTTTTATGTTGTTTATTTAAACCATTGGTTATGACAAAGATTAAGTGGTCACAAAAAGGATCAACAATTTTAAATCTTCGAGGGATGTACAATGTTAGAAGTACACTAGTTTTAGGTGGATATGTTGGCACTGGACAAAGATCATCTTTTTAGTTTGTTATTAATGTTAGGGATTTGATGCCTGATCTCTTTTGGCCTTGTAACATAGCAGTTCTAATAGTGGAGCTCTACTCAAAACAATTCTAGACAGAAATAAGCTTTAGTACCCCATGAGCCTACTTTCACCCCTAATTTCATATTATGCATTCAGATAAGGTTGTGAGTAGTTATCAACTACTCTAATCACTTTAGCGTGATAGGAAACAAACATTTACCTTCAAAAAATAAATAGGCCAAAGAACATGCAATACAAAAAACCAATACTCCTAATGGTTATGGCTATGTTCACATTAACAAAACAAGTGCATCAATCTCTTTCTAAATGGGCCTTTTCCCAATCTCATCTTCCATCACCGTTACATGTTCTTCATTCTCAACCTTTATTTTAGTCTCTCCTCCTCTATACTAACTCTTGAGTAATCCCTATAAAAAGAATATGGAAGTGATAAATCATATGTACATGGTTTACCTCACTAATTCCATGTAAATGTTGAATCACTTTGGATTTCTTCTTATTGTCATTTTTTTTCTATACAATGTTTGTACTAAATAATGAAATTTTTTTAACACTTAAATTTTCAAATGAAAAGAATGATTTATTTTTAAATGTCAACATTGAAGGGTTCAATTTCTCACATCCCTTCAAAGTAAAATGAGACCTTCCCTTCAAATTTGATCCCTGGAAACTCTGGAGCTGTTCAACCTAGTAAATGTGGTGTCTTGGTCAGGTCTGGTACAGAAAGGATGTCCTCACGTATGAGTTGACCAATAATCATATCCCTCGATGCCATTTGTGACATGCCTTAGGTGAATATCATGTCCAAAGCATCACCGATTCACCAGCCTTCCCAACTCCAGAGATCCGGCACGTAGCTTGCGTAGAAAACAACGAGAGATCATGAAGTTCAGATCTTTGAAGCGACGAACCTGGCCTTTACACGAAGAAAAGGGATGTGGCTAGCCGAAACGTTCCGAACACCATCGTCAATGTAAGTGAAAAGGAAAAGAATGTCACGTCCAAACACCATGATCCATGCGGACAACAATGCAACATAAAAGGAGGCGACATGACTGGATTCTCAGCAGAAAATAGAGATCCATACCCATGTATCCACTCGTGCTGCCATTATGTTGACCAGTCATCTCTGTATCCATCTTCATCTTCATCACCCTAGATAAGCACCACCTTCCCAGGCCGATTAAGATGCATAAGATGAATCAATAATTAGAGACAATGCTCGAAGTGTTATTCTGCTAAGATATTTTGAGAATTCTGAAACAATTGAAATGGAGATAGGATTTGGGAAGCTTGTCAGTCTTGGGGTGTTTATGGTTGGTGAGATTTATTCCACGCTCATCTGTCGCCCTGGTTTTTCACACCAGGAAAGTGCCAACCATTGGGGCCTAGATGTGAAGCAATTTGAATGTTTTCGGATAGCTGTACCTCCGGCTACGCTGTGCCTGGGTTTTCCTGTCCCAGGTGTGTCTCCACAGAAACCTTGGAAGAAATTGCGGCTTCCAAAGTCTCGGTACATGGTGACCATGTTCAGCAGCAACCAGTAGGAGTGAATGCTCGTGCTGGGGTGGCGGGTGTCCAAACACTTCATCGCCTCGTTTGTGAACTCCGGTTCCCAACTTTTTCTGAAGTGGTGAGGAGGTGGAAGACACCCGCCACTGTTTGACCTATAGGAGAACCCATGCCATGGGAGGTGGGGAGTACAAAGATGACTTTCTCCAAGTCCCCTGATACAATAGTATTACCAGGACAGAGGGGGGTTGTAGAAAAGGCAAAGCATGGAAAGGATATAAACTCCTTTTCCAGTTTGAAAACCATGCAGAAAGGTGCCTTTGAGCATGAAATTACACACACCTAGGGAAGGACACGTTGCTGATTCGATAGACAGACGAGTGGTCGATCCCAGTCAATAGTCAGACATCAGAAGCATCCTTAACGTTGTTTTCATGACCTGCAAGCTCAGAAACATAAGCGACGTGTTGCCATCCAGACCGAGCATGTGCATTAGCTCCATATATAATGTTTGTTTTAATATATGTAAACGGTGGCAGTAGTACCACGCTCTAAGTTGTCAGTAGTTGATTATGACTGTAAATAGTTTCATGTCCTGTTTCGAGGATTAGCCTCGAGGACTGAGATAGTATAAATTTCTCCCCACATAGGGGAGAAGGGTTGGGAATTTTCAAGAGCAGAGGCTCTCCACTGTAACGTGTTTCAATCTTTCCAAATATGAATAAAATTGCAGAGGAATGATAATCCTTTCATGGCAGAGATTCATGTGTCGTCTTTTTATTCAATAAGTAACTTCTTTACGTGAATGCTTATCTTGTTTTTCATTCCAGTTTGTATTTTCTTTTCATGTTTGAGCATTAGTGTGTATGGTCCATAATTCGTCTTGTATGCTCTTGGCCCATTGTTCAAGCATTTTCGAACATTTTATTCTAAAGTCATGTAGAATTCACCCTGGTTAGGTGCTCTGCATGATGAAATGTTTTCTCTTGTCTGCTAATCACCTGCTAAATATCTCTAGATTAAAGGATGGATGACTATCTTGCCTCTATCCGTAAAATTTCATGATTCCTTACCACCTGCAACATATTTTAGACCAGATTGTTGACTCCATTGCCCAATGGTCCCCTCCATGATCGTCCCACCAGACTTTATAAAAACAAACTTGTTCTATTCAGAAATCTGACCTTCTAACTTGTCTTTGATCGATTTAATAGCTTGCGTATGAAAACTCTGTAAATAGTGAGAGATCCCTCTCTGAATTAGCCACCAATAAGCTTACTACCTATTGAGTCACAAGTGGTTTCCATTTCCATACATTGAGTTTCCCTCATCTTCATCATGATAATGGGGCTTGTGGTTGTTGTTGATATGTATATATTCAATTAGCATTACTCATTGTATATCACATAGATGCAAGGATGAAAAATAGAACTTGGGGATGCATAACAACAACCCTCATTTTCATAGATAAATTAATAAAAGCCAAAAGCCAAAGAAAATATTCCAGGGTTACACATTACAATTTACAATTCTCTTAAGGAAAAGAAAATCACTTACTTGAGCCAACTGTAGTTGTGGAAGCAAGATAGCTAAGACACCACCTCGTGAACAAGAATGAACCATCGCTCCAGCAGCAACCATACCTGCAAATGCCAAAGTTAGACCAAACCCTAAAATATCCAAGGTAAAAAAGTCTTGAAAAAAAACTACAACAATAGAGTTTACCTTGAGTTGCCATGCCGAAATTACCAAGGTTTCCATGCAAAAAACAATGATACCACCCAACTATACAAAATCCACCCTTCCATGAGGAAAATTTTCAGAAAAGTGGTCAAAATTGGTCCCAACAGCCTTAAGAGAATTGGTCCCAACATCCTTAGTAAAAAATGGTCCCATCAGCCTTAAGAGAATGCTCTCCATAATTCATTGTTTGAGAAGAATGCCCACACCATGGTACCGTCCTATAGCTAGTTGGTTTTGATACCTATTCATGGTTTGATTTTGCTTTAATCTTTCTTGAGGAGAAAGATACAGGCCTGCCAAAACACGATTTTTCACCAGTGGATGCAAAAATGGCTAAGTAGCCTCAGAAAGATGCCCACCCTAAATTATGGGTTAGAGTAAATACCCGCAACACATGGGGGTCTTGTAGATTGGTCTTGGGCCTACCTAACCATGTCTTGAGATTGTCTTGGAAGTGGATGAAGAAAAAGTTATGGACCTTCCAAAAGGGTGTTTTAGGCAGATTAGACCGAATTGAGAAATTTGTCTAAGTATGGAATTGGTGTTAAATCTGCCCAAGTGGCCTTAAGGAAATGCCCGCCATTGCTTATAGGATGATGTGAAAAATGTATTGAGAATGTGAGTCTGTAGAGTGTTGTATGGAGAATACAACCATGTCATTTGCCTCACCAAACTACAACATATATTTAAGGAAGAATTGGTCCCAGCAGCCTTAGTCAAAATTGGTCCCAACAGCCTTAAGAGAATGCCCGCCACAATTCATGGTTTGAGAAGAATGCTCGTACCATGGTACCATCCTATGTCTAGTTGGTTTGGATACCTATTCATTATTTGAGTTTTCTTTAATCTTTCTTGAGGAGAAAGATATAGGCCTACCAAAACAGGGTGTTTCATCGGTGGATGCAAAAATGGCTAAGTAGCCCCAAAAAGATGCCCACCCTAAATTATTGGTAAGAGTAAATGCCCGCAACACATGGGGGTCTTGTAGATTGGTCTTCGAGCTAGCTGACCATGTCTTCATATTTTATTGCAAGTGGATTGTTGATTGCATGGGCAGACCTGGGTTTACTATAATCAACCAACAACACCCCTAGCTCACTGGCCCTTTCGGTGACAGACCACACAACGGCCTAAAGTCTCACCCGAAGTGATTCTAATGGGTTGGCCAGGGCCTCAAGCGTCTTGGACCAGGTTTTGTTGCAATCCTACTTGTGGCTCGCAGCTCTTCTGACTGCAAGATCTCCCTCTGTGTCTGTGCGTCGCGCACCCTCTTGCTCGCGTCGCGCAATACCGTTGTCGCCCAGCTCTTCTAACCGCGGGATGTTCCTTTACACCACCGTGCGGTCCTTCTCTATGATGCGCACCTCCCCTGTCTTGCGGTATCTCCAGCCTTATCGCAACGCCGCGCACCGTGCGACACGCAGCTCCTGCCCAACGCGAAGTCCTCAACTTGCGGTATCGAACACCGCAGCTTCTCTGCCGGTGCGGTATCACCTCTCTGTGATATCCTACCTCCACGGTTTAGCGCACTTAGCGTGCTCGTGTCAACATGCAAGAATTAACATACAAAGCTATTCAATACTGCAACCAGTAGCTGTTTACGCGACATAAATGAAACACATACGACATGCCAAATGCTTTTAACTTATGATTATTCTTCTGTACTGTGGTGAACTGATTAATAAATTCATCCATTAAACTACAACAGAGTCCATGAAATAACTGAGCAATGCATAAGTAAACATAACACATAAACCAGTCACATAACACAGGTTTTAACATGGTTCACCTCCAGGATGGAAGTTACGTCCACAGAACTGTGTTTTCTATTATAGCTCAAGCGGAAGGTAAAACACAGTTCTGCTGCACCGCATATGCAGCTCAAGATATTCTCTCTTAGATCTCTCTTCTCTCTATATCGCTCTCTTACAATATACTCTTCCCTCTCAGTTGATCCCTACGGATCGTTACATGCATGCTCTATAAGCCAGCTACTGGTTTCAGTAAGATTTCTACAGCTAAGACCAGAACCAGAGCTCAGCTTTTACAACAGTCTACTTCTCCTTATTGCCTATTTTAATCACGACTGTCTACTGTCTACCCAACCGACTAGCTAACCTTTTTCAATACAAAATTACATTCTTTTATAAGTAGCCCGAAGGTCTTGCATTTACAACACTGTGGGCCTGTCCCAACAGTAACCCAAACCCTAATTAGTGACAGTCGGTCCTCTCTGTCCTTGAGGTAGCCGCTTCCTATCACACCACAGCTCTCTGCAGTCTTCCATGCTTCCCGGCACTGACCATGGGTACTATGCACCGCTTCTCTGCTTTCTGTCCTTCGCCTTCAATGCTTGAGCCTCGTTGCTCCTTCTTCTTTATGAGGGTCGCTGAGCCCTCCTGTCTTCCGCCGCTGCCTTCAATGCAGTGGGTGAGCTCTCCCTTCTCGGCTGCTCAGGTACCGTTGCCCTTCTTTGACTTTCGTATCTCAAAAAGTCACGGTTTCCGGCTCTGCTCTCCAGCTGGAAACGTGCTACGGCGTCGTAGCTCTGCCTTAACTTCTTTTCGCTAAAGCTTATCATTCTGCCAAAACTAGCAGCTTCTTCTATAGCTGCGGGACCCTGCTCCAATAGTCCCCTAACACTTACTTGTGGCTCGTCTTCGAGCCACCTGCAACAGGCTTCTCCTGCTGTAGCTTCTCCTTCGCCTCCTGCGAAGTCTTTTGCAACTTCTGCCGAAGTCCTTCGACTTCGTTCTTCATTACCTTGACACGTTCTCTTGGAATTTCGATAACTTAGTTCGCTGGGATCTCTTATCCTTTCTGCCCATAGTCACGGTTTCGCTCTCTTCGCTCTTTCTTCTTTATGAGCGCTCGAGTGTTTGAGAAGTGTTCCACAGATATCCTTTCCTTTTTATCTGGGTTAGAATTTTTATCACAAGGAAAATCTGTATCTTCCAGCCTTCTCAAACATTTCCTTCCATCTAGAGCCTTGTGGATGGAGAAGAGGCAACCCATGAACTCCGCTCCGAGAACAAGCCTTTGTCCTCGTTCTGGAAGTCTCCCCTCCGCTGGGTGTGCAATCTTCTTCCACTTCTCTTCTCTTCGAAGTGGTCCAGATCCACATGCTGCCTCTGACCCTTAGGTTTCTGTTTCAGTACCTCCGCAATCTTTCGTGCTTCTCTTAGCTAATCAGATAGGTCAGCGACTTTCTCCCGTTGCTTTCTTTCTCTCATTTTTACCTTCCTCCTAGCGGGAGATTTCTTCTCATCATTCTTCTGCTCTGCTTTCTTATCTTTAGTGATCGGCTTGGCGTTCTTCTTCTCCTTAGCAGAGACTTTGGTGACAACTTCTACTTCTGGCTCTTGACTCTTCATCCTTAGAGACTGTCTAACTTGTGCTGTACTTAATTTCACATCCCTGGGCGACGTCGTCATGGCGGATCTACGGTCACCAGGGTCAAAACGTCTCAACATTCCTTCTAGAGGTTCGTTTTTAGTCAGAATCCGCTTGGCTCAATACTCTGGGCATGCAGTGGCTTCGAACTCTGGAAGTCACTGTACTCTGTAACTTAATTGGCTCTGCACAGGGGACACTTAGCACTGCCTTGCATAGCTCTCAAGATTTGGCAACTGTACCCTTCTTACTTGAAGGATGTCTGCTTTTATGCCGAAGGCATACTACTGGACGCAACGGTTATCCTGGGTCACACCTGTTGGTCATCATAATTACCTGGATGAGACCCTACCCGTCATTCTGATCTGCCATAATTGCTAAGATCTGATCACGTGTCCCTCAAAGCGTGCATATATAGGCATCGGTGTCGTCGAAGATTTACCAAATCTGGAAAAATTTATTATACTGTTGCCAAATCTACGGTAGGGGATACCGGTCATTTCTTCATTAACTACCTATCAGACAGTGACTTGACTAGCCCACTGTCGGTTGCAAACTGAGTACATGGCAGGGGGAAACATCTTACTGCTGCGATGCAACTCCACATCACCTGCGCGAACAAACAATGTCAATTTTTTTTTTCTTTTTTTCTCCTCATTCCTCATTCTTAGAATTTTTTTACCGGTGTAGACTCATTCCCGATGCGATGCCTCCTTTCAACTACACTGGACATCTGCATCGTTGCGGCTGGTTAAGAGGTGGGGTGGTTATCACTATAGGGCTTAAGCCTACTGCCATTAATCCATGTGGGCAAAAGCTCCCCGTTCAGCTGGCTGAGCTGAACGGCACCTCCCTCTGTGACTTGCTGTATCTGATATGGCCCTAGCCAATGTGTCTTAAACTTCCCTGGGAACTTGATGAATTTGCTGTCATAGAGGAGCACCAAGTCTCCAATTTGGAAAGTCTTATTATTAATGTGTCTGTCATGCCAAGCTTTTTCTCGGGCCTTCTGCACTTTCTGATGGAATCCGGCGATGAACCTGTCTTCTTCTAAGGCAAGCAGCTGTGCTAGCCTTGCTTCGACTGTGTCTGTATCAGTCATCCCGGTAATCTGAGCGATTCTTAAATCGGGAAGAATATACTCCATAGGCATAACAGCCTCCTGTCCATATACTAAGCTGAAAGGTGTGTGTCCCGTAAGTTTCTTACATGTGGTCCTGTACGCCCATAAGACAGCGTTAACTCTGAGGTCCCAATCATTCCTCTGGCTATTGCAGATCTTAGTAAGAGCATTTTCTAAAATCTTATCGAAGGCCTCCACTGTACCATTAGCTTGCGGGTGGTAGGGAGTGCTCTTATGGTGCTGGATCTGGAATTCTTCTGTTAATGCCTCAATAGTACTGTTCACGAAATGTGTGCCTTGATCGCTCATCAAAATTACTGGGCATCCAAACCTGCTAATGATGTTTTCAAAAAGGAACTGTGCAGCTGTATCAGTATCACAATTTCTTACTGCTTTGGCCTCTGCCCATCTGGTGAGGTACTCTGTTCTAGTGATAATATATCTCGCACCAGTGCGCTTTCCTGGTGGGTTGATAGTACCCACAAAATCTATAGCCCATTTGTCAAATGCGCGCAACGTGACCTGCGGTCGTAGCGGCATTTCATCGCGTCGCGAGGGTTTTCCTACCCTTTGGCAGATATCGCAGCATCTGCAAAAGTCCTTGGTGTCTTTATGCAATGTAGGCCACCATAATCCTGCCTCCAGGATTTTTTGCGCAGTCGGTTTTCCTGCGAAATGTCCTCCTGCGATTCCTGAATGGGCCTCTTTGATAATAGCGTCTTTTTCGTGCGGCATCACGCATCTGCGCAGAACTTCATCCGGACCTAACTTGTATAGGTATCCTGCGATGAGGGTGAAGTCTGCTGCTTTAACAACCAACTGCTTCTTTTGCTACTTAGTAAACTCGTCAGGTGCTACTCCTGTGGTGAGGAATTGAATAATGTCGGCATAGTACTCATTTGCAATCTGTATGGAAAACAACGGCGCATCTGGTAGATTGTCTTCTAGGTTACTAGGCTCTTCCCCTGAGTCTAACCGCGACAAATGATCCGGTCCTGCATTCAGTCTTCCTGGTTTCACAATGATTTCAAAATCATACTCCTGGAAGAGGAGTAACCATCTGCAGATTCTCCCCCCTAACACTGGTTTATTGACTAGGTACTTTAATGCGGAATGGTCAGTAAACATTTTAAACGAGGCGCCCAATAGATAGTTCCTGAACTTCTGCAGTGCATATACCATAGCTAAGCCCTCCCTTTCTGTTGTGGTGTAGTTTTTTTTCTGTTGTTGATAGCTTTCTGCTGGAATATGCGATGGGATGGTCAAGATCCCCTTCTCCTGGATGTGTCAAGACGACTCCTAATGCGATGCCGGATGCATCCACATGTACATGAAATGGCTTAGTCCAGTCAGGAAATACTAGGATGGGTGCTGTAACCATCTTCTCCTTAAGTATGTCGAGACTCTGCTGGCATTCCTCATTCCATAGGAATTTTACATCTTTCTTTAGCAACTTCTCCATCGGCGCTGTAATCTTTGCGTAGCCCTTGATGAACTTTCTGTAGTACCCGGTATGACCAAGTACTGTCCTCAGTTGCTTGACTGAGTTGGGTGCTGGAAGGTTTACAATGATAGCGATCTTCACGGGGTCTACCATCAAGCCTTGTCTGCAAACAATGTGGCCCAACAAAATACCAAATGGTGCACAAAATATACACTTCTTCAAGTTTAGAGAAATTTGGTACTGCCTACATTTCTCTAACATCAGTCTTAGATCTCCTATGTGCTTATCGATTAGCCCAAATACAGTCCAGTCATCAAAATATACTTCTAAGAACTTATGGATGTATTCTTTAAAGACAGCAACTACTACTCTAGAAAATATAGCTGGTGCATTCTTAAGACCAAAGGGCATTACCGTATACTGGAACGAGCCCCATTCTGTTGCAAAGGTGGTCTTGGATCGATCTTCTGGATGTATTCTGATCTGATGGTAGCCTGAAAACCCATCAGTGAAGGAGTAGACCTCTTGTCCTACCACGTTGTCTAATACTTCATCAGTGAACGGTGTTGGAAATGGATCATGAAGTGATGCATCGTTGAGTTTTCGCAGATCAACACAGATCCTGATGTCCCCTTTTGTTTTCTTCTCTTGTACTACCATAGGGCTAACCCATTCGCTTTCCTCTACTGGCTCGATGATGCCTGCTGCTAGCATTTTATCAATTTCATCCTTTACTTTTTCTTTGTAGCGCGGATTCAATCTATATGGCCGCTGCTTAACTGGTCTAGCATCCTCCTTTAATGGTATCCTCATGACTCCCAGGTCTCCAACTATTCCCTTCATCTCTATGAACTTGGTGGGAAATAGGTCCTGATAGTCATGTAGCAGATCTGCAATCTGTCCGACTGTTTCATCGTTCCAGTAGTCTCCAATAGAGGAAAACTTGGGTTCTGCATCTGTGCCAATATTGATCTTTTTAATCTTGATGGGATCGGTGATTGCTGGAATCTCTAACTATGGTCCCTCCACATCGCGAGTCCCTTCTGACTCCGGAATGTTGGTGTGGTGAGGGTCCTCATCCTCCTCCTCATTGTCTGGCTTTGTTGCGAAGTTATAGCATTCTAGCGCGTCTTGCAACTGGGTGGCCCACTCAGGTTGAGCCTGCACTGAGATGGTACAGTCCTCAAATATCTTGATCTTGATTATGTCTAGGGCCTGAGAAACACTTGGATGTTCTGATTCAAACGCAAAGGTGAGTAGGAAGCTGTCTGTCATAAGTGACCATGTGGTCGTTCCCTTACGCAGCTCGGTCTCTGTATACCAATTCCTTAGAACTGTGTCCAATGTGTGAATGAATCTGTGAACCCATTCATCCTCTGGAATGTCCGACCAGTTCTGTTCACATGTCTGAATGTGTACCCTGGGGTCAGTTTCTCCTGTGTACTTCTGCTGGACATACTCTCTGTCATCAGAAAATCTGATCGCCATCAGTCTTTTTATATTATCCCATGATGCGATATTCTCTTTATGCGCATACCACCATATTGCAGGTGTAGCTCGAACTGCAAGGTCCATAGCTGCGATCCTCTGTTCATGAGGAATTTGTTGCTCAAACTGTTCAAAAAAATCCTGGATATTCGTCAGAGCATGATATGATGGAATCTCGGCAGTCTCTGCACCAATCCACCGCAGTGACTTGCTGATAAATGCACATCTGCGCGCTGAGACTTCGTAAAGTCTGTTCTGCCAGTTTTCTAGACCAACATCAGAATCCGATGCGCATGAGCTGTCGCACCGCCAAATAATGTTCCCTTCTGCGGTTGGATTGATGTAGTCATTCTGGTTCGCAATCATCTGGTAGAGACTATTGATGTTATGTGCCTCCTCCTCTGCTCGGATAGGTTCAATATATCTAGGACCTTGGTAAGGATCCAGCGGTGCGATGACCCGGATCTGTGCATCCTCAAAGGTCATTTGTCTTCTCTTTAGGTCGATGACAGCTTTGCTACCAATCGCCCAATCAATACTTAATAGTGCTGGATATGGTCGACTGTCGCCAATGATTTCTATAACATCGAAGTCCGCAAAAGTACGAACTCCGTCAATATCAACTGGCACCTGCGGTAGTCGACCCAATGGTGATACTCGCTGCTGATTAGCTAATCTCAGGTGGATAGGTGATAGGGCTAACTGAGGACTACCCATCTGTTCCCATGTCTGCTTAGTTAGAACATTCACCTCGGATCCTAGATCTAAGACAACCTCATCCATTTCAAACTCACCAATTTGCGCTGTGAATTTCATCTCTCTTCCTGTCCTTGTATGTCTTGTAATATTATGGACATCGCGGTGTGCATTGCCCGAGAGAGAGGGTTGCTGACACTGATCTATCATGCGCTGTAGCTCACCGACAGCTTTGTCATTCCTCAGGAGTTTCAAGCAGCTGTGCAGGAAGGATTGTACACTTCCTGTCGATTCATCCTCGTCGCATCTTCCCGATGTGGTAGCCTGCTGTGCCTGCTCAGGGCTATCGCCACAAGGTGTTTGCTGCGGTACACTCCTAGACGGCGGTACCTGCGGTCCTGATAGTGTAGGTTCATCAAAGGACACCTTGGCTTCATGAAAGGTCTCTTTATTCTGCTGTAGGTCGAGTGCTGTTGCTTTACTAGGAGCTCTGCGCACCCACCCCTGACTTGTGTTCTTTCCGGTCTCCTGCGATGTGCCACTGGTGGAAGCACCGCTCCGAGTCACAATATTGACTCTTGGTTCTGGTTCTGCCTGCTCAGCAACGATAAGTTGGATGTTCTAGTGTGCGACTGGTTTAGGGTCTTTGATCTTAGCTATCAAGATAGGACACTCCTCTATAGTATGATCATAAGATTTGTAGTAGTTACAAGTAGTAGTGGAGTTCTGACAGTCCCTAGCATAATGTCCTACAACTCCACAATTATAACAAGTGATTGGCCCACGACCTTGGCCAAAACCTCCTCCTCGGCCAAATCCTTCTCCACGTGCAAAGCTTCCTCCACGGCCTCGTCCTCCGTAAGCCTGATCCGGCTGAGGTCCTACTACTGGACCCTGTGTGTTTGCTTGGACTCTGTACACATCATGTTTTCTATCTAACATGAGATCATAGGCTCGGCAGTCCTGTTCATCATGCCCGACGGATTTACAGAAGACACAGTATAGATTCTTAGGTGTCTGTACATACTTCTGAAGCAAAGGGCATTGCTGAGGTGGATGTCCTTGTGTTTTACATATTTCACACCATGGCCCTTGTGTTCGTGGTAAGGGGTTAGGAGCTCTTGATGCTAAATATTCTGTAAAGACTGGACAGTTGTCTTTAGTATGACCCTGTGCTCTACACTTTATGCACCATATGTCTTGCATAACCTCTTTCCCTTTCTTAAGTTCGTGTATCTGTAACGTGAGGTTGGCCAACTGGGTCTGTAGAGTTGTCATGCCTGTACTGGTTTCTGCTAAAGGCGAAGCCTCTAGTTTTATTGCCATCTCCAGCGCTTCATCTTGAGTAGTGAGTTTCTGCTGCATTAGTGGCATTCTGATATGAGGGAGTAGTGCTGCAATAAACCATTCCTTATGCTGCTCTGGTGCAAACTCAAAACTTACTTGGTCTATAAGAGCTTTGAATTTCTGGTCAAAGTCCCATACTGACTCTGATGGTAGTTGCTTAATATCCTTAAGCTCTGTAATGCACTGAGACTCAGACTTAGGTTTTTTAAACTCTTTGATCATGGCGTTCTTGACCTGGGCAAGTGTCTTGGGCAATGTAGTATACTTTATGTACCATGTCAAGGCTCTGTCTCTGAGTGTGGTGACCAACTGTACAAGTTTAAGGTTATCATCGTTGATTGTTTTGATGGTCCACATGGCTTCGCATAGGAACCAATGCTGTTCCGGGTCTTCTTCTCCTATACCTTTAAAAATAGGTAGCTTCATGTCGTCTCCCATTCTATTTCTCTGTGGTGGGTTCTGACTGAGTGGGTTACTACCACTCAGCGGTGTAGGTAAAGGTGATGTAGCAGAAGTAGGTACTGTCTGTGAACTACTAGATGGAGTACCTACGGGGTTATTTTGAGTCCCTGTCTGTTTCTGTGGAGTATAGGGGTGGTAAGGGATACCCCCCTCTGGGTCTTCTGTGGTGCTAGGGCTCTGTTGTCTAATACTGTCTGAACTATCTTCAAATATAGGAGAGCTAAAATCTACTTTATACTTCTTTCCACTACGTGTTCGTCCAATGTCATCAAAATCACTTTCAAACTCTTGTGACATTACTATCTTTACTTATTCATCTGAGACTAGATCCATTGTTCCTTTTTCGTATAGCAGCATCTTAAGGGACAAGTTTAGGGATCTTAGGTACTTACCGCGATATCCTCTGAAGAAGTATCGTTCAGCTTCGCTGAAGCTCTTTCTCTGGTCAACTGCAAATTCTGTAACGAAGCCGTCTAGCACACTGGTAAGCCAGAAGTCCACTGCTCTCGTAATCGGATTGTCAAGGTTCTGTACAGTTTGAATCAGCTCCGGTGTCCAGACAATGTTTCTTTTCTTCTTGAATGTGTTCCTATCTGTCAACTTGGATAACTAGTCGAAAAGCTCGTTTCCATAGGTTGCAAAAAATATAGCATGTATATCTGAAGCGATATGCTTTTCTAACCAGGCCTCTGTGCTCAGTTTAGGGCTTCAATTTTGTTTCTTGGCAAACTCCCTTAAGTCTGAATCCAGCCACTGGTGAAACTCTTCTCTGGTAGGATGCCAACAGAACATTAACTCCCAGTCGTTCAAACCGGCAACGGAACCATTTGTTGATTGCATGGGCAGACCCGGGTTTACTATAATCAACCAACAACACCCCTAGCTCACTGGCCCTTTCGGCGACAGATCGCATAGCGGCCTGAAGTCTCACCTGAAGTGATTCTAATGGGTTGGCCAAGGACTCAAGTGTCTTGGACCAGGTTCTGTTGCAATCCTACTTGCGGCTCGCAGCTCTTCTGACTGCAAGATCTCCCTCTGTGTCTGTGCGTCGCGCACCCTCTTGCTCGCGTCGCGCAATCCCGTTGTCGCACAGCTCTTCTAGCCGCGGGATGTTCCTTTACACCACTGTGCGGTCCTTCTCTATGATGCGCACCTCCCCTGTCTTGCGGTATCTCCAGCCTTATCGCAACGCCGCGCACCGTGCGACACGCTGCTCCTGCCCAACGCGAAGTCCTCAACCTGCGGTATCGAACACCGCAGCTTCTCTGCCGGTGTGGTATCACCTCTCTGTGATATCCTACCTCCGCGGTTTAGCGCACTTAGCGTGCTTGTGTCGACATGCAAGACTTAACATACAAAGCTATTCAATACTGCAACCAATAGCTGTTTACGGGAACATAAATGAAACACATACGACATGCCAAATGCTTTTAACTTATGATTATTCTTCTGTGCTGTGGTGAACTGATTAATACATTCATCCATTAAACTACAATGGAGTCCATGAAATAACTGAGCAATGCATAAGTAAACATAACACATAAACTAGTCGCATAACATAGGTTTTAACGTGGTTCAACTCCAGGATGGAAGTTATGTCCATAGAACTATGTTTTCTATTATAGCTCAAGGGGAAGGTAAAACACAGTTCTGTTGCACCGCATATGCAGCTCAAGATCTTCTCTCTTAGATCTCTCTTCTCTCTATATCGCTCTCTTACAATATACTCTTCCCTCTCAGTTGATCCCTGCGGATCGTTACATGCATGCTCTATAAGCCAGCTATTGGTTTCAGTAAGATTGCTACAGCTAAGACCAGAACCAGATCTCGGCTTTTACAACAGTCTACTTCTCCTTATTGCCTATTTTAATCACGACTGTCTACTGTCTACCCAACCGACTAGCTAACCTTTTTCAATACAAAATTACATTCTTTTATAAGTAGCCCGAAGGTCTTGCATTTACAACACTGTGGGCCTGTCCCAACAGTAACCCAAACCCTAATTAGTGACAGTCGGTCCTCTCTGTCCTTGAGGTAGCCGCTTCCTGTCACACCACAGCTCTCTACAGTCTTCCATGCTTCCCGACACTGACCATGGGTACTATGCACCGCTTCTCTGCTTTCTGTCCTTCGCCTTCAATGCTTGAGCCTCGTTGCTCCTTCTTCTTTATGAGGGTCGCTGAGCCCTCCTGTCTTCTGCCGCTGCCTTCAATGCAGTGGGTGAGCTCTCCCTTCTCGGCCGCTCAGGTACCGTTGCCCTTCTTTGACTTTTGTATCTAAAAAAGTCACGGTTTCCGGCTCTGCTCTCCAGCTGGAAACGTGCTACGACGTCGTAGGTCTGCCTTAACTTCTTTCCACTAAAGCTTATCATTCCGCCAAAACTAGCAGGTTCTTCTATAGCTGCGGGACCCTGCTCCAACATGGATGAAGACAAAGTTATGGACCTGCTAAAAGGGTGTTTTAGGCAGATTAGTCCAAATTGAGATATTTGTCTAAGTATGGAATTGGTGTTAAATTTGCCCAAGTGGCCTTAAGGAAATGCCCGCCATGCATCATAGGATGATGTGAAAAATGTATTGAGAATGTGAGTCTCTAGAGTGTTGTATGGAGCATACAACCATGTCACTTGCCTCACCAGAGAGTCTGTAAGGAGGAAGATGTCAACCTGCCAAACGTGCCTCCCAGCCATATTTGCACTATTCCAGTACTGGCAAAACTGCCTAAGTGGCTTCACGAAAATGCTCGCCAGATATTGTCCCGATGATGATAAATTTATTTGAGGGTATGGGGTTTTTCTTTGATGAACTCAATATCTTGCCATGTTCTTAGTTTTTCTTATGGTGACCACATGAGGAAAATAGCAATCTGCAAAAATAGAAGAAAAACTTTTTTGCATATTCAAAAGTATGAAAATTCTGGTAAAAATGCGTAAGTGACCTCAGTAAAATGCTTGCCATTTCCACTAGTTGATGGATTAAATTATTCTAAGGGTATGGGTCTCTATATTTTTATTGGTGCATCTAACCACATCATTATTTTGTCCAAAAACTCTCTGAAGATGAAGTTACCAATATGACAAAAGTGCCCTCTGGCTTGTTTTTCTCCAGTCTAGTAAAATTCCTGCCCGACTCAGAAGAAGATGAGTCTGAAGGGGAAATCATTTTAGTTGTGCTGAATGGGATGTACTACATCATCTAGTATCATTGGTTCAGGAGTTGGTGAAAATAAAAATCCCTCATGTTGACTTAGGGTTTTATAATTTTGTCCAAGTGGTAAATTTGTAGTTTAAAATGCTATTTTCAAATGCCCACCAGATGATGTGTGTGTGTAAATTAATTCATCAAATGACATGTATTTGTTCCTTGTTGAAGTGTTTATCCATTCATGGTTTTAGTTTTCCCTATGGAGGTCACATCAGTGAAAAATTAACCTTCCATTAACTTTCGATAAATACATATATACATTGATATGCCAACTAAAAAGCATTTTTCATTATATGCCGATAAATACAAAACTCCATCATACAGATATTTTTTTCATTAAATGTCTATAAATACATATACACATTGATTTATACATGTCTAGCATGTTTCAGAGATGGCTGCAATCCATCCTCTTGAGTAGAAGACAAATATGAATTGTCTCTCTTGCCTTTCGTAGAAGACTGTAATTGTACTAGAGTTGGGAAAGGCCCTTATTGTGATTTCTTTTCAAGCTCTTTAACTCTCTGTGATTTTTTTTTTAAATTTTCAAGCAAAATATTTTTTTCCGCCATCAGTTTGTTCAACATTTTCACTTTTTTCTTATACTTCGTTGATTCCTGTTCTTCCTTGACCTCCAATTTGTCTCTGGTATGTTTCAACTGATTTTCAACTTCAATCAATTCACGTTTCAGATTATGTATTTCTTTCTCCTGCTCTTTTGCCCTCAACTCTATCTCGTCGGGAAGGACAAGAATTGCACTCATCGCAACAACTAGCCCTTTTAATTCCTTCTCCAAATCAACAATTATGGATTTAAGTGTTTGAATTTCCATATCACATCCCAAATGCTGAACTTTTATACCTTCTAAGAGTTTTGATTCCAGCTCCCTTATGTTTGCATCTTTCCTAGCCATCTTCTCTTTCATTTCTTTATGTAACGATGATGAGCCATACAAATCACCTAGTGCAAGTCTCGCTGAGAAGCTTTCTTGTAGCATATTCTCTCGATGTGCTAAGGACTTCTCTTGCTCTTTCGAGGACATTGTACCTGTTCGCGTATTTTTCCTTCTGCCCTTACCCTTACCCTTACCATCGTCTCCTTTGGTACCCTTACCTTCACCCTCACCACCTTCTTCACTGGAATTTTTTTCCTCTACTTTGTTTTTTAAGTTTTAAAGTTTCAGAGATCCTTGCTAACCTTGTTCCTTTCGGCTTATCAGATTGCCTAGAAATGTATTTTCTAAAATAATAAATTATTGATTCTAATTCTCCAACTTGTTTTTCCATGGCTTCCCTCCCACTCTTTAAACTTCAATTGATATTCTTGTACTACATGTTCATATTCTTTAATTTTCTTCTCCATTGCCTGTAAAGGACCCCTTTCTATCCTCACTGGTGCTACATCGAGAACAGGTGGTCTTTTTTTCAACTCTTCTTTGAGTTTACTTACTTCAGGATTAGCTTTTTCCAAATCCTCTTCATACGCAACCCTCATGGACTGAATTGCTTTTTCAGCAACATCAGTGTGTTTATCTACTTCTTTGGATAATAATTTAACCATTTCTTCTTTCCCTTTTATAATTCTGTCTGCTCTGAAATATTATCCACAACTGTCTTCTGCAACGCTGCTATATGTTTTAGGCATTGTCAAATATTATCATATTTTCTCAAGCACTATTCCGCCCAATTGCATATATAGGAAGCTTGTTCCTGGAAAGGCTCCATTTTATCATATAGGATGAACATGTACCTACTATAAAAATTATATGATGCAATGTCTAAATGCATAGCAGAAGCCCCTGATTATGATTTGGAATAACAATAATACTCAATTGCTAACTGTTTAGGAGGAATTCTATCAAGAATGTCTTGAGGAATGGAAAAATGAGCAGTAGTTTGTTCCATTTCGTTGCCCGTCACCTCCTCCCAATGAACTCTATCTACTCTTTCAAAGTTATGGCAACACGAATTTCATCATTTGTGACCAAATCAGGATACTGTACTCATAATTCTCCATGGTGCTCAGGACTTTGTACCGACGATTCCTCATTCTGTTCAGCAGGGTGTAATGGTAATTCCCCATGGTGCTCAGGATATTGTACTAATTCCTCGTTCTACTCTGGAGACTGTACTGGAAATTCCTCATTATGTTCTATGCTTTTACGCTTCCTAATGTATGTTTTATGAACAAGTGGTTTTGGCAAATATATTTTTCCATGCTGGTTGATATCACCAATCTCTGTTTTAGTAGCATGGGTTCGACATAAATCAATAATTTTTTGAAGTGTGCCCGGGAAACAAAATTTAACCTTCCTTAATTGGCTCTGTTGCAGGGCAGAGTGGAGTTTCTTAGCCAGTAGATAAGGAAATATTTAGGTATATCTTCCACCCAATGTATCACTACCCGCACACATTCACCTGAAATGTCAACCCTGTGATGATTCAGAATTGTCCTAAGGACAATCTGAATCAAAGTTTTGTATATTCTGGGAGGGACATATTTCATTTTTAAACCATTCCTCGGAACATTTACTTCTCACTCACAAATTTTACTGGCCATTTAGTTCTTCTCCTATTCGGGGGTTTTCCTTGAGCTTAAAATCGCTCCCCCTTTGCATGGAATATTTGTAGCTCGAGAAACCAAATCAGGGTCGAGTTATACCCACTTCCCAAAAATTATGAGTTATGTATTCCTAGAATCATATTTTGAAATTGCCTCATCTATCTCCTCATCAACATAACTAAACATTCCCCATAAAAATTCAAAAACATCTGCTTTCCTAGGGATAGTTTCCATACTTGGTGGCCACATCTTTGCATCTCTCCATGCATCAGATTTCTCCTGGAATTTTTTTACTGTTACCCTATTATCTATGGATGAATGTGTTTCAACTGGGGTTGCAGAGGAGGATTCCCGTATTTCAACTACGCTCGTCATGCTGGAGACCCTTGTTTGAAGTTCGACCATGGTTATCCAGGTTCGAAGTGGAGGTGAGGTGATGCACGCGTACTCTATTTCAGGCTCACAAATGCTGCTCGCAAAGAGGTTTTCAGCAACAAATCAACGCTTTGCTTGGGTATGCACTTTGGAAAGAAAAACATATAAAAAGGCATTTGGAAATAGAAACATATAAAGATCATCATGACACAAAAGATATAAACACGTGCCTCTACTCTTCAACAATTAAATATCATTCATGATCTTCTTCTTCATCCAACTCAACATCTGTATCAGGATCTGGTTTAGAATACATATTCATGAAAGGCTTATTCACATCAACATCATCATCAATGACATCTTCACTAATGATAGTCATCTACATCGTCAACGAGATCATAGTCTACTACATTAGGATGATCAACCTCTTCAACTTCTTCATCGAACACATCGACTGCAACCACCTGCTCCTGATCTGAATCATTATCATCATCTTCTTCTGCATGATTATCTTCATCATCTACATGATTATACTTTACTGGTCTTCCTCTTGGATCGTATTTAACAATGTATGACCAACCTGCTTTACCTGGTACCTCTGAGTAAAAGACTTGCTCACATTGACTTGGAAGAACATAAGGCTTTGTGCCCGGTTCAAATGTGCTTGTATTAACCATGGTAAATCCATTAGCATGCTCAATAATAGTTCTTTCAGGATCACATTCATGCATCCGTATCCTGTACCACTTCACCTCAAACAAAACTATTTTAAAGGAATTAAAATCACACTCAATTATGTCCTCCAAATGCCCATCGTACCTATTCTCAGTTTATTCTGGATGTCTGTCACTTCTAGAGGAAACATTGGTGACCTTAAACATTGTAGTTATCCCATAATCCTAGGTTTTCATCTTATCATCCAACATTTTGATACGAAATTTACAACCATTACACCACATACCCTTGTGATGTTTCAACTGCAACATTGACAACAAGTAAAAAATACATTGTGAATTAATAAATGTCATATAGGACTTCAAAAATATATTTGAAAACTTAAACAAACCAAATACATTGAAAAAATGGGAAGTAACTAGAAAAATGCGGGTAAACAATTTACTTTCCTTTTTATCTTTTAAACCATAGGCTAAATTAACTTCCCTTTGCGACGTAAGATCAGGAAATCGATGTCGATGACGATGATCTATTTTAATCATCTCACTGACCCCTTCCCATGATAACCTACCGAAGCATTCTTCACAATCTTCTATCCAATGCTCCATCCAATCAAGGTTGTTTGCAATGTATAAATGTAAAGCATCCCACACTCGAGCAACTATATGAAAAAATAACAATTCACTATCATTAATTAGATATCATTACATGCATAGTTTAATACAATTGAATATGCAGGATTAATAAAAAAATCACAAATCAGTATGATAAAATAAAATTGGAAAAATACATGATATATTAATTCCACAAAATCTAATAATTACCTTTCATGGTCCTCATTGTACCTTTCCTCAATAGGACCTCCCCTTCAAATTTGTTGATGGAGTTGAGATGCCAGATGCGAGGCACATTCATATTTTCTGCTAATTTAGGTAGACATTCACTAATATACACCATGCATTGATATACCATATATCCCTCAACCATAGAACCCTCAGGACGTGCTCTTTGTCTAATAAGATCCTTCAACGACTTCAACTGCCTATCCACCATCCACATCGACCTTGTGTGTACCGGTCCACATAATTCAATCTCCTCAACTTGGTGTGTGAGGTAGTGTTCTTGTGCATTGAAAAATGTTGGAGGTAGATACTGTTCCATTTCACACATTAGTCAGGGAATTTCTCTCTTCCAATACCTTATATCTTCTTTATGGATTTCTTTTGAGGAAAGCCACCTACAAATGATGCAATAAAATAATATCAAGCCATATATAAAATTTGCGTGCAAAACCTAATATGTCAATAAGTTCCGCTACAAATCATGGACCAAGTACATTTTTCATATAAAACATTAATTACTTACCTCATGTATTTTCCAAGAACATAAATAATTTGTTTTATGTTGTTGTCAAAGTCGTCTAGGAGAGATAAAGGTAGAACATACTGTATAAAAAAACACATAATTATTATTTATTTCCAAATAAGAGAATAAAATTAATAAAATAGTGCATACCAATAAGGAAATATATTAGAAACTCATAATTACCTTAATGAATGTATGCCAGTCATGTGTTTTAACCCCACCAAAATCACCTTTTTTCATTAAGATATTATTTATCATAGACGAAAACCTCGTCGGAAACTTGATTTTTCTGATGACATCTTTTACAATATTTCTCTGTTGCTCCGTCAAGCACAAAGGAAGACTAATATTATGTTGATGGCCATCACCATTAGAATTAATGATCACACTTTGCAATGCGTGATTAGCCTCTTGGATGTCACTACAAATCTTTCCAATTCTTTCTTTGTCAGTCCTTTCGTCTAATATTTGCCATAACAATTCTGTTATGTTCTTCCTGATATGCATTGTATCAAACAAATGATCTATTTGTAGGTGCTCGTAGTATGGCAACCTACTGAATTTCATCGGGTAAATTTTCATTCCCGTGGAAGCCCATTCGTGCCTTAACGACATTCATGAAACATCAACAAAATCAAATTAACACTAATTAATCAATATAGGTACATATCGCGTTGAACATAATTCACTAAAAAAAACAAATATTTATATAATATATGATACAAGTTGAATGTGATTGTCATTGATGTCAAGGGAGTTCAGTGAATGACAAAGGATAACCAAAGACATGATGGCAGGGTAAACTTAGTGAAAGACAAAGGAATGACAAAGGAAGTAATGACATGGCAAGTATGATGATGTGGCATGTATGGTGAGGATAGAAAGACACATAATGGTGTTCTGGTGCTATCAGGAAGTCAATGTTGTAATCTGACATCATTCTAGAAAAATATGGCAACTTTATGAAACTTTGGAAATTGACTAAGTATGAAAAAGTAGACAAAACTACTCTAAGAGAATGCCGGCCATAATTCATGGTTTGAATAGAATTCCTGCACCACCATATCAAGCTATAGCTTGTTGAACTGGCTATCTAACCATGGTCTCAGTTTGCCTTAATCCTTTCTGGAGAAAGTTATAAGTCTGCCAAAATAGGGTTTTAGGATATTGGAGAAATTCTTGGACATGGATAAGTGTTGGAAAACTGGTCTAGGTGGCCTTTGATCCATGAAATTTGATAAATTTATTTTCACAAGGACAACCCTTAGCGGGAATTTCCAAACGACCTCTCAAAATCTTGTTCTCAACACTTAGGCAATTTTCTTGTGTTTCTCAATATGCAAAATAATATTTTTCCTACTTTTGGCAGATTGATATTTTGCATATGTGACCATTGTAAGTCAGCCTGAAAGTATGTCTGGATAGCCATTTCAACAAAGAACAAATCCATGTCAATTGATGAACCTATTGACATACACCCAACATCTGGCAGGCATTTGAAAGTGGTCTTCCAAACTGCTTATTGACACTTAGACAAATCTCTTCAAACCCTAAGTCACCAAGGTGATTTTATTTTTTTCATCAAACTTGGAGAGTGAGACATCCAAAATGTGAGGAATATCATACTGACTCAACCATGCCAATCTTCTCTCTTGCAGCCTCATCATCTAACCTTGGCAGATTGATATCTTCCTCCTCAGAGTCTCTTTGGGCAATATGAAACCATGGTTGGATGCACCAACCAACATAATAGAGCCTATCAATTTCAGATAATTTTCTCATCATCCTATGAGAGGTGGCGGGCATTTCCTTGAGGCCAGTTAGGAAGATTTTACCAATAATTCCATACTTAGACAATTTGTCCAAAACCTAAGGTGGATTTTTCATTTCACCCAAAACCTGAACTAATGGTACTAGATGATGTATCACACCTTACTGGGCACACCTATGCTATTTTCACTCCTAGACTCATCTTCATTTTCCCTAGGCAGGCATTTTACTGAACTTTGGTGTAAGACAGCCTGGAACCCTGTTTTGGCAGATCCATATCTTCTTTCTCAAGCATTATCAAACCAATGTGATAACATGGTCAGGTATACAAAACATACACCTATAGGATGACCATGTGGTGCGGTCATTTTCTTCAACCCACAAATTATGGCAGGCATTTCCCTAGAGCAATTCTGACTAATTTGACCAAACATCCTTCTTTTGGGAGACCCGTATCTTCTTCTTCAAGGAGTTTTTCTGAGAACCGGGGCCATGGTCAGATATACATTTCAACAAACTATGGGATGGCAGGTCATGGCAGGAATTTTCTTCTTCTTATGAATTATGGTGTTCATTTTCATAAGGCGGGTGCTTTAGAAATTTTTTTCAACACTTAGTCAAAATCCACAAATTATCATACCGTTACCAACTACTACCAGAATGTAACAATGACATCATGAGACATTAGGACACCAACATGTGTTTTTCAACCTCATCACCAATGCCATATCAACACTTATTTTGTCATTAATGACCTCCTTTGACATCAATGACAACCATACTCAACAGTGTCCTTGTGCTAATAAAATTCATAGGGTGACATAGATCTGTTCCTTGTTGAAGTGGTTATCCACCCATGCTTTCAATTTTCCTTATGATGGTCACATGTGCAAGAAATCAATTTGCCAAAGTAGGAAAAACATTGTTTTGCATATTTATAAATTTGCCTAAGTATTGACCAATATTCCAACAATACATAAATAATTTGGCATACCTTGATGATTTCTATTATATTCCAAATTCCATAGGTGAGGTGTCATTCTTTGTGGTTTTTTTCCATTATCTTATTTACCATTGAATTTTTCTTTGTCTGTAGTTTGATAACTATGGTTCTTAGGTAGAAAGTGCCTATACTCGTCAAACACTTCCTTTGCTAAACTCCTTGAATGACGAGGTTTTATCCTGGGACCGCAAGCTGGACATGCAAATTTACCATTTGTTTGAAGACCTACAAGATATATGAATTAGTGTAGTGAATTAGAATTACCAGTTAAAAAAATGCATGATATTTTCAATAGATATATATAATATTAAAGAACAAAAGAAAGTAACAATATACCACAAAAAATGTGTTAACCCGGGAGCATCATGAATTGTCCATCCAAGTATTCCATGGAATTGCAATCGTCTTTGCCCTCTTGGTCTAGAGATGTCATACATAGTGACACCAGCCCATAACTTCAACAACTCATTGATAAGAGGCTCAATATATACGTTCATATCTTTAACCTGGTACTTACCTAATTGGTCCAACATACATGATTACTCATATTTAACTATATGTCTTATATATAAAAGACATAATTATCATGCACAATACAAAGAAATGAAATATTTAGTGATGAGACTTTCAAGTAAAAAAATACAAATTAATTAAAAACATGGAACAATCATTGCCAACATTGTGTGCTCTCTCTTGACCGACATCCAAAGAGGAAGGTTATTGTTTATAACAAAAACAGGCCACACTGAGTAGGTAGAATGAAGCTCTCCAAATGGATTGACGCCATCAGCTGCCAACGAAAGTTTAACATTACGAGGTTCTTTTTTGAAAATTGGCCACTTTTCTTTGATGCACCTAAACGCAGACCCATTTGCAGGCATTCGAAGAACATCGTCTTGACTTCTGTTCTTTGCATGGAAATACATAAACTGTGCTATACTTTGACACCTAAACAACCGCTAGAGACGTGGAATTATTGGAATATAACGAAGAACTTTGTGAGGCACCTTTTTTGTCACTTTATCGATTCGATACCTACTTGTTTGACATTGTGGGCATTTATTTTCTAATGCATATTGTCCATAGTATATGATATGATCATTAGGACATGCATCAATAGCTTGATACTCCATTCCAAATTCTTTCATAATCACATATATCTCTCGATATGTGCGTGGTAAAATATTTGACGTTGGTAATAGAAATTCACCCAACAATCTACAAAATTCAAAGGAACAAGTCAATGTAAACAATATTAATCATCAATATCGCACCCGTACTTTACAAATTAGATAACAATAGTAATATAGGAAAAAATTCAATCCTTTATGTACATGTGAACATGTAGACATAAATAATTAACAAATTACATACCTTAATAATATCTGTGTGAGACAGGTGTTTGATAAACCATTCAAAACCTTCAAGTTCACTAACAGACATATAGCAGATAGAAGATTTGTTTTTGAGCCTTCATAAAGAGGTTGACGTGCCTTCTCGAGTAGAGGATCAACATCATGACTATCATCTTGGTTGTCCTCATCCATTGGAGTAAATGTGTCTTGGATCAATCTATATATCTCATCTTCTTGATTTGTATCACTAACGTTATCTCCATCCATATTATCATTAAGAACTTGATCAACTTCAATATTCTGATCTAGATGTTCGTCACCCTGTAAATGAGTATTTTTGCTGGTACTTAGCAAATAACTCTTTGGAAGGGGAAATTTTGGGGGCATTGTCTATATATTTACAAACAACGTAGTAAAATTAGTGTGTATAGAACATATAATAAAACGATAAGACATTTTACTGAAATTCATGACATGATGACTATTATAGAGAATACATTAAAAATTGAATAACCTCTTACCAAGGGATGATATTCATAACCCCCTTTGGCGTGCCCCTTCTCCCTACAATGTCTTTCAGCTGTTGTTGTTAAAATTCTTCTTCTCTGCAAGCCCCTGCAATCAGAGCAAGGGCAATAACATTTTCCATCTCCCCTCGCCTCTAATGCCACGCTAAATTGAGCAAGCTTCCTTGCATTTTCATTCATAGTGAAAAATCCTTGTAGTGACAAGTAATTGTCTTACCTACACCATACAAAATGTCAAATACATTAGATATAAGTATATTTCTAAATGCAATATATTATATACCAATTTATATAAAGAAAAACATGAATATTGTGATGAATAGGATTGTCATTGATGACAACATTAATGACAATCATTTTGGAAAAATATGGTAATTTGGTGAAAAACAAGAAAATGACTTAAGTGTTGGAAAACTGGTTCAGGAAGCCTTTAGAAAATTCCCATCACAAATTGTGTGTTGAAGAAAATTCCCGCACCATATGGGGGTCTTGTAGATTGATATTTGGCCTACCTGACCATGTCTTCAGTTTGTCTTGGAAGTAGATGAGGAAGAAGTTATGAACCTGCAAAAATAGTGTTTTAGGCAGATTGGACCAGACTAAGAAAATTGTCTATGTTGGAAAAACTGGCTCATGTGGCCTTGGGAAAATGCCTGCAGTACCTTATAGGTGTATGATAAAAATTATCTGGAGCTATCATCCTACAACTTGTTGAAGAGGCTATCTCACCATGGTCTTAGTCATCAAAGAAGATGTTTGATGACAAAGATAACATGGTATGACAAAATAGAGTTTCAACCTATTTTGCACTATTCCAGTACTGGAAAAACTGCCTCAGTGGCCTCAGGGAAATGCCCTCCCTATCTCATAGGATGATGAGAAAAATAATATGAAAGTGTTAGGATATAGCTTGTGGATGGATGCATCTAACCATGGTCTCAGTTATCTTGTGGAGTGTTTTATGACAAAGATATAAATCTGCCAAAAGTAAGAAAAATATAATATTGCATTTTAAGAACACAAGAAAATTGTTTAAGTGTTAGATTCAGAAAATTGAAAAGGCATTTTGAAATGCCCACAAGGAGGGGTTATTTTAATGATAAAATTCATCAGGTAGCATAGGCATGTTCCTTGGTGAATTGACTATCCATCCATACCTTCAGGTTGTCTTATCATGGTCTCATATGCAAAATATCAATCTGCCAAAAATAGGAAAAATAATATTTTGCATAGTGAGAACAAAAGAAAATTGACGACGTGTTAAAAACAAGAGTTTGAGAGGTCAGTTGGAAATGCTCGCCAAGGGTTGTCTTTGTGAAAGTAAAATTATCAAATGTCATGGATCCATTCTTTGGTAAGTTTTCCATCTACTCATGACTTCAGGTCTCCATAGAGTGTTCACACGTGTGAAATAGGAGTCTGCCAAAATGGGAAGAAATATGTTTTGATGTTCAAAAGAGGTTGAGAAGCTATTTTGAAATGCTTGCCATAGGTTGTGTGTGTGTCAACAAATTTATCTTGTGATATGGTCTTGTTCATTGTTGAAATGGATACCTAGCCATGCTTGTAGGTTTCCTTATGGTGATCACATGAGGGAGAAATCAATCTGTCAAAGTAGAAGAAAAAATGTTTTTACGAGTTAAAAACAATTTTGTCTGTGTTAAATTAAACAGTTTGGAAGCCTATATGCTGATGTGGACAGTACTGAAGACAAGATACTAATGGTGTATGGACAAAGTTGAGACAGGGATGCAGTATGTTGTATGTTGAATGACTTGTTGAGTACAGAATGAAGACTTACTGATTGGTATTTTTGATGTGTGTGCTTGTGGAAAA
Source organism: Pseudotsuga menziesii (assembly GCA_001517045.1). Lineage (NCBI taxonomy): Eukaryota > Viridiplantae > Streptophyta > Pinopsida > Pinales > Pinaceae > Pseudotsuga > Pseudotsuga menziesii. The sequence continues at coordinate 360,909 of LPNX010558877.1, forward strand.
CTTTGGAAGAGTGTGATGTATCAATTGTAATTTGTAATATGAAATTTGTATAGGGAGGTTGGGTGGAGCTGGGGAAAGACTTATTGGTATTTTGACAAGTTGAAGCTTGTTTGGATGTTGTAGCATCCCAGTCAATTGTATCTAACTGAACCATTTTGGTGGGTGGTGCCATCTTATGGGTTGTAGCCGATATTGGAGATTGAATCCTCCACTTATATAAAGGTTACAAAACTATATCTTGTGTCCCTTGTGCAATGTCTTGATAGTGATGTGTTTAATTGATTAATGACATGTGCCTAGTTGATATTGTTCTTTGATAAATATGTTGTTGAAGCAATTGTGAAATAATGATACAAGATTGGTAGAAAAAGTTGAAATTGAGTTGAAGCCTTAGCTCACTAATTCACCCCCCCTCTTAGTGAGCATTGTGTCTAACAGACTGAATTTTTCATTGATTCCTACAAGTGTTGTGCAATGGCCTTTGATTTACTCAGAAGGAGACCTTGATATTTTGGGCATTGGAACACTAGGGGGCCCAAATGGTCCAAATGAAAGTTGTTTTTTCTACTGTGGAAAGTGATTAACACTGTGTCAATGAACAATAGCTTAGTGGAGCATCGAGTCTATAAAAAAATTGAATTGGCTAGAGTCATTGTTGATTGGACCATCTTGTTGCATTTACTCTGGTTTAAATAAAATGAGGGAGTTGAAGGGTTGTTAAATTTGTTCGTAAGGTACACTACCTGAAGAATACAACTGTTATTTTGAGCCTCAATGTTAGTTTGTATCCCCCAAAAAAGGATGCATGCTTACCTTTTATGAATTTACGACCAGATGATTGTTGTAGAGTATGATTGATCTCTCTAGTTTTTGATATGGTTGATAAAGAAATCTGGGCTCAATCTGCACTCAATCAATCGCAACTATAGAAAATGTGTCGAAACTGCATGAGTTAAGCAGTACAATGGACGAACGATTCCATGCACATTCTCACATTACACTTTCAATGATGGAAGGATTGAGTTTTTAGCCTGGAGACTCCACAGACACTTTGTGTGCTTGTCAGAGAGGGACTGGGAGGTAGTTGATGCAGCTTGTTGATCATTTTTATAAATAAAACACTTCTTTCAGACAAGGTACCCCTTCACCCAGACCCAATATATTTGTAACACAAAATAAAATTTTAAATTTGACTAGAGTTGTGAAGCTTCAGCAAAAAGAGAAGCATACTCTAACTCAACAAGGATAATTATTAATGCCATTACAACTTGACCCGCGCGAAAAGAGCCAAGAGCCGACGTTGAAATTTGCCATTGGTTTTGCAAGTGTGCAAATTAGATAACCATATATCATCGATATAGAGATGAAAGTTCGTTGAAAATTAAAAACGTCAATATTGCCACGGTTTTTCCGCCATGATAAAAAAATGAAGTATTAATCCATGAATGTTCAAAATGTGGAAGTATTTCATGGAAAAATCCACCCAAATGCATTAGTGTTTGATTCTGAAAGAAAAAAATCCTAATTTTGTGGACAGGTTTAGACCAATCTCTCTTTGTAACACTTCTTACAAGATTTTCACTAAAATTCTAGCTACAAGAATGAAAAATCTCATGAAGCATATTATTTCAGAGTCTCAAGGGGGATTTGTAGCAGGGAGGCAAATTCTATACAACATCATCATTGTCCAAGAAGCCATCCATTCTAGCATGGAAAGGAAACAACAAGGTATTGCTATCAAGCTTGATATGGCTAACGCATTTGATAGGGTTAACCATTTTTTCTTTTTGAAGTTATGTCCAGGTTTGGATTTTCAAAACAGTTTATGAGATGGATCAAAGCATGTATTAACAGTATGTGGATTGCTCTGTTAATTAATGGAAGATCGGCTAAATTCTTCCAAGCCTCATGGGGCCTTAGGAAAGGCTTCCCATTGTCACCGGTTCTCTTTCTTCTAGTAGCAGAGTCACTGAGCAGAAACCCCTAAGCACTACAGGAAGATGGGAAGCTAAGAGGCTTAAATATTTCCAGGGGAACCAAAGCTCCAACGCATGCCCAGTTCGTCGATGATACAATTCTGCTTGGTGGGGATTCCATGGTGGTTGCAGAGAGATTTAATGAAGCTCTATCCTCTTTCTTAAAATATTTATAAGGTAAGGTAAATCAGATAAAATCCAAGGTTTATGCCTGGAACTGTCCACCTAGGACAATGGCAAGGATTTCCAGAATTCTTGGCTTCGAAGGAAAGCTAAATTGGAACTCATTCAGCTATCTCAGGACATCTATCTTAAAAGGTAAAAAAACTTCTGCTTCTTGGCAAAGTATTGTCGAGAATATCAAGAAAAAAATCTCCTCGTGGGGATTAAGGTGGCTCAACCCTACTGGTAAGCTTGTCCTTATAGACTATATCCTTGCTGCCTATCCAATTTATACATGCTCAATCTCTTTAGCTCTAATAAAAGTTATGCAGGAAATTAATTAATTTTTTGGCAAGGGGGCAAGTCAAATGGCACAACAAAATTTCACCTTGTAAATTGGGAGATGGTATGTAGCTTGAAAAACTATGGTGGGGCTGGAATTAGGGACCTGACAAGGATGAATCTAGCACTAGGATTGAAAATTCTGTGGAGGATTGTCTCTGGTGAGAAGGTCTAGTGGAAGGAGATTCTTAGGAAAAAGTATATGAAGGGAGCAAGGAAAAATGTGTAGATGAGTATTAACTGACAGGGAAGGGGTCTCCAATATAGATCCTTTGCAAGAAGGTGACCCATATCATCAAAAATCATCTTCACTGGAGCCTAGGTAATGGTAAACAAATCAGAATTTGGCAAAATCGTTTGGGCCCGGTCTCTCCGGTAAATCATTTGGTTGCCTTCTCTGATATCAAGCAATGGTTAGATCATCTAAATTTTTTCACCATCTATGATCTATCTTTCTGGAAAAACAATGGAAGATGGGGTGGATGGAAAGCCTTGGATGTGCCTGAGCATCTCATGCTTGATTTTAATGTTATTTGCTCTATGCTACAAGGTTTTGCACCTGTTCACATCCATCTTTTGGATAGCAGAGGCTGGGGTAAATCGAGGATTTACACAGTAAAAGAAGGCTATCAAATAATCTCCAATAAATAAGACATCAACAGTGCGGATAACAAGTGGAACAAAGTCTGGTGCAATGACGGTCTTCCAAAGATTAATGTATTTTTTTCTGGATATTAGCACACCGCGAAATTCTGACTGTTGAGAATTTGAAAAAAAGAGGGATTCAAGGGCCTTCATGCTGTGTACTATGTAAAGAGGGAGAAGAGAACATTGGCCATCTCTTTTTGGAATGTAAGTTTTCCACATAAGTCTGGTCTCTGGCTGTACATGAGTTGCATATAAACTTGATTCTTCCAACCAATTGGACTGATCTCTTTGCATGCTGGAAAGAATATTACCATGGTTCTCTTCTTCAAAATACGAATCTCACAAGAGCTTGGGTTTCCCTTCCTAAATACCTTTGCTGGAAGATCTGGGTAAGCAAAAACAAAGGATTGTTTGAAGGGGCAGTCTCCAGCCTAAGGAAAGTAATGCTTGCTAAAAAATTGTTGTGGGTGGAAGCCTTAGTTATGAGGTGGATGAAGCATATCAATAACAATCCTCTGAATTTTCAGGAAAGAGTGTGGGAAAATGATTTTCTTCAACCTATTACCAATAGCTGGCATACAACAACCAATAGACCCAATCGTTTAAACTAGCAGGTGAGGATGAGAGAAGAAGGTTTTGCTAATTGGAGACTAAACCTCGATTATAACTCCCTTCTATTTGATGGGGCCTCTAAAGGAAATCCGTGGTTGGCTGGGGTAGCTGGAGTTATTTTTTTTCCCTAGAGGGAACAAGCAAAAGGACCATGCCTGGGGCTTGGGCAAGAAATCCAATAATGGGGCTAAGTGGCTTACTCTAATCAAAGGGCTGGAGATTGCAAACAGTTGTGGAATGGAGGAGATAACAATTTATGGTGATTCACTTATGGTCATAAAGGAAGCAAGATTGTTGTATAAGAAGATTAAGAGCCTGACAATCAAAATGCATCACATCCTTATCTATCTAGAAAGGGAGTTCAAATCTATAAAATTATTTCATATCCTGAGAACATACAATAAGCAGGATGATATAATGGTTGACATAGGAGTTTTATTAGATTATGGAGATCTAGTATGTAATGAGGAAAGGAAAGGAATAATCTAGGTCCCATGAATTGGATTTTATCATCATAAAGGATCAGCCTCAACTTCAATTTGCAGGTATGCATAACACTATAAACGAAAGGCTTTCTTAGACTGCAATTCTAATGATAGTGTAGGTAATTGGTTCTTTCATCACCGGCTCTTTGCTGCTGGCAAGATCTAAGTGTTTCAACAGCAACGCCGTCGCTCTTGCAAACTGGTCTCCACAACCACTTATCTCCAATTCAAAAAACTGGATCTCCAATTCAAAAAACTCTGCTGTAAACTGGTCTCTATAGCCACTCATCTCCAATTCAAGAAATCAGATTTCAAAAACTAGTTCTTATATTCTTGCCACCATTGACTCTCTGCTGCAGGCAGTAGCTAAGTGTTGCAATAGAAACTCCGTCGCTCAGGTAAACTGTCAACATTCACTCAGGTGCAGAGGAATAAACTGGTTCTCCACTTCAAAAATGATTATCATCTCATCAACATGCAAGAAGGACAACCGCAATCCTAATTGGCTGGCTCACTACCTGGCTGGTGGAAAAATTGACGCCATGTGTAAAGACAATTCGATGATTGGATATGAAATCCTCAAAGTGTCATCCCTAAGTTCAAAGGCAAGGCATCTAATGGGTGGTCAATTTTGTAATCGGTGGTCAATTTCGAGGTCGAAGGGCCAGGAGAAGGAGAATTGGATCGTGGGTGGATAGTGGAGCTGCCCATGCGCCGACAACAATTTAAAATCCAATTTCTTCAATACCCAACAGGTGGCAAAATAATGTGAAAATAATAACGGGCATCTTGGGCATCTTGGCATCTTGGTTATCGGGCTTCATCAGGAAGTGAGTTGGTACTTGGGAATGGTTTTTGGGCATCAACATGATGTGTTTTGAAGCTTAAGGGAGATGAAGGAAAGGCAGACTTGGAGGAGGAGAGCAGTTTTCAGATTGCAGATAGACAATTTTCAAAAAGTAGTTCTAGGTTTCAATATGAATGCAACTTATAAGTATGACTGGATATTGGCAGCACATCGCTTAGTTTTAATCTCTCTTATAAGCTTTTATAATGTCTTGTTTTTGTTTATTGCTTCTTGGTCAATTTGTAAGAAGGTATAGTTTCCATAGAGTAGGGTTCTTTTGGGATAGCTACAAATACGAGAAAGATGCACAAGGAGTTTTGGATACTACTCTCCCATGGGAGCAATCTACTCTTTGTGTGTTGTAACCTCGTTTCATCCTTTTTTTAATACAAAATTTCTCAACCGTTTCTGTAAAAAAAACAAAAGCATTTAACCCATGAAAATATTTTGATGCATAATGGATTGAATGGATTGACTACCTTACATGAATTGCGCACTACTCCACTTTATAGATATGAAGGCATTGCTATTGATTATAGGTGGGAGCAAAATATTCGCAAACAAATTGAACAAGAAAACTGTTAGGATTATTAATCCTACTTTTGACCACTTCCTTTGACAACATAGTCTATTTGACATTTTCCAACCTTAAGAGGTCCTCATCACTCCACTAGTGAATGGGGGACACACCTAGGGGACATCTATCACTTACTGCACCTATTTTCATGAGTTTAAGTGCCCAAGGTACCAATCCCTATAATTTAGGAACCCACTATGAGTGCCACCAACAATCTCCAACAGTTGACTCTAGTAGGTATTTAGTTAAGTTCGGTTATGCTCTGAATTCCATCAGTTAGATCACTCTCAGTCATCCTAGCACCAATTTCCATGATTTAGGGGAAGTAGGGTGCATTTCCTCACCTGCCCTCATCACTTAATTGGTTTTGAACTGTTTCAGTGATCCAGAGTTGCATTAGTGAGCTTTAGTGGTGATTTTCCCACACCGAGTTAGCTCCTGAGTCAATCCATGTTGGTAGATTCAACTACCTCTTTAGGCATTCGAATTCCCCTATATGTATAACCATTGTATTATATATTATTTATGGAATACTAGGATTAATACTAATTAATGGATGAATATCATTTATTCCAATTATTGGTCTCATGAGTGTTTTATTTTCCGTGGATTATTGATCTTAGCTTTTCAGTTACTTCTCTCTCTTATACAATTCTCCATTTTGAATTATGCAAACCTGATGATCCTATGCTTCATTGAATTTTACATGGTATCAGAGATGGTATCAAGGCCAACAACAAACCTCATAAGCTAGAAGCAATTGTGTTCCACATAAATCCTGGAATTATTTCCTTGCTCCCTCTGGATTTTGTCTAGAGAATTCTATCCAGGTGTGATGCACCCAGAGAAAGTGCACATGTTGAAGTGGAGAGTGTTTGAACTAATTTGATTCAAATTGAATTGTTTTTGTAGGTACAACAATTTCTATGGGTTCGAAATCAGTTCCTCTTATATCACCATTCAATTATGCTGAGTGTAAATTGAAGATGGTTGCATATATTGAGAGTCATGATCTTCTTGACGTGTCTTTTTGAGTTGGTAAAGAATCTTATTAAGAGGAAAATGATTGCCTAAATGATTGTGATAGAGCATATAGAAGTATGTGTATGGTAATGACTCCTAATACGCATTATCTCATGGAAATTTGTTGATTATCCATTCAAGCTCTAGAGAAATATAAATAGAGATTTTGGTGTGTAGAAAGAAGTAGACAGTACTTGGAGTGAATCCAACACCTCCTCATGTGTTCTTCCTTCAAATGTATTGGCCTCAACTCTCTCTGATGAAGTTGTTCAAGATGAAAGAATAGCAGAACGTTTAACTCATTTAATTCGAATTGGTGAAAATCTCCTTCCAGTGACTCCTTCTCCTGTTGCTCCAGAAGTTTATGCGATCTCTGATATCTCATATTCTCATACAAATGATCCAGAAGAAGACCCAGCAAGAGGACAAAAACTTAGAGGACTATGTGGAGAGATTTCAATATAACCCGCAAATATCAAGACATAATGCGTTAAATGATGATACATTGAAATTTTTTCTCTTACAAGGAATTAGAGATGATTTCATTGAGTTACTGAATCTAATGGGTGCAGGGGATGTATCCCTGCTTAAGTATGCAGGAATATGTGACCTATGTATAAGATATTCAAGGAATGCCTTTAGGTCAGGAAAAGGAATCAAAGATGTAGTGAACAAAACCACCAAGACTTCAAGGGAAGGAGTTTTGAGGGTGGAGATTGGAAATCTCCTGGAGGATTTTAAAACTGATATCCTTAGCTCTTTGAGTTCTCAGTTGGATGCACTTCAGGCAAATAAAAGACAAGAAGAGGAAGATCGAGCTTTAGCCATTTTTTTCCCTTAGATGCAGAAAAATCCCCCTCCTCAAGAGCTTCCCATTAGACAAAGTGGAAATCTGCCTTCTATGTGACCAGGAGAACTCTATGAAAGAATGCCCCTCACTTCTTGGACTTAAGGATATATATGTGGAAGCAGGGACATATGCATAACCTATTTGCTTCATATCTCAAAAGAGCCCATGGTAACCTCAATCTTCAGGTACGATTCTAGATCCTATGCATTCATTTAATCCTTATTGGAATAATGCTGAAATACACCAACCACAAGTTTCACAAGGTCCACAATTATCACAAAACTCCCAACCTTGGTATCCACCTATGCCACAACAAGCCTGGGCACCTCCATACTCACAAAACAACCCATGGCAACCAAATTGGAGAAATCCAGGCTTTGGGAATCAACAAAAAATCCAATCACAACCTCCTCAAATGTAAAACCCCAAACTCAAATTTACATCGGTAAAACCATTAATGCAACCTCCTCCACAACCCCAGTTAACACTACCATTGAACAATTCACCTCTTAGACCACTCCTTCCTGCACAACCTACTCCTAACCCCAATAATAAGGTTGAAAAACTTGTAATGTCTATTTAGTTACCTAATTATCTAGTCTATTCCATTTCCACAGTAGACTGCCATGACATTGGAGTTATGCTCTGGCAGATATATCAATAAAACCACCTCTCCCATAATTACAGAGGAATAAAATGAAGATACACCAGAGATCTCACTAGTTCAGTCTAAAGAAACACCAAAGATCTTACTTGTTCAATCTAAAGATAATCTCCCACCCATCCCACCCAGGAAACCACAAGAAACATAGAAAAAACACCCTCCACCATACCCTCAGTGCTTAATTGTTGACAAACTAATGCATCAGTCAGAATTTTATCTCCTAGGAGAATTACGAAATGTCTGTGTGAAGATTCCAGTATTCCAAACTATTAGAGACATTACCATTTATTCCAAAGTTGTTAGAGAGTTATGTTTGAAGAAACTGGGCATAAAGAGGAAGGATTCCCCAACAATCCATGTGATAGGAGACTTGGCATAATTGATGATGGGGAACGCCCTTGCTGCTAAGCATCCTGACCTCGGCAGTCCCTTTGTTAAGGTACAAATCAATGGTATTTCTCTCTCCAACACACTGATAGATTTAGGAGCAACCATTAATGTCATGACTAAACACACAATGGAGAGACTAGGCCTCACAAATCTGCGACAAACTAGTACTGTTTTACAACCGACTGACAAATCTACGACAAAGTACTACTATTTTACAACCGACTGATCAATCTCCCATAAGGCCAGAAGGCATTATAGAAGATGTTGTCATTTCAGTGGATTCATGGGAATACCCAGTGGAATTTATGGTTCTGCAGACAAAAAAAAACTTGGGAAGCTATCCTGTAATTCTGGGTTGACCATGGCTGGATACATTTGATGCCTATATTAGTTGTTGATTAGGAAACATGCACATATCTCACGGTAATGTTGTCAAGGAAATCACATTGTATCCTCCTGTGAAGCCAACTATACAACAAGAATTTCCCTTGTGGCCAGCTGAGGAGGAATCCAAGCAAGCAGACAAGATCTTATAGCTCTACATGACTGAACAATCTATGGCAGTAAAACAAACAACCAAGGAATATCTGATCAGTCAGTTTTTGACAAATTCCAACCCTTCTTTGGATTTCAGAGAATTATTCATTCTAATGTGTGTTACTCAACAAACTGACACTATATCGAGCTCATCTATTACCCATGACACTAAGTCTAAGATCCCTAATGATTATATGATCAAAGAAGTGGAAATTGAGTCTGTAAAACATTAAAAATTAGTTCTATATTGTTAGATCAGAAAACATAGATGCTTATCTCTGTATTAAAGAAACATTAAAATGCATTTTCCTGGATTACAGTGACATGAAGGGTCTCCACCCGGATTTGTGTATGCATCATATTTATACAAAAGGAGTCTGCATACCTGTTATGCAACCCCAATGCATAATCAATCCTACATTAAGGGAGGTGATCAAAGAGAAACTTCAAAAGTTGTTGGCTGCAGATTTTATTTATCCTATCTCAGATAGAAAATGGGTGTCCCCACTAGTGATAGTTCCTAAAATTAATGACAAATGGTGCATCTATGTTGATTATAGAGAACTGAACAAAGCCACACATAAGGACCATTTTCTATTACCTTTGATTGATCAGGTGTTGGACACACTAGTAGGGAAAAAGTATTTTTCCTTCATGGATGGATTATGTGGTTACAATCAGATCAATATAGCCCGAAAGATAAAGAGAAAACGACATTTACATGCCCACCGAGAACTTTTGAATACCGAGTGTTATCTTTCGGATTATGCAACACCCCTGCCACATTTCAAAGTGTTGTCCTCAACATTTTTGCATATCTTATTCATGAAACCATGAAAGTTTTTATTGATGACTTTACCTCTCATGGTGGAGATTTTGGAGAAGCTTTGACTAATATGGACAAAGTACTCACATGATGCAAAGAAGTGAATCTTTGTCTCAATAGAGAGAAGTGAAAGATGATGCTTAGACAAGGTGTGGTTTTGGGTCACCTCATATCCCTTGATGGCATCAAAGTAGACCCAACAAAAAATGAGGTAATCCTTAATCTACAAGTTCCATGCACACAAAAAGAGGTACACAGTTTTATTGGATATGCAGGTTATTATAGGAGATTTGTTAAAAAATTGTCAAAGATTGCTAGTCCTTTATTTTTGCTCATGTCAAAAAACAAACAGTTTTAGTGGTCCGATTCTTGTCAACTAGCTTGGGAAACATTGAAACAAAAAGTTTCTATAGCACCCATCCTAGGAGGCCCTAATTGGCCCTTGGCTTTCCTAATTTAAATTGATGCTTCTGACACCGCCATATGAGGAGTCTTAGGCCAACTAGAAGACCATAAACCATATGCCATATATTTTATCAGTAAAAATATGATTGCTGCAGAACTAAATTATACAGTGACCGAAAAATAATTTATGGCTGTCATTTATGGTATAAATAAATTCCGCCATTACATTACTGGATACCCAGTGACTATCCACATCGACCAATTTGCAATTAAATATCTGATGAACAAACCTATTACAAATGGAAGAATCACTCGATGGTTATTTCTGTTACATGAATTTGATATTTCAATAATGGACAGACCAGGTAAAAACAACGTGGTTGCTGATTTTCTTTCTCAAATAATTAGCACCAACGTATCTCTACCGGTTGATGATGCTTTTCGAGATGAACACTTATTTTCTCTATCTACTGATGCAGGAGCATCCAACTCATGATCGACCCAGCTCAACGTCCAACTCACAGATTGAGTCAGCTTGCCATGTAATCGAGTTTATAGATGGATAATTATATAGGGTTAGTTTTAATTTCAATAAGTGGAAGATTTGCCTTTGTTCTCCTTGATCCCTGCGTGGATCTCTCAAGAATTGATATTTGTTGATTAGGTTTTCCTTTATTAGGTTTCAGATCCATTTAATCAGATCTGACATGTTTTCTAAGTATTATAACTTTGTTTGAAAGTAATAGATCAAGGTGTGAAGGAGTGAATGATGAGTGAATGTGAGGATTGAATGAATGATTGTGTGCACATCAAGAGGGTGAATGCTCTGTATTCGAAATTTCGATCTTATTGAATAAAAACTAGAGATTTACAATCTGTGTGCATGTGTTGGGTTCCGGTATTGATTTTAGTCTGTAGATGTTAAATTTCTATTACGATTCAATCCACACAGGAGTCTATAATTTATTTGTAGAGAAAGATGCAGAAAAATTGATCCTTGCAGTGATCAATTTGCGCACAGGAAAACTAGATCTCTAAACAGATCAAATGGTGGAAAAAGAGAGTAGAAGGAATCAATGGTGGACGTGCATCCCACATCTGAAACCAAATCAACGGTTCTACGTCATCCCGTAATTGATCGACTATGCGGACATAACCGTGCGAACGGATAATTGCAGAGCGAAACTTTGGCAAATGCAGAAGTTCTTCTCGAAACCCACAACCCGAAACCCACGTGTAGAATAAAAATTGTGGGATAAGAATTGCGGAAGGAAGGTTCAGAAAATTTGCAAACTCGCATCCCACTATTGCAGAAACAGAGTTACAGGAAGTTGAATTTGAAATTGTAGAAAGGTGGTTTCCAAATTGTGGAAAATGAAGATCGCGCAACGCTGCCAAAATGGAGGAAAATTTAGCAGATCTCTAAATTTGGAGGTTCTTTAAAGTTAGAACCTGTGTATCCTGGAAAAGCTAATACAAATTAGTTTACTAGTTCAAAGTTGGGATTTTTGATCCAGTCTTCTAATTCGTGTTGGCGTCATCTACTAATGTACCCTGGTTTGCAAATATAGCTAACTATATGGTTGCAGGAAAAATCCCAGGGCAGATGACACCAAAGGAAAAATAGAGAATTGTGCAACGCAACAACATATTTTCCTAGATCGATAGTTGTTTGTTCTATATGAGACCTGACTTGGTGATCCGTCTATGTGTTCGTGAGGATGAAATTTATCCAATTCTTATAACCTATCATGATGGCCCATGTGAGGGAAATTTTGTAGACAAACGAATAGATCACAAGATCCTACAATTGGGCTATTATTGGCCTACAATATTTAAATATGCCCAAGAGTATGTCCGGAGCTGTGATAGCTGCCAGAGAATGGAACAACCACTACAATCAGACGATATGACACTATAGACTCAACTTATGGTGGAATCATTTGAGAAGTGGGTGTTGGATTTAGTTGGCCCCATCAAACCCCAATCTAGGCAGAAATCATATATCCTAATATGTGTAGATTACATGACAAAATGGGTTGAGGCAAAGGCACTTCCACGGGAAACAAAATAGGAAGTTTCAAATTTCTTGTATGCATATATTTTTACAAGGTTTGGAGTCCCTAGGGAGATTTTTACTGATGGAGGATCACAATTCACACCTAAAATAATCAAAGCTCTTACATAACAGTACGATATCAGACATATAGTAACTTCACCATATCACCCCGAGGCTAACAAGAAAGTGGAAGGTAAAAACAGAATCCTGGAATGTATACTCACAAATACTATCCAACTTCATCAAAGGGATTGGGTTGATAGGCTTCTAGAAGCCTTATGGGCCTATAGAACAACATGGAGAAGCACCACATGTTTGAATCCCTATCAATTAGTCTACAGTAAGAAATCCACCTTACCAATAGAAGTTGAAATTAAAACATTAAGAACTGCATTTCAATTAGGCATGGATCTATCACAGGCTCAACATAATTGCCTGCAACAACTTAATGAGCTTGATGAATTTCCGTTGGGTTCCATAGAACATACAACCATCATTCAACGACAAAGAGCTAAGTGACATGATCAACTCATTAAGAGAAATTATTTTAAAGAAGGTGTCTGGGCTCTCCTATACGACTGTAGGTTCAAAAAGTTTAAAGGGAAACTTCGCACTCATTGGCTGGTGTTAGCACTAAATTTATCTTTGTCGGAATTGGTCCTATTTCCTTCAAAATTTTAAGTTCTCATGGGTGATTGAGTTGGTTTCCAAAGTTTTCTCATTAATTTATTTCCAGGTTGGCAAAGAAGAGGAGTTAAAGGAATTTTAGAAATAATTTCTTCACAAATGGGGCAAAAAAAAAAAATCTTATTAATTTTTGAATAAAATCTACAAAATGGGTTTTATAAAGATTTTATTTTATTTATATTCAAAAATTAATAGTTTTGAATATTTTTCCAAAGTCAAAAAGCGGTCTTTATTCACCAAACCAAGTTTTAATGAAAGATTATGCGCTAAACAAGTTTTATTACCTTTCTTAAGGTATAATCAAACCATTAGCACATAAAATAATCCGACGGCTAATGTATAAAGTAAAAAATCATCAACGGATATTATGGTTTCCAGAGAGTGAACTTGCATGTTTGATAAACCAAAGGAGCCTGGCGGAATTGAGTACATGTCACTTGATCTGACGGTGGGGAAATAAAGGCAAATCACATCGACGATCATGGATGGATCTGGAGCGAAAAGTTGCACGATGGTTAATTTGGAAAGGTGGTAATGTCCACGTGGTAACTTTTGGTAAATTCCGCGGGCAAAAGCAGTTTGGAAAAAACCACCGAAAGGAGGCTCCAGAATAGACCATTATTTAAATAAAGTTGACTAGGTTTTTAAAAATAATTTCATTTGTGTGTCGCGCGCTGAAGGGAAGAGATAGTCCTCCATATTTCCAAAACTCAAACTTTTACTTGTTTTCAATCACAAAGAAAATGGCGGAGATAAAAGAGTCAGCTGGAAATTGATTTTTATAGAACAAGAGAAGGGAAGCCACCATCCAACAATGCAAAAGGGAATCCCAAAAAGAACATCAGCCCAGAAGAGTTGCAGAAATATATACAGTGAGATCATTCATGAAGTTAAACAATTCAAGATTCAAAAGCAACATATCATATTTTTCTGAAAATGACTGTTTTAAGTCATTTTATTCAACGACCTGTTTCTAGCAAATGAAGAGGAAATTTCAAAACCTGAAAGAGGGTTTTCATAATAACATCAGTCTCTACAATAAACTCTCTCATTTTTTACCCAGGTGATACAGATTGGGAGAAACAAAGTCATCTTCAGAGGGACAATGTTCAGATTTCGAAATGACTGTTCTAGTCATCCAATTAAAATAATTGTTTACATCAAATGAAGATGAATTCTGTGAAACTGGGAGAGGTTTTTCTTCATAACATACCTATCCACAATAAAATATTTTAGTTTTCACACAGGTACTATGGTTTAGCAGAAACAAAGTCAGTTGTACAGGTAATTTTTCATGTTTTCCAAAGGACTATTTCAACCATCAACTTCAAAGAATGTTTTTGGACAAATGGAATTTAATTTGACAAAATTGAGAGAGGTTTTTATTCCTAACAGACATATAATAAAAAACCTTCTTCATTGTTTACACAGTAATCACAGGTTGGGAGATATTAAAATATCTTCACAAGTCATTTTTCCAGAAATCTATAATTTTATTATTTGAGTCATCAGCTTCAAAGGAATATTTCGAGGGAATTGAGATGATTTTGGAGAAATGAATACATGGGTTTTGTTGGGCACATGTCCAATTATAAAAACCTCTCCCATATTTCAGACAAATGTCACCATTAGAGATATGCAGGAGAAACATTGTTGTAACTGTTTCTATTTTTAGAGTTCAGTTAGGTTTTTAATTCAAAAATAGGTAGAAGGTTATTCTTATATAAATAAAAATGTAATTGATATTTTGAGAGGAGAGGATTTTCAAGAGAAGAGAGGCTCTACATTGTAATGGCTTCACGTTTTCAGTAAATGAATGAAATTTGCAGAGGAGGAATGTAAAATCTTTTTCATGTCAGAGATTCTTGTGCCATCTTTTCTTCAATAAGTAATTTCTTTATGTGATTGTTTATCCTATTTCCCACTCCATTTTGTATTTGATTTCATGCTTGAGCATTAGTTTTTATGGGCTAGAATTCATCCTGCATGCTCTAGGTCCATTGTTCAAGCATTTTCAAAATATTTTCTTCTAAAGTCTTGCAGAATTCACCATAGTTAGGTGCTCTGTTTGATGGAATGTCTCCCTTTGTCTACTAATCAACCTGCTAATACCTCAAGACTGAGGAAATGGTGCCTACCTTGCCTCTGGTCATAAACCTTCAAAACCTTACCTCCTGCAACCTATTTCAGATCTGATTGTTGACTCCATTGCCCAATGGTCTCCTCCATGACTGTCCTACCAAGTCTTTAAAACAAACTTGTCCTATTTGTCCCATCAGAAATATGATCTTCTAAGTGTCTTTGATTGAATATCTTGAGTATAAAAACTTTGTAAATAGTGAGAGATCCCTCTCTGATTGTATTAGGTCAGAAATACATTCTAAAGTGGTTTTTGCTGTTACCTCAGGATCTACCTTTTCACAACCTGGGTACATTCTGAGTGCTAACAAATTGGCACTGTTGCCGGGGAACGAAGGTTCAAATCTTCCCTGGGTATGAACGAAATAGTTTTAGATTTGATTGTTGATGGTGAACAACAGCCAGATATCAGCAAGGTTGTGCATCTTTCACTTGGCGACTCCATCTTCGAAGAATCCAGTTTTCATAATTCCTATGGCGACTCCACTATCAAAAGATTATAAAGTTTGAAGAGTTGATTCAGTATATTCATTTGTCAAGATGAGTTCTTTGTCTACAAGGTATGCTCCTATGAATCGTGCTCACATTCCTGGTTTTCCAAATCGAATACCTAAAGTGGATTGGCAAACAGGTCTTCCAAAGTTTAAAGATCAAAAGAATGATGATGCTGCCCTTCATTTGGTTAGATTTCATATACATATACATAAGCTGGAAGTTAAATTGCATGAGGATTCTTTAATGAAAATGTTCATGGCTACTTTAGAAGGAGATGCCAGGTCATGGTATGAAGGGTTACCATCAGAAAGTTTGTTTTCCCTTACCGATTTTCATACAGTATTTCATGAACATTACAAAAACCAATACCCCTCCTTGTTGCTGGTTCAAGATTGTTGTATGCATGCTAAAGGTTTCATTGAAGATTTGGAAAACATGTATAGTGACGATGAGTTAGTGGATGAAGATCTTTTAGAAATTTTATATGAGAACCCATTTCAGAAAAAAGAAACACAAATTAGCTATCTTCACATTCAAGAAAAATCTCAGCAGTTAATAATTTCTTCCTCTACTGAAAGAGACATGAGCCAAAACTCTGATTCAAGCAGCTACATTTCTTTTCCTGAAGTAGATGATAATTTGCAGCAGTCTTGTCATTCTTTGTGTGACCAAGAAGGAAGTTGGGATGTTCAATCAAACCCTTCTTCATATTATTCAACTTCGGAAGTTTTGTTTCAAGATGAGGCTTCTTATTCCCAATCAGAAAATTCCTTTTTGCAGCAGCAATTTCCTCTAAATTCTAATACTTCTGTGGGTGATTACATAAAGAATTCTGATTTTCAGTACAGTCCCTCCACATATTTATTTTCTAAAAATAAAATTAAAGAGAAATCAGCCCTTGGATTAGAATTGGAAAAAAGATATGAGCATGAATATGATCATCCTATTGATGTGAAAGAAGACGGTTATACTCTTGATGGTTTTTCTGATGATTGTGGTTAGCTTGTTGAAAATTATGTTAGTGATGGTTTTAAAGAAAATTTTAGCCTGCTTATATATAATGAAAAGGAAGAGCAATCATGCCATCAATCTCAGTATGTGAAAGAACCAACAGTGTGCAATAAACAAAGGGATCACAAAGAAGGAGATGAAAACTCTCAATGGGATGTTTCTTTTAATATTTCCAATTCAGAAACATTTTGTCAAGAAGACATCTTTTTGCTTAATCTTGTTGAAGAACAAAATGATATTCCTCTTGAAGTGCTTGAGAATAATGGAGTTGTAAACATAGAAATATTAAATGAAGTTGCTGATATATCATTGAAAAACAATCATGAGAATTCCTTTCAAAGCTCTTCTAAAGATTGGTTTGACAGTATGCAAGAGGAGTTTCTTTTTGGACAGCTTTGTCATGACAAACAAGTGATTGAGTATTTCAAAATTTGTCATGTTTTTTATGATCCAGTAGCAGAGTACATGGATAAAATTTTCAGATGGAGTAATTGGTTATATGTTTGCAGCAAAAGACAAATTTTTCATCATAACCTATTTCTATTTTGTTCTTATGTTCTAATTTTGATCAAGCATGAGGAAGAAATGGAATTATTGGATAAATTGCTTGATTGGCTTCATTGGAAGTCAGATTTTGCTTGATTGGGCATCTGTGCTTAGTTAAGTAGGATAGGTAGGCATGAATAAGCTCGACATGGCGAGCATTTCTTTCAGCAGTTTTCAATTTGGTTTCAGTTTCAAGTGCAATTCAGTTACAGGTTACAGGTTGACAGAGTGGGATTTGTTTGCAAAATGGTTTCAGTTGATGGTTCAGTTCAAAACAGGTTGAGGATTTCAGAGAAAGATTAAGAGAAACCCAATGGATTTGGCACCTAGTCTATGGGGTTCTTTGCTACCTCGTAGGGAGGATAGCATCCCTAGTTGGAGCCAGTTGTTAGCACTAAATTTATCTTTGTCGGAATTGGTCCTATTTCCTTCAAAATTTTAAGTTCTCATGGGTGATTGAGTTGGTTTCCAAAGTTTTATCATTAAGCTATTTCTAGGTTGGAAAAGAAGAGGAGTTAAAGGAATTTTAGAAATAATTTCTTCACAAATGGGGCAAAAA
The DNA here is from genome assembly GCA_001517045.1 of Pseudotsuga menziesii. Taxonomy (NCBI): domain Eukaryota; kingdom Viridiplantae; phylum Streptophyta; class Pinopsida; order Pinales; family Pinaceae; genus Pseudotsuga; species Pseudotsuga menziesii. The sequence goes on from LPNX010558877.1 coordinate 378,749, forward strand.
AAAAATCTTATTAATTTTTGAATAAAATCTACAAAATGGGTTTTATAAAGATTTTATTTTATTTATATTAAAAAATTAATAGTTTTGAATATTTTTCCAAAGTCAAAAAGCGGCCTTTATTCACCAAACCAAGTTTTAATGAAAGATTACGTGCTAAGCAAGGTTTATTACCTTTCTTAAGGTATAATCAAACCATTAGCACATAAAATAATCCGAGGGCTAATGTATAAAGTAAAAAATCATCAACGGATATTATGGTTTCCGGAGAGTGAACTTGCACGTTTGATAAACCAAAGGAGTCTGGCAGAATTGAGTACATGTAACTTGATCTGATGGCAGGGAAATAAAGGCAAATCACATCGACGATCATGGATGGATCCGGAGCGAAAAGTTGCACGATGGTTAATTTGGAAAGGTGGTAGCAGAATGTCCACGTGGTAACTTTTGGTAAATTCCGCGGGCAAAAGCAGTTTGGAAAAAACCGCCGAAAGGAGGCTCTGGAATAGACCATTATTTAAATAAAGTTGAATAGGTTTTTAAAAATAATTTCATTTGTGTGCCATGCGCTGAAGGGAAGAGACAGTCCTCCATATTTCCAAAACTCAAACTTTTACTTGTTTTCAATCACAGAGAAAATGGCGGAGATAAAAGAGTCAGCTGGAAATTGATTTTTATAGAACAAGAGAAGGGAAGCCACCATTCAAAAATGCAGAAGTGAAGCCCAAAAAGAACATCAGCCCAGAAGAGTTGCAGAAATATATACAGTGAGAGCATTAATGAAGTTAAACAATTCAAGATTCAAAAGCAACATATCATATTTTTTCTGAAAATGACTGTTTTAAGTCATTTTATTCAACGACCTGTTTCCAGCAAATGAAGAAGAAATTTCAAAAAATAAAAGAGGTTTTTCATCATAACATAGGGCTCTACAATAAACTCTCTCAGTTTTTACCCAGGTGATACAGATTGGGAGCAACAAAGTCATCTTCAGAGGGACAATGTTCAGATTTCGAAATGACTGTTCTAGTCATCCAATTAAAATAATTGTTTACATCAAATGAAGATGAATTCTGCGAAACTGGGAGAGGCGTTTCTTCACAACATACCTATCCACAATAACCTCTTTCAGTTTTCACACAGGTACTATGGTTTAGCAGAAACAAAGTCAGTTGTACAGGTAATGTTTCATGTTTTCCAAAGGACTATTTCAGCCATCAACTTCAAAGAATTGTTTTGGACAAATGGAATTTAATTTGACAAAAATGAGAGAGGTTTTTATTCCTAACAGACCTATAATAAAAAAACTCCATTTTTTACACAGTAATCATAGGTTGGGAGATATTAAAATATATTCACCAGTCATTTTTCCAGAAATCTATAATTTTATTATTTGAGTCATCAGCTTCAAAGGAATATTTCGAGGGGATTGAGATGATTTTGGAGAAATGAATACATGGGTTTTGTTGGGCACATGTCCAATTATAAAAACCTCTCCCATATTTCAGACAGCTGTCACCATTAGAGATATGCAGGAGAAACATTGTTGTAACTGTTTCTATTTTTAGAGTTCAGTTAGGTTTTTAATTCAAAAATAGGTAGAAGGTTATTCTTATATAAATAAAAATGTAATTGATATTTTGAGAGGAGAGGATTTTCAAGAGCAGAGAGGCTCTACATTGTAATGGCTTCACGTTTTCAGTAAATGAATGAAATTTGCAGAGGAGGAATGTAAAATCTTTTTCATGTCAAAGATTCTTGTGCCATCTTTTCTTCAGTAAGTAATTTCTTTATGTGATTGTTTATCGTGTTTCCCACTCCATTTTGTATTTGATTTCATGCTTGAGCATTAGTTTTTATGGGCTAGAATTCATCCTGCATGCTCTAGGTCCATTGTTCAAGCATTTTCAAAATATTTTCTTCTAAAGTCTTGCAGAATTCACCATAGTTAGGTGCTCTGTTTGATGGAATGTCTCCCTTTGTCTACTAATCAACCTGCTAATACCTCAAGACTGAGAAAATGGTGCCTACCTTGCATCTGATCATAAACCTTCAAAACCTTACCTCCTGCAACCTATTTCAGATCTGATTGTTGACTCCATTGCCCAATGGTCTCCTCCATGACTGTCCTACCAAGTCTGTAAAACAAACTTGTCCTATTTGTCCCATCAAAAATCTGACCTTCTGAGTGTCTTTGATTGAATATCTTGAGTATAAAAACTTTGTAAATAGTGAGAGATCCCTCTCTGATTGTATTAGGTCAGAAATACATTCTAAAGTGGTTTTTGATGTTACCTCAGGATCTACCTTTTCACAACCAAGGTACATTCTGAGTGCTAACAGCTGGGATCGTATGAAATTGAGAGAGTTTAGGATAATAGTACAATATGACTCAAAAACATTAACGGAGAAGGGACACTCCTCATGGCCAATGGTCATCGATTAAGGCCATATAAGAGGCCATTGTCCAAAGAGGTGTTCATTTGTAACATTGATGCATGCTAGTGTACTAGAGATTTCAAGATAGTTATATCGACCTCTGGAAAAAAAAATTTGGACTGTGAAAATCCTTTGGGACACAGTTCTTAAAAAAAAAAAAAAAAAAATTAAATGTTGGACCATGAAAAACCTTTTGGGACACAATTCTAATAATAAAAAAAGAAAAAAAGAAGAAGAATAAAAAGAAAAAAGGTTTTTGTTGTTACTAATAAATTGATTTGTACTTCTCTGTAGGGATATCCTACAGACCTTTTGGTTATCCTTCTTCCATACACCCACCATATTCCATTCATTTTCATCCCCTTCCATTCCTTTCCCTGGTTTCATTTGACCATTAATGTCCCTTCTCCCGCAACTGAATGTATTTTCAAAGACTATTCATAAGAATTCCATACACCCTTTCCGTAATGTTACGGAACCCATTTTCATTTCATTCCATACACCCTTTCTGTAACATTACAGAACCCCTTTCTGCAACATTACAGAACCCCTTTTTGTAACATTACATAACCCCTTTCCCTAACATTATAGAACCCTTTCCGTTCCGCTCCACGAATCCTTTCCACAACATTACATAACCTTTTTCCTTGCACCTCTGTCACCTTTTCTATCATGTCACATAATGCCTTCCCCCACGTAGCAGAACCTTTCTTACCTGCATGGGCCCAACATCATTACAGTCATCAGCAGGTGGAGGATCGACATCACACGTAGCATTGATCTGCAACAAAGCATGTTCAGTTTCAGTAGTTAACCGGGTCCCATCAGCGCTTACCAGATTTGACTCCACCCCGGGACATCAGTTTAGATCGTCAGTCGCAAAAGAAAATTATACCAGTACAGGATATCATCACAACAAGTGGGGAGCCTTCCGTTATAATTTTCACTGCCACCATCAACCAACCATCGAACCGCATGCATCTCTTCTTAGGTGAGGCAGGTACACAACCATCCTTCATTAGCTTCTGATAAGTACAAGACAACTAATCGTGATTTACCAAGCCGTTAGTCCGACACGAGGTCGTGCATAGAGTTGGTTGGGGAGGGGGGGAATTTAGAGGCACCTATAAATATAGCAACCCTTGCTAATAGAACTAAGGAGGGCTGAGGAAACTTACCGGTTTCGACTGGTTATTAACTCCACCATCCATGAGCTACCAATTAGACCATTACTGAAAACACCATTGCGCCACCCTATGTTACCCTAATGAGTCATCTTCTGATGGTCTCATTAGAGGAAATTTCAACTCAAAATGGGCCTTTTAACTTTTATTCAAATTCCATGTCATCATGTGTTAGCCAATGAAATTGCTTTAAATTTGAAATACCGTATAGGTCTTAAACACTTTTTTAATATAAATTTGGGGATAGGTATCATAAAAAAAACTACTTATTTTGTTTGTATTTTTGAGATATCTCCCTGTGTTTTTACTCAAATTTTGATCGGGAGAGCTCGTTGGATGCAGAATTAAATTCCGTATCCAACGAGTACCCACTCAGCATACTTTTAACGGACCCCGCTACCCAAAAAACAAGAAATACCTGGAAAAATGGAATGATGACATCATCATTCCATTTTTCCAGGTATTTCTTGTTTTTGGGGTAGTGGGGTCCATCAAAAGTATGTCGAGTGGGTACTCGTTGGATGCAGAATTTAATTTCGCATCCAATGAGCTCTCCCAATCGAAATTTGAGTAAAAACGCAGGGAGATATGTCAAAAATACAAACAAAAAAGTAGTTTTTTTCTTTTCTTCCTCCAAAATTAATAAATATTATTTTATTATTTTAACTATTATTTTATTAGTTCATTTTAGGAGGCCCATTTTGAGTTGAAATTTCCTCTAATGAGACCCATTCTTTTCCTTGTAAAATCAACAAAGAAAGGCTTGAAGTGTTATAGGAATTGGAGGGGGAAACACATAACAAAGTATAATGAGGGGAGCAACATGAAGTGAACTCGAGAATGTAGACATGGTCTACAAATACAAAGAAGTGAAAACAATTTTTCAACAAGCAGGTTGGATGGATTATTTTGACAAAACGAAGGAGGGAGATGCTACAATTGCAATGGAGTTCGTGCGCACATATGACAATGTAGTTGTAGAAGTATGAGGGTTAAAAATTTAGGTAGATGAATTGACAATTGCAAGAGTCTCCGGGTAACCACAGATAGGTGACAGATGGTTTGAAAGATGAGTGCCAATCAAGCCCCTCAGAGATGAGTTCTTGGAACCTAGTGAAGTAGTGCAAGGAATAGAGAAGGGGATGTGACGGGTTTCATTGTCGACTCCATGGGACGAGGTGGCGCTTTGCATGATCAAGTTCATTACATGTGAAGGTCGGTTTAGTTTTCTATTTACTTAGCCCCACACATGGAATGTAAGGCTTAGAGATAGATTCCATGGACTTAGAACCTAGATTTTTGCACCAAACTATGCCCTTATCCCCAGGAAACATATCAAGTTTTTCAAACTTTGAAATCACCGCAATATCAAACTTGGAGGCCAAAGATTATGTATTATGGGCATGTGTGATTCCTTCAGTGACAAAACATAGCATGTGAGCCCCATATAAATATATTTTATGGCCTAGTTCCTTGCCTTTTATCCATATACCATGCAATGGGCATCAAGAAACAACCTTGGTATGTTAATTCTCAAAATGATGGACATATTTCACTCATATGCCAAATATTTCCTTTGTATGGCATGTGTGGTCGTTTGGGGTGCTACACATGATCCATGAGACCTAGAGGAAACTATATGAACTTAGGCCCTAGAAGTTAATCTCAAACCATGACCTAGTTGTAAAAAAATATTCATGGTGTTATACATCCCAAAATTGCCACCATATCCCACTCATAAGCCAAAAATTCCCTCTATATATCCTATGTGATGGACTCATGCCCTGTGCAAAGTTAGGGGTCATTTATGGGTAATTATGGGTAAATGAAGGGTAATCAGGGGTTAATTAGTGGTAATTTAGGGGTATTTTGTGGTCAATTATGGGTAATTAAGGGTCATTTAGGGGTAATTATTGGGTAATTAGTTGTGGTAATTAGGGGTTAATTATGGGATAATTAGGGGTTAGTTAGTGGTAATTAGGGTTCAATTATGGGTTACCTAGGGTAAATTAATGGTACCTATGGATCAATTATAGGTAAGTAAGGGCCATTTAATCCCAACGGCTTAGCTAAACTAGTGGTTATCCATGGTGTTGGGCATTTAGTTAGGTTCATGGCGGCATGTGCCCATTTTGAATCCTTGTGTGTGAAGCACACTAGTCTACATTGATCGATTTACTCAGGAATATGTCATCTATGGATGTTTGGAAAGATCGATTGGGTTTCTCCACAAGGTTTTCCTTGGAAAAAAGTAGGGGTCATTTAGAGGTTATCAAGGGTTAATTATTGGTAATCATGGATTATTTAAACGATAATCACTAGTTAATAAGGGGTGAACTATGGGGTAATTAGGAGTTAATTAGTGGTAATTATGGGTCAATTATGGGTTAATTAGGGGAAATTAATGGTACCTATGGGTCAAAGATGGGCAACTAGGGGCCATACTAGCCAAAGGGCTTAGCTAAACTGGTGGTTATCCATGATGTTGGGCATTTAGTTAGGTTCATGGTGGCATGTGCCCATTTCAAATCCTTCTGTGTGAGGCACACTAGTCTACATCGATGGATTTACTAGGGAATATGCCATTTATGAATGTTTGGAAAAATCCAATAGGTTTCTCCATGAGGTTTTCCTTGGAAAAAGGTAGGGGTCATTTAGAGGTTATTAAGGGTCAATTGTTGGTAAGCATGGATTATTTAGGGGCAATTGGTGGTTAAGTAGGGGTCATTTTGGTGCAATGAGTGATAATTGGGTGTAATTAGCAGTCAATTATGAGGTTAATTAGGGGTCAATTATACAATAATTAGTGGTATTATGTGTAGTTTTTGAGAGGATGGATATTGAGAACATACATGAAAAAATATATTTAGGGGCGTTCCTTCTAACCCCCCCCCCCAAAAAAAAAAGTCACGAGAATTGAAGTTTTGTCAGCAGTCTTTAAAAAACCACCTCTAAAAGCATAATTCTTTGATTTTTATGGGGGTTTTAAAAAACCCTCCTTCAAACATATATTTAGGAGTAGCATTTCTACCCTCCCCCTAAACGTCATGAAATTTTAACAATTGGAGGCAGGTTTTTACAAACCATCGCCAAAAGTTAAATTCTTAAGACTTTTAGAGGGATAATTTTTTTAAAACCGCCTTGAAAATGTATTTAGGGGGGTCTTTAAAAAAAACCCTCCAAAAGTCACGAGAATTGAACTTTTGGGGGCAATTTTAACCCCCCCCCCCCCCCCCCCCCCCCCCCAAAAAAAAAGTCATGAGAATTGGACTTAAACTGCTACCAAAAGTCCAATTATCAAAACTTTTGAGCGAGGATTTTAAGAACCACCCCCAAAGACCTAATTTTTTGGGGGGGGCTGAGGGGGTTTAGAAAAACTGCCCCCAAAAGGGTATTTTGTTGTAGTGTTTGTTGTATAAATATTATGTTTCTCAAGTACTATGCTTTTTCTATAACATGTAACAATGCCATGTATCCTTAACGTATAATAATACCAATATTTCGTTGCAAGGTAGTTATTATCTGGAAAATAGTTTGTGTGTGTTTCTTTTAGGCCCTAAGATGTCAGTTTTCATTAGGTCATGATCATTGAAAATGTTCTCAAGATGCAATCCTAAGCTCCGCGTGTTCGATGAGCATATAAGCATGTTCCCTTTGTTTTCCATAGGCTAATATCCATATTGGAATTCTAGTTGAGCTTGATTTTGAAGCCTTTCGATTTCCTTTGAAACTTTATACGACATGCAAAAAAATTTCTCATGCAATTTGTTTATAATGTATAAATTGTATGTCTCTAACATGGGATAATGCAGTATATACTAGTCCATGTTGATTGCTTCCCTTTGGATAAAATGCCAAGCTATCCATTGTGAGTCCTTGCAATCCATGTATTGTTTGTGCACATCTAAGACAAATGAGAAATTGTTGCCAAAGAATGTATTTTGTTGTTTTATACCATTTGCCTATATATTCTTGTAATGGGTGTCCATGTACATGGAATGTTTGATGCAAAATGTTTTCGCATTTTTCCCCGTTGCAACAAGCCAGTTAAAAATTACGTAAATTCAATCCATACAATGTCAAGTTTATAGTTTGTGTTCTCTTTGAAGATGCCCTCTGTTCCATTTACTAGCCCATCGTGAGTAGCAAAGTTTCCTCCAACTAATTCAACAAGCATGCCTTATTTTAGCACAATTGCATATGGAAAATCCATTTTTTCATTATGGTGAAAGTTTAGTTTCGTTGCGTCAATCTTATGGTCAACATATTATAGTGTGTATCGACTTGACAGTACAAATTCCAACAACCTCTTGTTTCTCTCTTCAAAGTCTTTGTTTCTGTAAAACAAATAAGGAAATGTTGGGTCATTTGGCAGTCGTCTATAGAAACGCTTGTTCAAGAATTCAATTTCACAGTATGTTTGTGAACATGTTCTAGTTTTATTCAAGATTGAGAAAACACTTTGGTCTTGTTGTCTGATAACTTATGTAAGCTGAAATTATTTGACATTGTACTGCCAAAATCCATAGGTAATCAAATGTGATTAAATAGGCGCTTGTTCAAATATCTAGGAATCTTTCACAGGCCGTGCTTGATAAAAATTGCCATAGAAAATGACATCAAAATTGCCAAATGACATGTTGGGAGTGTGCATAATTTCCCGTAGTCTTCTGTCAATGTTCCATAGCATGCAAGTACCAATCAACGACACCTTGTCTATTAGCAAAAGCCGAATGTTTTCAAAGTCTTTGCTCAATAGGTCTAATGAATTTGAACTTAGTGGAAGCATATTTAATAGTGCCAATGGTAGATGGAGTGTTGAATACACTATAACACCATTTGGATTGTGTGCAACCCTCCTAGTCAATGCAACTACGATGCCATTTTTTTTCAAAAGATCGCTATGCAGGTCATTATTGTAAAAGTGCAACAACACATGGTAGATTGCTTTTGCAACAATGCTTTCACCATGCCTGCGCTTCCAGTCAGGAACATGTGAATTGGGGTTGTTGGATCATTTTGCTTTATTATTATTATTTTGTTACTAATTGTTGTTGTTTGATAAGTTTTTTTTCTAATGTCATAGTATCCTTTTTTGCTGATGATGTAGGGTTGTTTAATAGTTTCAAACATATTATTAGAATTAGGTCTAGGTTTTCTATAAAATATTTTATGTATAAGATCATCTCTAATGTCATACTGTGGGCATATCGATTGGTCATTTGGCTCTATTTTAAAAGTTTGGATGTTAAACAAATGCTCATTTCTAGAGTCAATTGTTTACATGCCACGTCAATGTCGCCCCAACCTTGTTTTTATTCAGCTATGAACTTTTGGCCAACTTGCTCTATGAATGGATTATGTGTGAAATATGCCTCTGCCCATGTCTTGAAATGTGTCTTAAGAACATTGTCACTTTCTCTAAATGGTGCAAAGAACATAATTTTCTCTTTTGGAGAAGTTCTTTGAGTCCTCATTCTCATTGTAGCGAACATATCGTATGACAACGTTGTTTTCTTTTTTCTAAGGAAATAATTAGAACATGATTAGTAAGAAGCATACTCAACCAAAGATATATGTTCAAGTTCAATGGATCTCGCAATGTATCTATCAATAAGTGACATGCACATAATATTTTCTGAATTGTCTGGTTCTTGTTGCATTAGATTTAGCTTTTTTATAGCGTATGTTTTTTAATCTGTTGGACCCGTGTTAATGAATATTGTTTTCCTAGAACTTGAATATAGTGGCAAGGAAAGGATTATATAAATAGCTTGTTGAATGGACATGTGTTGCATATTGAGAAGTGCATTTCCAAGCTTGTGAATTGTTTCTATTTTTCTGTCATTGCCAAGCAAATATTGTTCTCTTATTTTTTTAATGCAAATGCCATTGTGTGGTCCATTTTTGTGATGTATTAAGAGCTACAATATGTTGTTGTTGCATAAGATTCTAGGATAAAATGTGCATTTGTATTTGCATTCCATAAAGAAGAGATTTTCTTGGAAAAATCATTGATCCATATATACGAAGGGTCTCTTTTTAGAAGCAAAGTAGGGTGCAATAGTGTTGAGCACACTAGGATAATATACTAGTCTATTGTTATTTTAAGGTTTAGAGGAAACATATCAAAATACATGTTCTTAGGGTATCTTTTTTTCTCTAGAATTGAGAATATTTTCTTTGCCTTGTCAGTGATGTCGTTGTTGACATTTTCCAAAGTATGTAAAATAGAAGTTTTGTCCATTGGAGGGAATGAAAAATTAAATTTGCAAGAGTGCTGATACTTTTTTGCAAGTATTTGTGTGAGGGTGCGTTTGGATATTGACCAATTCAGGTGTGAGAAGTGAAAAATTAGAGGACAAATATCTATCAACAAAGATTGTTATTTCATTATCAGAAGATTATTGTTATATAGGCGTATTTTTTTTTTATCCAGAGCAATGCATGGTCATGCTCATTTCCTCTGCTTTGGAATTTAGTGATGAAGGGATAGTATTCTATCTCTCTGAACAAGTCACTGTTGTCTAAGATTAAAGCTCGCATTGCCAACATCCAATGCTTATAGTAGCGACTATAGATTACATGGTTTTACCTTATCAATGATTCAATGCTTTCATCAATGTTTTCTTTGTCAAATTTGTTAGTAAATTTGTTTCTAGTTATTTTCAATGCATAGCATAAAGGAAGCCAAAGATGTTCAACACTTGTAAATGTCATGAAGAATGTGAGAGCACCTAGGTATCAAATAATTGCAAATACGTCTTTTTTAATGTGTTCAAAGTAGTCAAGATATGTGCATATGCTTTCGAGGCATCGATAAACATTTGGCGATTTCAAGATTCTTTGAATATTTGTTTTATTTCTTACGTCCTTTGCAACTAGAGTTTTTCCTTTGAGCTCTCCTTTTCGTATTGAAATCCAGGTAGAATTCGAAATATGGGGAATGAGATCCCCCACTACCTTGAAGAATGTATTTGTATTTTGAGTAGGAAAGTCTTTTGAAGCATGCTGTAATTCCCATTGTGATATTTTTTGGTAAGTAAAATGATTTGTTATATCTTCTTTCCGCACAGAGCCAAGAATGATGTAGGAAGGTTAAGCTCTTAAGAAAACTTGTCCTGGAAAATGCCCAATGGTTGAAAACCTTCTGAAGGTGCTATTTGTCTAATTTCATTGTATAGGTAATCTACTTGGTGAGGTAGCACATAGCCATGCACCATTGTTTCGATTGCAATTTCTAGGTCTATCTCATTCTCACTAGAATGACTTGAGTCTATGTGCATAAGAGAGTTGTTTTTGTAAAATTCAATGAAGCATAGGATCATCGAGCCTGTAGAATTAAAAATGGAGAATTATATAAGAGAGAGAAGCAATTGATAAACTTAGATCAATAATCCATGGAAAATAAAACACTCATGAGACCAATAATTGGAATAAAGGATATTCATCCATTAATCAGTATTAATCCTCATATTCAGTAAATAATATGTAATACAATGGTTATACATATAGGGGAATTTGAATGCCTAAAGAGGCAGTTGAATCTACCAACCTGGACTGACTCAGGAGCTAACTCAGTGTGGGAAAATCACCACTAGAGCTCATTAATGCAACATCAAATCACTAAAATAGTTCACAATTAGTTAACTAACGAGGGTAGGTCAACAAATGCACCCTACTTCCTCTGAATCATGGAAACTGGCACTAGGATGACTGAGAGAGATCTAACTTATGGGAATCAGAGCATAATTGGACTTAACTGAATACCTACTAGAGTCAACCACTGGAGACTGCTGGTGGCACTCAGAGTGGGTTCCTAAATTATAGGGATTGGTCCTTGGGGCACCTATACTCATGCAAACATGTGTAGTAAGTGGAAAATGTCCCCTAGGTGTGTCCCCCATGCACTAGTGGAGTGATGAAGACCTCATAAGCTAGGGAAATGTCAAATAGACTATGTTGTCAAAGGAAGTAGTTGACGAGATTTTCTTTCACCTTTTAATAAATATGCAATGGAAAGTTGAACATAAATTTTCAACCCAGGGTACCAAAGGATTATGAGCTACTTGACAATGTTTATGTCAGACACTGTAATCTGAATGATTTGTGATACAAAGGAAGTCAAGGATTTGGTAAAACTAGATTAAAAATGCAACTGCGTGGCGAATACTATTTCTAACAAAATCATTGCTACATGGAAAGAATTACAATCACTCCAATTGGAAGTGTTGTCTATTGACACAACGAATCCCTCGATGTCTTTTAAGTTAGAGTTGAATCAACCTTACTAGAGAAGCCAACAATAGATCTAGAGCTTCCTATATAAGACTTTCCATGGACATAAATACCTACTTTAACAATGAAGATATTACCTTATTTGCTTTTGTATATGTAAATATTTTTTATTGTAAATATTTTTGATTGATTTGTTGAGAGTTACAAATTTCAACTCTACATTAATGTGATCCGAAATATCTACATTTTAAGCATAACAATCCGACAACCATGTTGTGCTTGGATAAAGTATCCTGCCTAGATTTTTTTTTGAGTCCAGATTCTTTGAAATACACAAAACTAAAGATATTCGACAACAAAAATTGAGAGTAGAACAAATGCCAATGTTAGATTTTGATTGAAATCTTTGATCATTACTAGGGACAAGTCATATCAAGGACTTGGGTTCTATATTGCAGTTTTATGCAAGAGGTAGAGACTTGGGTTCACTCTTCCTTCCTTTGTTCTACAACAAGAGGTAGTGCATTCTAGATTTTTTTTCCTCTAAAGAAGATGACACTTTTTTTTCCCTCTTGGGTCTATCAAAGCAATCTTTTGAGAAGTTTTTTTTTCTTCATACAAAATATTCTTCTTCATGTTGTTATGGACCCAAAGTGGATGCTTGCTCAATTAAATGGATCTAATTATAATATTTGGGTAGAATCCAAATCAAATGATTGATCTTCTTTGGAGAAAGGGTTTGTGGATGTACTTGGAGAAATACTTTCCTCCTGAACTTGATGCCATCTATGAACCCATAAGTCCAAATAAGGATAAATATCCTTACATAAGCACCTATATGTCAAGTGAGGTCTGATTCATCATAGTAAGGAAAACAAAAGTTGAAAGGAAATTTGGGATACCTTCAAGAAACTCTTTGGAACAATGGAGATCATTGAGTAAACAAACTTGAAATTGAGCTTTGTAATCTTAAAGTGGGTGATTTAGATAGCATTGGGTATATTTTGAGTTTTAATACCTTGAAGGATGGCATCATTACATCAAGAGGAAAGGGAAAATCAAATTTAAAATGAGTAATATTGTTTTGAATAATCTCTCTCCAATGTTCAAATTTTTGCCATCTGATTTTATAGTATTCCTTTAGTTATGAATAATTTGAAGACCCCCTCTCTTGACATGATTTTTTTGGTCTTATCAAGCATTAGGTTACATTGAGGAATATGGGATTTTGGCTCGATTCCACTATGAATAAAGGTATTTGTTCAACAACAATGCTTAGATCCTCTACTTGTGGGGGTGGGTCAAAGTCCATTTAAGATAGTTCTCCATTGCCAAATGTTGTTGGTTGAGATTCCACAACTCACTCCAATGAGGGATTAATATCATCCAAGATTATGCTGCTCAAATTGAGGGTCTTGTCCAACAATTGGTTGTGACTCAATCTAAAGTTGTATTTAACATAGATGATATCATTCAATCGATCTTAATATAGGTATTGAAAATGAAACAAAGGAAAACAATGAATTATGATGTAACCTAAAAATAAATCAAGTGGCTAATTTAATGAACAACACATGTTTTTTTGAATAGATATTTTATTATTATTATATCTAGTGGCTTTCTAATCTAGAAATCTACTTCAGAATTTTCCCCTTTTACTAATAGTTGATGTAATTATACCTCTTGAGCTACTTTATTTTTCATGATGAGCAGTTAGTGTTGAGAAATAACAATAATCACGATGATTCTTTTGAAATACTTCAAGGATGACTCCTGAACTTGGTCAATGTTCATCCATTTTATAATCTTAATGATAGCCTTCAACCTTTGTTATAACAATTCCAGGTTATTAAAATTTATAAGTTAGGTGTTCTTCTCTTGTTCCTTTCTTGGTGCTCTTACATCGTAAAGTGCATGAGATGAGTAGTGTCATGTACATGCCTCAAATTGTCATTAGAAAAAATGAGCTAAGATAATACAATAATAAGTCCTTGACCTCAAATTGTCATTAGAAAAAATGAGCTAAGATAATACAATAATAAGTCCTCGACCTTGGATCTTTTAAGTGGCCAGAGGTTTGGACCTATTGTTTTTTATGTCTATATAAATGTGATTCACTGTGATAAAAATTGTTTATAACACTTGTGTTACAATTTCTATGCATTTTTTAATTTCAAGTTATAAAATCATGTTGAAATTGTGTTGTTCATTGTTATTATGTAGTCGTGAGCAATTTGTTTCAGGCAGAAAATATATTTTTTCTATCTCTTTAAGAGCATTTGATATTTTCATAAATGTCGATTTTAATTATTTTCATCTTCGATTGAAGCTATCGAATATAATTATATTGAGTTGTAATTATATCGAAGGTGTAATTTTTTCTTGATGTGTAAAAATTTAAGGTAAAAAAAGTTGCATCTCAAGAAATTACATTCATCTAAGAGGTCCGGGATTACACTCATCTCAGAGATCCGGGATCCGTTTTTAAGCTAGATCTATTTTAGTAAAGGAGGGGTATCAACTATTAAGTTAAGGTCACTACTTTTAATAATGTCTCTTGGCAAAGGAGGATTGTAACATATCAACACTTATATACTATGTGAACTTCCAAGTTAATCTCTCATGGTGTATACAACGTTGCATTCACCTTTTTGTCAACAATTTTGATTATGGCTTTGTTTCAAATGATAAAAACGGACATCACCAATCCCCTCCAAATTTGGATGAATTATGTGCATGGTTCTTTGGTAAATAGTACCTTCCCTGATCACTTTTTTGTACATTTGTTGGACAATAAATAAAGAACCTCCCAATATTATATTTTTCTTGATTTAAAGGCCATGCAATAAAATTGATTCAAATGGGTATAGTTTTGCATGGTTTTTTGAAACAATTCCAAGCCCCTAAGAGAAGCTAAGTATTGTATTTCCATGAGTCTAATGAGATTACCTCCCTCTCTTAGGGTTACGTCTAAAGGTACTATCAAAAAATTATTTGAAGCAATTATGTGAATCTAGCCTAGTTTTTATTTTCGATTACCAAAGATCCAATTAGAATTAAGAAATTCTTAAAGAATAAGTCTTAAAGCCCGATTTAAAAATAAAAATAAAAATTGAGCTCTAAATTATAAATATGTTTGTTAAATATAATTAACAACCAAAAACTTTATTTAAATAAATTTTTGGCTCATGAACTCTCATTCCAATTTTCATTCCAATTTCAATATTTAGAACTAGATGTGTAATAGAAGCCTCCGGTAGCGCAGTGATAAGACAAAGGAGTTTATGATGGATTCTGTAACACATAGGACTGAGAGGCAGACAAGAAATAGCGTGAACAGTTTAGTGGACTCTCCATTATTGTTTCGTTTGATATAATATATTCGTCTGATCTCAGAAAATCTTACAGATTCTTCTACTTCATTGTGTGGAGCTGCGAGGATCGACCACTGGTTAGCTTCCATGAGGAAGCCATTCGACCCAAGTAGAGTTTTCTGTGGAAGCTTCTGGGTTTCTGGTGTTGCTGTTGTTATGGAGGCGACGAAGAGAAATATTTTTGTCGACATCTTCTTATTGGAGACCGACAATGTTGAAATGAGCAGAATCAATGGCCGACGACGCTGCGAGTTTCCATGGAAGGGGCCAGAAATGGAAGAACTTTGTGCGTAGATTGAAAGGATATAATAATGGCAGGGTTTCTTTCATGTCGACGAAATCATATAATGGCAGGGTTTCTTTCATGTCGACGAAATCATCTCGGTTTCAGTACGATCCACTCAGTTATTCTCTCAATTTCGACGACGGTTCTTGACAAGAAGATGAATATGGTTATCGAGGCTTCTCTGACCTATTCGCGGCCCCGATCCCCAAGCCGAGAGAGATGGAAAATGGTATATGAATCCACTGAAAGTTTAATGGAATTTCAGGGTAAACATATCAACTCTGGTAGTTAGCAACGCCACTGAAGCCGAGATTTTAAGGTTCGGGCGGGAGAAATTAATAACGAGTTCATGGTTTTGTTGTGCCAATTTGTCATGAGACAACAGGTTTTATGTCGGATTTATTCATATATTTTCAATATAAATGTTCAGGATCTGAAGGATAAGCTGTTGTCGGAAGCATGTACTTTGATTACCAAATCCATCCATGGTTTGCTTCAGGAATGATATAAATTGTTATGTTGATTCCATCTATGAACCAACTGTTATTTCCTGATTAGGTTTACATGTATATGTATATATGTTAGGATTTTGGTACTCCTATTATATATATATTATAATATTATATATATATATTTTAAGGTAAATGGTTCATAAATAAGGGCCACTCTATCGATCTCTATTTTTGAGAACGAGATTTTTTGTTATGAATATCATAAATAATTAATTTTATATCTGTAAAAATTGATGGTTATATGATGAAGATCATAAATAATTAATTTTAAATCAATAAACTTTGATGGTTATATGTTTTTTAGTTGTTTTCTCCTTTTATAAAGAATGATTTTTTTATGAGGATAAAGATTTAAGCACTATCTCACATTTAAAAATTAATTAGATATGTTTTAGTTGTTTTCTCCTTTTATGAAGGATGATTTTTTTTATGAGGACAAAGATTTAAGCACTATCTCACATTTAAAAATTAATTAGATATATTGATAATTAGATATATGACGTTGTAATCATACATCCATATATCCAAGATCATACATGTATGATTCTATAAATATATATTGAGATAATTGGATATATGATCTTGTAATAATGTATGATTACACTAGAGTATATTTTTACCTTAGTTTTAGTTTTGTCGGAAGATTTTGAGGAATAGTTGTGAATAGTAGGTCAGATATCGATCCAACAGAATGTCAGTTTGACTGTAAATCGGTAGATTTTGTTTCATCACGTTCCGTATTCTCAAACGGATCCGACGATGAAAGATGGCCTTGTTTCAGTAACTATGTGTCCCGCTTCATCACAGGAATACCGACAAGTGGCGATGCCATAAACTCCGTTGCAACCTTTTGAATGCTGGCACATAGAAGGGCAATATACGAATCCTGAATACGGAAAATTGCGGCATGGTTCATGTAAAGACTGTCAGTTGCCAAAACGCATCTGTAAAGTATTTTGTGGTAGTAGGAAATAAGGTATACATCGACGACTTGGATAAGAAGATTCGGTTATGGCACCGACAGTGAAGGATTCCTTTGTCTCTACAACTATCTACCACAATGCCAGCCATGAGAGACCATCTCAAGAATCTTTTCCGATCAGATAGTTTTGTTGAGGTTAGAGGACATCACAATAGCCCATGGCTTAAGCATTTTGATGCAGAAACTTGCTTGGCTGTAGGGATGGATGAGGATTGTCTGTACTCAGGTTTGTGGGATAAGACCGTCAAGGTCCGGAGATTAAAATATTTCATGTGCGTGGAGTCATTCAAATACCATGACGATGCAGTGAATGCCATTTCCGTTGGTGGGCATGAGATGCTCTTTACGGCTTCTGCTGATGGAGCGGTAAAATCATGGAAGCGAGTGACTGCAACGGAAAATGACTGAACCCATCATAAAATGGTCATACAACTCAAGCAAGGGAAGACTATTCCTTCGTCCGTCGTCAGTGCTATAACGCTACGCTCAGATGAATATGTTTTATACTCTGATTACAGTAATCCGCAGTCCTATGTGTTACATAATCCATCATAAACTCCTCAGTCTTATCACTGCGCTACCAGATGATTCTATCACAGATCTGGTTCAGAGAGGAATCGAACCCCATCGGATCATAAGATGCAGCGCCTTCTAACTAGTTATAAGCCACTATAAACTTTGGGAATTCATGGTTGTATTGTTAGCAAAAACCGAGACTGATAAACTTGAGTTACCGCTCAGTCACAAAATTTTCAGGTCGACTTAGAATTCTTCTATTTTATTTGTCTAACTCCGATTAGACAAGTCTACCAATATGGTCTGAATTTTCGACCCCACTCTTTTACTTCTACAAGTTCTTACTTGTCGGGTTTTACGGACTCACTTCACTTCGACACGTTTATTTTGACAACTTGTCCGTTTTACAATTTCGACAAGTTTACTTCGACCAATTTACTTCTATAGGTTTAACTCAACAGTTTTACTTCGACTCACTTGCTTGACTGATTTGTTTTTAGTTAAAATTTACAAAGGATATTTATTAGTCTAAAAGACTTAAGAAATTACAAATGTTTTTCACCCACCAGTGATATGAAGTAAGAACGGACATAATCAACAATTCAACATAATTATAAAAACATATAACCAAACATTAAGGAAGACTTGAGTCGACCACTCTGTCTTAAAATTGATCTTTCATTCAAACCGTAAATGTAAACAACATTTACTCAAGTAATTCTGGAGATAATGTGCGGCTAAATAAACTTGTATTCAACTAAAAAATATTTGATTTATATAACTTGTGGGGACACAACAAATAACAACTTGAAATTTACAAAGATATTTAACCTTTTACAGAGCTTGGGCTCTTGACACAATTCTCTCTTCACTCTTTGCTACCCTCTGAGCTTCTCTCTCGCTCTCTCTGACGTGTCTATTGTGTCTAACTTAATTTACATTCTTCTTCTTCTATTTATAGCCAAACTAGAATTTTCTTCCTAGTGAATCTACTGATTTCCATTAAAGAGTGCAATAACTATCTACCTAACAACTCAGGGTGTGTGCAAGAAGTTGAGGGTCTCTTTTGGCACGATGCAATACAAAACTGAAAAAACAGTCATCCATCAACTTGCATGGATATTTTGAGACACTTACACAATGAATCTTGCAATCAGTTAAAAACAAGAAATGTAGGAAATTGAATAACCTTTCCAAATATATAATTTTTTTCTATTGAAAATGTTGTTAACTATATAAAGTTAGATATTTTTTAACGGACACTTTTTCTTTTTGGGACAAATTATAAGGTATATGTTTTTGTGGGTGCATAGTATGAGTGTCTAAATGATGGAATAAACTTACGAAAACCGTTGTACATATAGAGAACATATAGGACTAGTGCACGACTATTTTTCCAATAATAAAAATAATATTTTTAAATTTGTTTTTAATTATCTAAGAGATCAAACCTCGAAAATGATATGTGAATTGTGGGTGCAGCGTTTGAAGTGGGTTTTTTATAGCATGTAGAGGTTGGTGTTCTTTAGTGCACCATACAATTTTTTTTTTAAATGGTTGAGAAACGAAAGAGATATGGGAAAAACACTAACAGTGTGTTTCTTGAGTTGAGGAGTGATGACAGAAGATAAATAAGAAAAAAATAGAAAAAAATTATGTATTTTTGTTAAAATTTACATATTTAGAATCTACAAAAAAAACCATATCTGTTTCTAAAATCTCATAAAAAATAGAGGTGTGCAGCATAATCAGACGAACCGCTAAACACGAGCATATTGGAAATTTGGATATAATGCTAAATTAGCCATGGTTTATCATACTCGAAGGCATAGGCATGTTGAATCCGAAGCAAAGTACAAAGCAGACACATAGGCATAGGAATTCCATGAAAGCATGGGTGGAGGCTCGACCTTGTCATTTGGTGGGAATTTTTTTTGAATTTAACCAATACGCGAGTGCATTTTAGTAAATTCACACGCGTGCGTGATTTAGTAAAGCAAAATGTGCGCGCGATTTATAAAAGCTAAATGCGTGCACGTTGTAGTTAACATCATTATCATGAACACCATTGTCATCATCATCATCACCTTCATCATCATCATCATCACCATCCTCATCCTCATCATCACCATGATCATTGGTCATTGATCATCATCACCATCCTCATCCTCATCATCACCATGATCATTGGTCATTGATCATCATCACCATCCTCATCCTCATCATCACCATGATCATTGATCATCGATCATCATCACCATCATCAGCATCA
>LPNX010558877.1:403548-436179 GCA_001517045.1 Pseudotsuga menziesii
GCTAGTTGATGCAGTAAAGGGACTAGTGCATATTTTTTGGCATGATCACACAAGGCCTTCTTCAAACCAGAAGGATGTACTAAAACTGAGAAGGGGTTCAAAGGACCGTGAACCACATATTGAGCATCTTCTTGATATAACACAGACATAACTATATGAGAAATTTAGGAATGAACGTAGACAATTGAATTTGGGGCAAAGATCTTTTGAGAAATGTAAGCCCTGGTATGTTAGAATAAATACTCTTCGTAACACTTGTTGTTGTAGATACCATGTAGAATATGAATATTACTATGAAACATTTTTGTACATTCGTCGTGTGTTGCATACTAACCATGTGCAGGATTGCTCCTTGACAATACTACCGACCTCATCAAGAGAATTCATTCATAGTATCATGTGCAATAGGCCTGAGGGGCAAACTTACTATGCAAATTCCTGTTTGGATGGAACTTGCTCCAACTGTGCTGGAATGGCATTATTGAGCCAATGTATGCACGAGACTGGAGACAATGAATTTGGGAATATGGTTATAGACATGAAAAGTTTCAAATATATCAACTATGAAATAGTCCCATGGAAAGAAAGCAAAAAAATACAATTGGCGACATCTCAGGTACATGCATTTATCTATAAATTTATGTTTGAATAGTTGCATTTCATTCCTTACAAAAAAACCTGATATTGAGATCATTTTGTGTCAACAGGTACAAGTTAGTGTCTTCGTCAGGGAATTTATTGAAAAGACACGTCAATATGTTTAGCATGTCCACATGGCACAATGGCAGGATGAGAAGTTTAAAATATGCAGAGATACATTTCCTCGTGGTACTATACTTTTAGTTGTTGATTTTGTCGAGAACTACACTCTGCAACCTCAAAATGAGATCCAAAGTCAATATTATCACTATGAGCAAGTTTCCTTGATGGTGCATATCACATATAGGCATGGCCCAAATAGCAGTGAAGAGCAAAGAGAAATTCTAAAGGAATATCACTTCTACATAAGTGATGATAGGTGCCATGACTTCCACTATGTACGTCATTGCTTCATCATGTTCTATGATCATTTGAAAATAAAGAACATATAGATGGATCAACACTGGATTTGGTTTGATGGATGTGCTGGTCAGTTAAAAAATGCACGCATATTCCAATGGTTGTGTTCATTGCATAAAAACTACAAAGTTCCACATATGTGGAACTATTTTGAGACTGGGCATGGTAAAGGAGAGCATGATGGAGCTGGAGCATGTGTCAAAACAGCCCTACGAAGAGAGGAATTGAAATTATCTACAATATCTACTATTCGAAATGCTCAATCTATAGTCAGGTGGTGCACATCAGTAATGGGAGAGGAATCAGCTATGCGAGTAGAATCCACAAGAAAGAGACATGTGGAGAGATTTTTTTGGGAGGTGGTAGACATAGATCGTCCACATGCATGGGAATGCAAGGATGTTCCCGGGACTCATGGCTTTCATTTGGTTCGAAGCTCTGATAACCTAGTATTTGAAATTTGGACCATAAAACTTGCTTGTTTTTGCCCTCCCTGTTGTGATGGTGACTGGGATGTGTGTGAATCATTGGGTTGATGGATGGGATCGCATATCACTTCCACTTGATCAGCATGCAATTGTTGAGTTAACTCTATTGGAAGAAGACCAATCATCTATTTCTATAGATTTTGATCATGTATTAGACCTTGTACAACCTAGTATGATGCATTTCCTTAACATTTTTTTGTAAAATTTACGTAGTCTTGAAAATCACATTAATGGCCTTGTATCACAAGAAAAATATTTGATCATATGCCTACAATCATACTATGCAGGACACATATACGCATTGGTTGCCTCAAAATATAGTGAATGGGGTGGTGATTACTGGTTGGCACGTTGTATAGAGGGAAAGCAAACCCTCATTATGTCCATGACTGATGATGAAAACAACCACTTCCCCATTGGGTCTATGGTTGTTAAAGGTGAATGTCTTACACATGACAATAATGCAAGAAAGAAGGGCGGATATGTTTACAGGGATTAAAAACCAGGTGCAAGTGTGTATCACTTTACCAACTTAATCATTGGTACAAACCTCCAGGTACGAACAATGCCTAGTCGGAATTCATCGAAGGTACGCTACTTCTTACTGAATACAGAGCACGAGAGACTAATGGAGATCATCATTATAAGAGATGATCCGGAGGGCTTGGTTGTATGATAATAGGTGGGATCTAGCATGATGAGGTATGTATCATAATTGTAATTTTCCCATGTATGTTTCTTATGAATATGCCAATTTTGTGTTCTTGTACGCTACTTCTTACCGGATACATAGCACGAGAGATTAATGGAGACCATCATTATAAGAGATGATCTGGAGGCCTTGGTTGTATGATATTAGGTGGGATCTAGCATGATGAGGTATGTATCATAGTTTTAATTTTTCCATGTATGTTTCTTATGAATATGTCAATTTTGTGTTCTTGTACGCTACTTCTTACCAGATACATAGCACGAGAGACTAATGGAGACCATCATTATAAGAGATGATCCGAAGGCCTTGGTTGTATGAT
Organism: Pseudotsuga menziesii; assembly: GCA_001517045.1. Lineage (NCBI taxonomy): Eukaryota > Viridiplantae > Streptophyta > Pinopsida > Pinales > Pinaceae > Pseudotsuga > Pseudotsuga menziesii. The sequence goes on from LPNX010558877.1 coordinate 406,127, forward strand.
ATTAGGTGGGATCTAGCATGATGAGGTATGTATCATAATTTTAATTTTTCCATGTATGTTTCTTATGAATATGTCAATTTTTTGTTCTTGATATGTGAAAATTTCCATAATGTTGTTTATAAATATGCCAAAAATTCTCTTGTATGTCAAGTTAATGAACATGCCAAATTTTACGTATGATCAATAAACCATATATATCAATCATATGAACATTTCAAGATCTCATTCACATGATATACATAACATTAGAATACATACATGTACCTTTGTAGGTCATACCTATCAAAGTTCTTTGTAGGCTCTCTTACAGGACTAAAACCCTACCTTTTCAAGTAGGTAATATTGTCAATGTTTTCAACCGATATATACAACTAGGATGATGGAAACAAGATGCCGAAACGATAAAATTATGTTTTAAGGCTTGTATAATTTCCTTCTTGACAGCTCACCTCTTATACCCACATGTCCATTGCTAAAGGGGTAGTGCATAGTAGTGTTGGAATTTCATCTCATTTTTATTTATTTAAAAGTTTAATTTCTACTTAAAAGAGAATAAAAGATAATAAGAGATTTGGGCCAAAGCTGGACAATGCATTTCATGCCAACAGAGGCCAAACTTGGAAAACCCTATCCCTAACTAGGGTTTATTGTTTAACATGCATGGCCCATAACCATAACCCTACCTAGGAAACCCTAATCCTAACCCTAACCTTACCTTACTGTCACAACTCAATTCAGAATCAATCTAATGTCCAACTCAACTTTTTCAAATCCGGTGGAATTTTGCTTCAAATCATGTTGATTCACGAAGTTGACTTTAGTGTGCATGTACTGAGATCATTGAAACCTTTAAATATAATAGTTTTTTCATGCACGGTTTCCATTCTATGCCCCAGGTAGGGATTCAACAGGTGTCCTTGAAAGCTTGTTGGAGGTGGGATTCAACGTGCCACCGAATCATGACCGTTGCTCGGATCGACGAACCGTCGGGTCCGTTGGATTCAGGACATCGAGATAGTGCTAGGGTGGCCCTCTAATCTAGTTCCATGGAGAAGAGACCATTATTTTGGTCAATTTTGGAAACTAGGGTTTTGCTCAGTAAGTGAATGTTCAATTTTTGCACATGGGGGTCAAATTCGCATATTGCTCGATCGTGAAGGTGTGGCTAGCATTCCCACATAACACATGCCTAAACATGCTTGCATGACCCACCAAAAGCCCTTTTTTATTCACGGTTTCCAATCTATGCCCCCGGTAGGGATTCAACAGGTGTCCCTGAAAGCCTGTAGGAGGTGGGATTCAACATGCCACAGAATCATGACCGTTGCTTGGATCGATGAACCATTGGCTCCATTGGATTCAGGACATTGGGATAGTGCTAGGGTGGCCCTCTAATCTGGTTCCATGGAGAAGAGACCATTATTTTGGTCAATTTTGGAAACTAGGGTTTTGCTCAGTAAGTGAATGTGAAATTTTTGCACATGGGGGTCAAATTCACATATTTCTCGACCGTGAAGGTGTGGCTAGCATTCCCACATAACACATGCCTAAACACGCTTGTACGACCCACCGAAAGCCCTTTTTTATGCACAATTTCTATTCTATGCCCCGAGTAGGGATTCAACAGGTGTCCTTGAAAGCCTGTAGGAGGTGGGATTTAGCGTGCCACATAATCATGAACGTTGCTCAGATCGACGAACCGTCGGCTTCATTGGATTCAAGACATCAGGATAGTGGTAGGGTGGCCCTCTAATCTGGTTCCATGGAGAAGATACCATTATTTTGGTCAATTTTGGAAACTAGGGTTTTGCTTAGTAAGTGAATGTGAAATTTTTGCACATGGGGGTAAAATTTACATATTGCTCGATCATGAAGGTGTGGCTAGCATTCCCACATAACACATGCCTAAACACGCTTGCACGACCCACCGAAAGCCCTTTTTTATGCATGGTTTCCATTCTATGCCCTGGGTAGGGATTCAATAGGTGTCCCTGAAAGCCTGTAGGAGGTGGGATTCAACATGCCACAGAATCATGACCGTTGCTCATATCGACGAACCATTGGCTTCATTGGATTCAAGACATCAGGATAGTGCTAGGGTGGCCCTCTAATCTGGTTCCATGGAGAAGAGACCATTATTTTGGTCAATTTTGGAAACTAGGGTTTTGCTTAGTAAGTGAATGTGAAATTTTTGCACATGGGGGTCAAATTCGCATATTTCTCGACCGTGAAGATGTGCCTAGAGTTCCCACATAATACATGCCTAAACAAGCTTGCATGAACCACCGAAAGTCCTTTTTGATGCACGGTTTCCATTCTATGCCCTGGGTAGGGATTCAATAGGTGTCCCTGAAAGCCTGTAGGAGGTGGGATTCAATGTGCCACATAATCATGACCGTTGCTCAGATCGATGAACTGTCGGCTTTGTTGGATTTAGGATATCGGGATAGTGTTAGGGTGGCCCTCTAATCTGGTTCCATGGAGAAGAGACCATTATTTTGGTCAATTTTGGAAACTAGGGTTTTGCTCAGTAAGTGAATGTGAAATTTTTGCACAACGGGGTCAAATTCGCATATTACTCGACCGTGAAGGTGTGGCTAGCGTTCCCACATAATACATGCCTAAAAAATCTTGCACGAACCACCGAAATTCCTTTTTGATGCACGGTTTCCATTCTATGCCCTGGGTAGGGATTCAACATGTGTCCTTGAAAGTCTGGAGGAGGTGGGATTCAATGTGCCATAGAATCATGACCGTTGCTCGAATCGACAAACCGTCAGCTCTGTTGGATTTCAGACATCGAGATAGTGCTAGGGTGGCCCTCTAATCTACTTCCATGGAGAAGAGACCATTATTTTGGTCAATTTTGGAAACTAAGGTTTTGCTCAGTAAGTGAATGTCCAATTTCTGCACATATGGGTCGGCTTTGCAAATTCCTTGACCGTGAATGTGTGGCTAGCATTCCCACATAGAACCTACCTAAACATGCTTGTATGACCCACTAAAATCCCTTTTTGATGCACGGTTTCCACTCTATGCCCCGGTTAGGGATTCAACGGGTGTCCCTAAAATCCTGTGGGAGGTGTGATTCAACTTTCCATAGATTGATGACCATTGCTCAGATCGATGAACCGTTAGCTCTATTGGATTCAGTACATCGCGATAGTGCTAGGGTGGCCCTCTACTTTGGGTCCATGGACAAGGGATCATTTTTTTGGTCAATTTTGGAAACTAGGGTTTTGTTCAGTAAGTGAATGTGAAATTTTTGCACATAAAGGTAAGCTTGAAGGTGATTGTAGATCTTCCCCTCAGATAAGAGATGTGAGTGTTTGTACGATGAAATGCAGGAGGAGACAATGCCATTACGTCAGTAACCATGTAATGGAACATGTTTATGTTTAGAAACAAGTGGCCATTCTATTACGCCATTATTACAAAATATATATATCTTCACGCTACAAATGCTTCGAAAATGCCATGTACATTAATCACACATAACTTTCATCTCTTTCAAAGTGGTTACTCGAGGCCATTCATCAAATGCCATGTACATTAACAAAATGATAACATAATGTGCAGGATATAGTCATAACCATTATTTTGAATCAACCTTATAATACTCGGATACTTTTAGGTTTGATGTGTATCCCATGTATTCGTTATATGAAAGACATCATGCCAAAAAATAATTTTATTTATGTAGACCACACTGGTGCATCATTTAAGTGTGTCAACTTCATGCATCCTTTAAACGTTTGTTAGGATTAGACCTATGTTCCATCTGTTTGAATACAATTTGACATTGTTAATATAACATTGTATATGCAATTGGATCGTGGTAAAAACCAATTAAAATGTACATTTTTGTCATTACATAATTTATTGTAATTGTGCATTGTTCTCAAATTTATAACTGATATCTCCATACAATCGTAAAATCTATAAAAAATTGGGAACATTACACATAGAAACATTCTTCGCCACACATGTATAATCACACTTAAAAGACTGAACCATGAATATATCAAGAGCCTTGATATGAAATATTTTTTATACCATTAAAGTTATAATACAAAAATATAAGGCCTAGATCTATGGCCTGTTAATGTACATGTATCAAAAACATATTTGATGTACATGTGCAAACAAAAGTACATCTGTCCTGGACCGCGACCCAATACTCTAACTCTGGATTGTACATAAAAATACATATTTGTCTTGGCCTAACACATCAAAATTCTAACTTTCTCTTGTTTTTCCCGGACCCTGATGCTCTTCGGCTCTGTCTACGACCACTGTGCATCTCTGGCGACTATGAATCAATGACAATATTTCTTGATCAGGTAACTGAATTAGTATTGTCCATCAATAACAAAGTTTGAAAATTTAAAATATGACTCAATTGTAAATAAAACAAAGACTCACTGCATCCGTCGGGGGTATAGGTGCCTGTGGTGTTGAGGGTGCAGGTGCCTCTACTATGCTCGTCCTTGCAATGAGCCTCATTGCCATGCTTCTCTATCAATTAAAAAAAATGTCAATTATCTCAAGAATTATCAACATGTACATGAATGAGAAAGTACTAATCAATTATGTAAAAAATGAACATCTCATCGAAAAAACCATTTATAGGACATGAGGCTGGTGCTATTCAGTAGTAAGAGGAGCCATAGGTTGAACATCAACCTCAGTTATGTGCACTAATGGACCAGGGTGTGGCTACATTCACCAAATGATTAAATAGTTAGACATTGTGCATGTCCAGAAACAATACAAATGAAATGTACAATTACAAATATTCAAGTAGATGTACCTCACCATGACTTATCCCTATTGTAGATGCGACATTGACAGCGACATCAACAATCCCACTAAGGTCTGGCATGGATGACTCTACATCCTGATGCTGTAAACATGCGAAAATAACATTAAGAAAAACCACTTGTGAAGTGAATACATAGCTAACCAACAACTGCCATTGGAAGTGTGTACATTATCGTGGGATGAGTAGGTTGATCCTCATGCACACCCGCTCTGTTCAAGGAAGAGGGACCTCATCTGGTGTAAACAACCCCCTTATCTATGTTTGGACTACGGGGAGATCCAAACCAAAGAGGTGGTGCAAGGATCTGGGATGACGTCTGCATTCATAAAGTGTTACCATAGCTAGACGTGGATTTGAGTGGATGGAATAATATGTACTGAAAAAATAACATGTTGTAATATACTTACCCCTTCCTGGGACATATCTCCACCATGGGAGTGACCGCTTCCATCAATTTCTTGCCCCTCTTCAGATGCCTCTAGCATCTGCAAGTTTAAAAATTATATTTACATTAGCGATCTATAAAGGAGTGTACAGTAAGAAATTTAAATAATTCGAACAAGATTCAATCATAACCCATGTACTTACATTCTTCAAGTAGTCGTAAATTCCACCTTGGACTATGTCATTGATATCAATGTCTCCAGCATCACGTTCTAAGTGGGGTTCCTGCAACTTCAAAAATTGTAAATATTAGACATTTTAATAAATTAATCAAGACTAACACATGCATTAACAAAATTATATGTAATAACAAAATGACAAGTGTTTAAATATTACCTCAATTGTGGTTCTTTGGGCCTCGGGTACAACCACACCGAGTGCAGTACCACCCTTGTGAGAGGCATCGATCTCCTACAAGAGTAAATATTGCATATATATTATGAATCTTTTAATATGTTAGATATAGTATGGAACAATTAAAAATTGAACAATAACAGAGTTTTAAAACAATGTCCTTACTTGACCACCAGTCATCGTAGTGGTACCATGTCTTGGTCCAGGACCATAACAGGGTCCCCCACACGATGTGCAAACATGTGGCTCGCTCTGAGGCACATGGGATGTCGGTCTATCCCCACCAACAGATGTCCCTCCACCACCAGAAGTTGGTGGTTGTACACCAATAGAGGAAGAGGGCACTCTCTGGTCAATAGTGGCCGTGTGTCGAGAGACCATCTCAGCTAGAGTAAAAAATGCATCATGTGTCTGGGCAACCATGTCATGTGCAAGAGGGACGTCTGCCCTTGGTAGCTGGGCACAGGGTGCAGGTATCTGTGGATTGGCATCTCTATGCCTAGCATGGGGTCGGTGTTGGGGCATTCCCCTACCAACTCCCTAGAAGCCCAACATGTCAAAATAGTTGACATGTTTCTCCATCACAAACTCTGCATACAATTTTTGGAGGAAGTACATCAGTACTTCCCTATTGTTGTGAGGGGGAATGTCAAAAACCATGTACCACCTATCCATCCAATTGTCTCTGATGGGTGGAAAAGTGCACCACTCAATAGAAATATGTGGCCTGCTGATCTCCGGAATGTCATCCGTCCCAGGCAGTCTAAACAATGAATATATGGCTTGTTTTGTTATTTTCAGCTTTTTTACCTCATTGTAACTCAACCCATCAGCATATTGTTTCCTTTTCCTCTCCTTGTAAGATGCGATGCTATACAACGCATCATTTGATCTTGCGATCGTATCAACAATAGACAACAATGAATCTGACAAGGAGCGGTGGAGCTCATCTCCACCCCTCCAAGCCGAACCAATCTCTATCAAATGGACAGTAAACCTCACTATCTCCGCATTGTTATGATCCATAGTAGCCACTGCAATCATAAATACAAATATAAAATCATTAGAAATATAAACACATGATATAATAACATATCTAAGAATTGAAAACTGTATAACTATTGACATATAAACTAAATCTATCATGTAAATTTAAAAATTGATCTTGAATTTTACAGTAAAGAGGGTTAAATTTAAAAATTGATCTTGGATTAGGATGTTAGTTTTACTATCTTTAATTAAAGGGGGTTATTGTTCAATAATAATTTTAGTTAATTGAATTGGGAAACTAATATTTAAATGTAAAGGGCTGTAGTTAGGGATAATTAATGAGATTGGTAGTTATTTCATGTTTTAATTATTGTTAATGAGGGGAATTGTAATATGGATGAGACTAGTAGTTAGTCTCTATTATAGTTATGGATCACATTGTTAGAGTGTTAGTCTATTCATAAGCTATTTATTGTTAATGAGAGCGGCTATTGTTGAATGAAGTTGGTAATCAATTTCTAAGCCATTTATCAATAATGAAGATTATTATCATTTTGATGAGGGTGATATTCAATGGCTATGGTAGCTATTGTTAATGAGGGTGACTATATTTCTATGAGGAAGACAAGGTAATTCCTTTAGATGAGGGCACTTGTCAATTCCTACATCAATAATTGTTATCATAGATACAATGGGATGGTTTGGATCATATCACAACCAATTATATAAAATACACAACTTAAAGACTCAACATTAGAGTGTACAAAATGTCACCAAAAAAAAAAACATGACAAGGAAAAAATGCCAATATATTCATTTGTTTTTTGAGTTAATTGGGGTTTTGGTTTCCATTGGGCATGGGAATTTTGGGTATGAATTTTGTTAAATAATCAAAATTATCTAATTTTTATCATTAAATTGGGGAATTGGTTTCAATTGGCCAATTACATTGGGGTTCTTGTTTCCATTGGCCAATTCCATTGGGTTTTTGTTTCAATTGGCCAATTCCATTGGGTTTTTATTTCATATGGGCAATTCCATTGGGTTTTTATTTCATATGGGCAATTCCATTGGGTTTTTGTTTCAATTAGCCACAATTTAATTTAATATGGTTTAATTTTTCAATCTAGGGCAAATAAATTAATGAAGAAAAAGAAAAAAACATGAAAATAAATGAGGAAAATACCTCACAAGGGGGAGGTTTATCCAAAGGTGGAGATGGAGGGATTTGGCACACCTAAAATCGCGTTTGCACAGTCGATATTTGCTCCTTGTTGGTCCAATAGCCACGCAGTGAGGAGAAAAAGACGGCCTCGACCAATTTTTAAAAAAAAATCAAGCTTTCCAAATCACGCCTCTGTTTTAGTGCACGATTTCTCTTACTATCCTAGTTGGCATGCCTTTTGCCAGCCTTAAGACTACGCTTGGCAGGTTCGGGATTGCTTGGGATGATTTATTTTTTTTGGATTAAGAGTGATTGACTTCACTCCACCATTACATCTAAAAGGTCCCTCAACTTCTTGCACACACCCCTCAACTTCAGAAATTTAATTCGACTAGTTTACATTCCAGAGTCGTGAACTCTTCACTCTTGTCAGACTATTCGATAAGATCTGAATTGATACAGACTGTGACATAGTCGACTAAGATCTAGTATAGCTCTGCGAGTAATTAATATTTCCAACACTCCCCCTTAATTATGAGTAGATAGGGAACTTAAAACAAAATTTTACAAAATCATTCAGAGCTTAGACTTGCTCTGTGCATGACAGAGTTCATTGTGCATAACTTTTCATTCCAAGATAACTACATAGATACTAAAATGTATCCCTTTCCAATGGTTTTGTAAAGATTTCTGCAAGTTGATCTTCATACCTGCAAACCTCTAAATAAATTTATTTGTTGTTCACCAATTCTCTTATGAAATGAAACCTTGTGTCGATGTGCTTGGTTCTCTTGTGAAACACATGGTTCTTTGACAATGCTATGGTTGAATTGTTGTTGCAGAAAATGGTTGTTGGTTCTTGCTGGTTCTGCGACAAATATTTCAAAATTCTCTGCATCCAGACAACTTGACATGCAACACTTGTAGCTGCAACATACTCTGCTTTTGCTAATGACATAATTACTATGGGTTGTTTCTTTGAATCCCATGAAAAAACACCTATACCAAAATGAATTGTTTACCCACATGTGCTCTTCCTATCATCTATGCTGCTTCCATTGTCACTATCAGTGTAGCCAATGAGTTTAAATTTTTCTGAGGTTGAATACATAATGCCAAGATCTTTTGTGCCACTTACATACCTCATAATTCTTTTACATGCTTTCCAATGCGAGTCTTTTGGTGACTCCATGAATCTTGAGATCAGACTTACTCCATACATGATGTCTAGTCTTGTCATTGTTAAATACACAAGGATTCCAACCATCCCCTTAAACAACGTAGGATCTACAATTGATCCATCATCATCCTTGCTCAATTTTAAACCTGTTATTATTGGTGTTGGGGTTGTCTTGCAATTAGACATATTAAATATTTTTAAAAATGCACTTGCATATTTAGACTGTAATATAAATATACCACTTTCAGACTGCTGAAATTCAATGCCCAGAAAAAAACTTCATTACTTCCAAAGCAGTGATTTCAAAATCACTTTCCATGACTTCTTTAAAATATTCTATGCCAAAGTCACCAGTAAATATTAAACCATCTACATACAGGCAGGTAATTAACATATTACCTTTCTCATCAACTTTGGTGTACAAAGTTGGTTCACTTTCACTTTTGTGAAATCCATTTCCAGTGAGATAGGAATCAATTCGACTGTACCAAGCTTTAGGAGCTTGCTTCAAACCATAGAGTGCATTTTTCATCCTGTACACTTTATGCTCTTGAACTGGAACTTCATAGCCTTGTGGATGTTCCATACATACTTCCTCTTCTAGATATCCACTCAAAAATGCTGACTTAACATCCATTTGATAAACAAGCCATTTGTTTTGTGCAGCAATGGCCAAGACTGTTTTGACTATGTCCATGTGTGCGACAGGTGCAAAAGTTTCATTGAAATCTATGCCAGGATGTTGTGTGAACCCTCTTGCTACCATTCTTTCTTTGTACTTTTTCACATTCCCATCAGCATCTTGCTTTGTTTTATAAATCCATTTGATGCTGATTACATCTTTATCTTTTGGTACATCTATCAGCTCCAATGTTTGATTCTTCTCAATGCATTCTATTTATTCATCCATGGCTTGTTCCCATACTTATTCTTCGACATCTTCTTCAAATGTTAGTGGATCATATATAGGAGAAAATAATGCAAAGAGAGAGAATGAATTTGGTGTACCGGCTTCATATATTTCATGTAGACTTCTTGTCTTCACTAGTTCTATCGATGTCGACCTCGACGAAATACTTGATGGAGTCTGCTGTCCTCTTGGTGTACTTGTCGGCGTAGCTTGAGTTGCAATTTGTGTCGGTGTTCCTTGTGCCGAACCATGTCGCAGTGTCATGGGAGTCGATGGTGCTGCAACCGGTTAACATGCATGTGGTGTTTGAACCACTTCCTTGACCATGTCATCATGGTCAACATTCGACACAATATTGACATTTATGTTGACAGTTCCATCCCATGATTCATTCTCGACTAATTGAACATCTCGAATGATGATCAATTTCCTTGTGATAGGATCATAAAATTTGTATGCTTTTGTGTCTTTAGAGTAGCCAACAAAATAACATTTATGTCCCTTGTTGTCTAGCTTCTTTCTCAGCTCATCTAGAACATGAGCATATGCAAGACAACCATTTTTTTAAAATGAGTAACACTGTAATTCATACATGTCCATGCTTCTTGAGGAACTTTGTTCTTCACACTCTTTGTCGGACATTGGTTCATGATATATACAACAGTTGCGACTGCTTCAGCCCAATATTCATTTGACAAATGCTTGGATGCCATCATGTTGCACGCCATCTCCATAATGGTTTTGTTCTTTCTTTCAGTAACACCATTTTGATGAGGTGTATATCGTGAAGTGAATTGCTTTTGTATGCCATGGGTCTTGCAAAAATTTAGAAATTCATTCGAAACATATTCACCTCCTCTGTCAGTCTTTAAGATTTTGATGCGGTGTCCACTCTGGTTCTCCACAAGTGCCTTGAATTGCTGACAATAACTAAATGAATCAGATTTATGTTTCATAAAATATACCCATGTTTTTCTTGAGTAGTCATCAATAAAAGTTAGAAAATAATTGCAACCACCAATAGATGATGTCTGCATTGGACCACACATTTTAGAGTGCACAATTTCAAGTGGTCTGAGTGCTCTATATGAATTTCTGACTCGAAAAGTCTCTCTATGCTACTTACCAAAAATGCATCCTTCACAAACTCTTTCTGGTTTGTCGATCAATGGAAATCCTTTCACCATATTCTTTGTGTGCAGTAGCTTCATCCCACCAAAATTCAGATGTCCAAATATGAAATGCCACAACCAGGATTCATCTTGAACTTATGTTTGAAACACTGCTTGAAATTCACTGCTGTCATTTTCTTCCTTGTCGAAGTGCTTTCCTAATTCTTTAATTTTTGTCTTGAACACAACTCATGTATTTGTCTTTCCTTTCATGTCTGGAATTATCCTCAATGGAAACAAGCAATTGCTTGTCATTGGCACTTTTGCTATTAGTTGGTTGCTTGGACGCTTGTCTTTAATCACATAGTGATTATCTTCTATGTCGACTCTGTAGCCTTTTTGTATCAGCTGTCCAATGCTCAAAAATTTATGTTTCATAACTTCGACATGATAGACATCATGAATAAAATTACTCTCCCCCTGTTTTGTTAGAATATCAACAATACCTTTTCCCATAGTAGTAACTTGGACATTAATTCGAAGTGTAACATCAGTTTGAACTGAATTATCTAGACTGGAAAACAAATTTAAATTACCAATCATATGATTGTTGCAGCCTAAATCTAAGTACCATATGTCATGTGGACTTTCTTGTACAACATTGCATTCAATTGGAGATGCATATGCCATTAACATGCACTTGTCGAAGTCCTGGTGTTGGTCGACTGATTTGAGATTTTCCTTATTTGGTCATATTGTTTATTCTTGCATTCATATGCATAATGACCAAATTTATTACAATAATGACATTGAATTTTTGTTTTATCAAACCTCTGACCACTTGACTGACTTGGATTTTGTTTCTCTCCTCTACCAATGACATTTGCAGGACTTATGCCGTGTCCTCCTCTAGAAGAATTTCTTCCTCTACCGCTTCCACGGCTTATGGATGACTGTGTTGCAAATGCACCTTCCAATGATGTGTTTGTTTTGCTGATTCTGTGTTCATGATTAATGAGTGAAGCTTGCAACTCATCAATGGTAAACATTGACATGTCTGTGTTTTCTTCGAAGGTCACAACCAAGGATTCAAATCTTGGGGGAAGACTTCTAGGAACTTTTTCAACCACCCTTTGGTATGTTATAGTTTCTCGATGAGATTTTAGTTGATTTATCAAACCAAAAACTCTGGTATAAAGTGAGTCTACTGACTTAGATTATTTCATGGACAAAGATTCAAAATCTCTTCTAAGAATCTGCAACTTGGAAGTATTTACCTTGTCCAAGCCTTGATATGAGGTCACTAATGTGTCCCATGAATGCTTAGTGTTAATTTGTACTGCTACTCTTGGGAGTATGCTTTCATGAATGGCTTGATGTATGTAGAACATATCTTTTCCATCTTTCTTCCTCTGTTCCCTCAGGACATCTTTCTCAGCCTGTGTGAGATTATTATATGCTGTCTGATCTGCTAGTTCTACATAACCATGCTGGACAATTTCCCAGACATCTTGACCTCTGAACAAAGCCCTCATTGTTAGAGACCAATATTCATAATTATTTCCTGTAAAAATTGGAGTTTGAAAACTCGACATATTTGGACCAAAAGTAGAAGCCATTTTTTATTTTACCTTAGGAAATTACTTTTTCCCTTTTTAAGATAAGATTTATTTCCTAAACCTTTCTTTGATACTAGTTAGCAAAAGCCGAGATGGATAAACTTGAGTTATCGCTCAGTCCCAAAATTTTCACATCGACTTCGACTTCTTCTTTTTTACTTGTCTAACTCTGACTAGACATATCTACCAATATGGTCAGAGTTTTCGACCCGAATCTTTTACCTCGACAAGTTCTTACTTGTTGCTTTTACTGACTCACCTCAATTTGATAGGTTTACTTCGACAACTTGTCGGTTTTACAACTTTGACAAGTTTACTTCGACCAATTTACTTCAATAGGTTTAACTCGACAGTTTTACTTCGACTCACTTGCTCGACTGGTTTGTTTTTAGTCAAAATTTACAAAGGATATTTATTAGTCTAAAGGAGTTAATAAATTACAAATGTTTTTCACCCACTAGTAATATGAAGTAAAAATAGACACAATCAACAATTCGACAGAATTATAAAAACATATAACAAAACTTTAAGGAAGACTTGATTCGACCACTCTATCTTAAAACCTGGAGCTTTTACTAGTGAAATGTTTATGGATTCTTTGATCTTTCACTCAAATCGTAAATGTAAACAACATTTACTCAAGTAATTATGGAGATAATGTGCGGCTAAAGAGACATGAATTCAACCATAAACTATTTGATTTATATAACTTGTCGGGACATAACAAAGAACTATATGCCGTAAATGAAAACTTGAAATTTACAGAGATATTTAACCTTTTGCAGAGCTTCGGCTCTCGACATCTTCAAACACATAGAAGCTTGAGTTTTGACACAATTATCTCTTCACTCTCTTCTACCCTCTGAGCTCTCTCTCACTCTCTCAGTTGTGTCTATTGTGTCTAACTTAATTTACAATCTTCTTCTTCTATTTATAGGCAAACTAGAATTTGCTTCCCCGTGAATATAATAACTTGCCATTAAATACTGCAATAACTATCTACCCAACAACTTAGCTTTAGAAATTTAATTCGTCTGGTTTACATTGCACAGTCGTGAACTCTTCACTCTTGTCAAACTATCCGACAAGATCTGAATTGATACAGACTCTGACAAAGTCGGTTGAGATCTGGTATGGCTCTGCGAGGAATTAATATTTCCAACATGTATGTTGGGTATCTGAAAAAAATAATAATGAGTTGAAGCAAAAGGAGCATCATCAGGGTGAAAATCCCTCAATACTAGACCGGGATAGCAATTTCAAATTTTGAATGGCCGTCGGATCCATTTTATCCATTTGAAATTTAAATTTTCGCGCATTAAATGTGAACATACAACTATGTGGAGATGGGACATGGGGGAAACGTCAGTTTTCTCACGACGTTTGGTAAGGTGTTATTGCCGGAGCCCAAGCAAAATGGTCGTATTTCTAGACACCTTTTATAGAATTTAGGGTTTGTATGATTTTCCATTTTAAAATAATGAGATTAGGTGTGACCCATGGTCATATGGTTTATGTTTGTTTAATATTGATTTCTCTGTTCATAGCGCAAATGGTGTGATCATGGAAGTAAATATTTAAAAGCCGGTAAATTTAGGGGAAAAATTGAAATATGGGAGGGAATTTTAAACTTGCAAAATTTTTAGAGGGAACTCAATTTCCCCATTTTTCCATTGGCATTTCTCGTGATCATTTCATATTGTTAAACTCCAGTAATATGTTTGATTGGCCAATGTGATCAAATCAATGGGCCATTGGATTTATCTAGGAGATTCGTTCACAGGAGGGGCCGAGGCCACACATAGATTAAAGTGGAGGACAAATAATGAAATTTTAGCTCTCTGATGCTTTCATCGCTCAATTTGGTAGCTGAATCGAGTTCCTGATAATTATTTGAATTCGTCCATGTGCAATATGTAAGAATTCAATGACTTCAAATTGATATTTAAGGAAGAGAAGATTTTCCAACCCTGATTTTGTCTATACAATCCTTGGCACTCTGTTGAAATCGTAATAAATTATGAATATAAGGTATGCAAACCTTGATAATGTTTAAATTATTTTATATTTATCCTAAACTTGCCCAGCCTCAGCTTTGATTATCTCTTATCATAATATCGTCTCCCTGAATGATGCAATTTCTCTTGTTTGTTAAAAAATTTCTCGGTTGTATAAATTTGTATTCATAAAATTATATGCCTTAACAATGCCTAGTCATGGATGGCCTTTGAGCTGCAATAGTCACATTGAGTAAATATCTTGAACTCGTATTAAGAATGTTTTCTATCATCGGTTAAACAGTTCATTTTAGATGCTTCTGGGTTTTTATTCCACAAATATATGTGTTAGATTTTTATCATTTAACAAATATGATCTAGGATCTTATCTGAGAGAATAACATGCACAACAATAATCATAAGAGACAAGAGACACAAAGATTTTCCTCGGAGAAACCATAAAGGAGAAAACCCCGCAACTTCCTCAGAGATAGAATGAGCACCAATGGCAGCAAAAAAACCCAAAGACATAAACATGATCTCTAACAACTGATCTCTCTCACTTGTGCCAACACTTCCTCTTTCACTCATGCGCCCCAATTGAGTGAGTGTGTGTGACAAATAGAGAGTCTCACTCTCTATTTATACTAGTTTATGACTTGAAAATTACTTACCAGGGCTGACATCTCTAAGAGAGTCTAATAACCCTAGTGCCCCTCAACTGTGGTGACTTTGCCCTCTGATAAACAAGGAGGGTTAACCTTAACTCAATTGTGGGGACTATTTCCCCGACTTACAATGGAGGGTTAACCTCATTGACTTTACATGACTTTATTATATTAATGACTCTCCCGATAGGAACATCAGGGTATAATGAAATACAAATGATTCTCCCGATAGGAACATCGGGGTACAATATAATATATACAAGTGAGTACATTCCGAAGTTACAAATACATCAACACTCCCTCTTAACTAGGAAGGTATTCTCTTGACACAATTCATCAGCACAAGTCTTCTTCTCTGGATCATCATTGGATCATCACTGGATCAACATCAAGTCTGGATCATCACTGGATCATCATCACTAGATCAACATCAAGTCTGGATCATCACTAGATCAACATCAAGTCTAGATCATCACTGGATCATCATCACTAGATCAACATCAAGTATGGATCATCACTGGATCAACATCAAGTCTGGATCATCACTGGATCATCATCATCATTGCTTCTGCTATCTCAATCAGATGGTGCTATCTCTCAATTCTACTCGTCATAGGAATTTCTATAGAGCCAGCCCTTTTTCATGCTGGTTGTAGGCCTAGCCTCCATGTAGGTATTTATCTTCTTCAACACTTATATTTGACCACATGTCAGAAAGGCCCACCCAACACTTATATCTGACCATGGGGGGAACACATCCACCACCATTTCAGAAAGGCATGCCCACCACTCACATTTGACCATGGGAGGAACACATCCACCACCATGTTAAAAAGGCCCAACACTTACATCTGACCATGGGAGGAACACATCCAAGAACCATGTCGAAAAGGCCCAACACTTACATTCACTAGCATGATAGGACACACCTACTATCATATGTGAAAAGGCCCAACACTTACAACCATCACCATGATAGGACACACCTACTATCATCTGTGGAAGGGTCTAACACTTACAACCATCAGCATTATAGGACACACCTACTATCATACGTGGAAGGGCCCAACACTTACATTCACCAGCATGATAGGACACACCTACTATCATCTGTGAAAAGGCCCAACACTTACAACCATCACCATGATAGGACACACCTACTATCATCTGTGGAAGGGCCCAACACTTACAACCATCAGCATTATTGGACACACCTACTATCATATGTGGAAGGGCCCAACACTTACAACCAACGACATGGTAGGACACAACTACTACCATCCATGGAAGGGATTTGCACTTATAACCAGTGGCATGGTAGGACACAACTACTACCATCCATGCAAGGGATCTGCACTTACAACCAGTGGCATGGTAGGAGACAACTACTACCATCCATGGAAGGGCTCTGCACTTACAACTGACCATGGGAGGAAGCAATCCTACCACCATGTCAAAAGGGCTATGAGCTTACAACTAACCATGGGAGGAACCAATCCTACCACCATGTCAGAAGGGCACTCTACTTACATCTGGCCATGGGAGGAACCAATCCTTCCACCATGTCAGAAAGGCACAGTACTTATATCTGACCATGGGAGGAACCAATCCTACCACCATGTCAAAAAGGCTCATGGAATCATCACTTCACCTTGGAAGGAACCTCGATCTGGAGAACACCAAGCTTCTCCCTGAAGTACTCCGCGAGGAAATCTACGGTGGTGAATGATTTCCGCACAACGAAGAGTTCCGCAAATTCGCAATCGATCATCAAGTCGACAGCCAGGACGCATCCCGCACAAGATCCGATGGTTAAGGATCACTGCCACAAAGGATAGGAAAACAAGGTGAAGTTCCGCAAAAGAGTTGAGATTGGATGACTGAGAATAGTTTCGCAAAAAGATCGATGGCTTGGAAAAATCATTGCGGGAAAGCCGTTCAGGGAATGAAAGTGCGGGTACGGAACCGCAGAAATCAAAAAGTCGAAGTCATGAAAATTGAGTTTCTGACTTCTGCATTCCACAGTGCATAAAGGCCAGTGTGGAATTGCAGAAGTCGAAGTCGTGGAAAATTTGAGTTTTTGACTTCTACATTTCACCCTGTAGAAAAGACCAGTGTAGAAAGGAAAAGTGCGGAAGGACAATGGTGGCAGGATTGTTGCGGGAGCGGAAAGGAGGAATAGAAAAAGCACAAAAAACTGGAAAGTTGTATTTTTCGATTTTTGCCTTTTGTAGTGCGGAAAGGAGCGTACGAAAATATTAGTTCAGAAAACAGAATGCAGAGAATTGCAAAAACAACGCCTCATTTTTTTTTTGGAAAACCTGCACTCTGCATTCCGCGTTTCAGAAGATCAATGGTCATGAAGAAGCCCGCAGGAGATCAACGGTGTGGGACAGTTGAGGTGGAAAGCTAAGTGCAGAAATACATTTTGAGAAATGTCACAGCTTAGCATTCTGCATACTGCATCTTATATGAGATCTACAGCCAGGAAGAAGCCCAATATAATATCAATGACTTAGGATGGTTGCGGAGATGGAGAATGTGGAAGGTCACGACCAGAAAATTAAACAACAAATTAATTTATAGGGATTTAGCTAATTGTATGAAGAGGAACAATCAAAGAATGGAATGCGCAATGGTGAAGAGATGCATCTACAGAAGGTATTTATTAATAGAATAATTGAAAAAAAAGAAATTGTCTCTGTGATTGTGAATGACAGAGTCCAAGAAGTGAATAGAAGACTGATAAAAATCAGTCCACGGTGGCACTAGGGCAGGCTACAAGTCTGCAAAGGGTGTCGTAGCATCCTTGTCTGTGGTAGTAGTCATAAACCCAGGGTATTGTAGCAGGCAGAAATGCAGGGTGTTGTAGCATCCTTGTCTGTGGTAGAAGGAAAAAAACCAGGGTGTTGTTGCATCCTTTCTGTAGTAGCAGATAAAGCAATTTTATAGATTCATCTTTTTAATGAGTTTGAATTGGTGGTTTTCTCTTTGAGGTTTCCATGTTAAAATTTGTGTCTTAACCTATTTGTTTCATTATGTGTTTTTAAAAAGAAAAAGACAATACTGATTCACCCCTCGCTCAGTATTGTAGAATAATCCAACAATTGGTATCACAATGGGTTCCTTCATCACAGTTTAACCACTAGAAAGTAGATCCTATTTTAAAACCACTATGGATCAAAAAGAAGGTTTAGCCCCCAACAAACCCCCAATGTTCACAAGAGAAAATTATGCTTACTGGAGTATGAGAATGAAGTGCCATTTGATGTCCCTTGGATGGAAGGTTTGGGATGCAACTGTAAAGAAATATAAAATAGATGACCAAGCACCTACTGAAAATATAGAACTAGGACAATATGAAGGTAATGCCAAAGCCCTAAATGTGTAACAAATATAAAATACAATATTAATTAGACTATTAGGTTACTAGTGAAAGGGTGTAACCCTTCACTATGTTGGCTCAAGCCATATAAAAGGTGAGCNTTATTTATATTTCATTACTACAATGATAGTCAGATTCGACTACTAACGGACCAACCAGATTCGATTGCTCCAAAATGCAATCTTGAGTGGGTTGACAACCTCTGTATTTACAAAATTTATGTGATGCAAGACTGCCAAACAAGCCTAGGATAAGTTAAAAATTATCTATAAAGTTGAATCTAAAGTCAAAGAATCCAAGCTTCAGACATATAAAGGGAAGTTTGAGAGCCTTAAAATGAAAGAAGAGGAAAATATTGGGGAATGCCTTCTAAGAGTAGATGAGGTTGTCAATGCTATTAGAGGTCTTGGAGGAAAATTAAAAGAGAGAGAAGTTGTGAGCAAGGTACTAAGAACATTTCCAATGAAATAGGACTCAAAAGTATCCACCCTATAGGAACGAGATGATCTTGACAAATTGATATTAGATGAACTACATGGAATCCTCACTGCATCTAAGATGATAACTGGACTAAATGAATCCTCAAGAAAAGAAACAGCATTTAAAGCCTCATCCAAAAATCAATCAGTGAATCTAGATGATGAGGAGGATCTTTTTATTAAAAAACTTGAAAAGGGCACTGGAAAATATCAAGGAAAGTTACACCTAAAATGTTTTAATTGTGGAAGAATTAGACATTTTGCTTCAAAATGTACTTACCCTAAACAAGATAATAGTAATGAGAGAGAAGTCTCAAAATTAAAAAAGGGTAAAACATGAAACAAGAAGAAGTCCTATGGTAAAAAGAAAATTGTCTACACCATGGAAGATAGTGAATATGCAGATACAAGTGAAGATGAGGAAACTGAGATTCTATTCATAGGTCTAGATACATAAGCTTCAAATGGTGACTCAGATGAAGAAGGAGAAGTAGACTTAAGACTGAAATTGTCAGCGCTCTTGGAGAACTTGAGAAATGCAGGAAAAAGAACAAACATTCAAGTCATATCATTAGTGAGTTGGAAGCTTAACTTTTAAATGCCAAAAGGATTGAGGAGGATCTAAACCTGTAGCTCAAAAGAAGAATACAAGGATCTGAAAAACTTGAAGAAGAGATCATACAATTCAAGAAAAAGCTTGATGAAGGATCTATCAAATCAAAGTTTGAAAATAGCTCAAGGATTCTAGATCACATCTTGAACATGCAAAGAGAATCAAGTGATAGATCTGGCTTGGGTTTTAACAAAGAAAAGAAACCAGAATACTTCTCTTTCACTAATCAAGGAGGAAACAAGAAAAGTTATGTTGAAGTACTAAAGAGTCCAGTGAAAAAAGAAGAGAGCCAGAGAGCTGCCTCAAATGCTCAAGATAAAATAGAAATAATATGGTTCCTAAAAGACCAAATAGATATATGCAGATCTTCTTAGGTCACTATTACTCCTGTAATAACTTTGGTCATAAAGCCTTAAACTGCAGAGCTAATGGTAAGGTTCCTGAATACAAGAAGAAGTTATCAAGTAATAAACCAAAAGGAAATCATAACCTTTTTACACTTCTGTAGAAATATGACAGAGTGTTACAAATGTAATAACCATGGACATATGGAAAGAGATTGTAAATTGACGACTCCTACAAAAAGGATTGTTGCAATTAAGTCTCAAAACACAAAACAAAAGAAGTATTGGAGGGAAAAGGAAGAAAAGGAAATTTCCATGATTGTTCTATGTGGAACAAAAAATCAAAATCTATGGCAGTTGGGTGTTCAAAAAATATGACCCGTGACCCAAACAAATTCGTAACACTAAAACTTAATAAAGGTAAAGTCACTTTGGAGACAATTTGTCTTCCAAGTTAATTGGAAAAGGAAAAACTGTTGTTAATAAAAAGATCAAAGCAGAAAATGTATTACTAGTAGAAAATATCAAGCCTAATCTCCTCAGTGTAAGTTAAACATGTGATCAAGGGCACATCTATATTTTTGACTCAAAGAAATGTGAGATTAGGGAAAAGCACTCAAGAAGAGTTGTTGGCATTGCTATAATAAATTCAAACAATGTATACATCCTAGAAAATGAAAATAAATGTTACTTAAGTATGGTTGATGAAAGTTGGTTATGGCACAAAAGGGTGGGACATTTAAAATTTGACAATCCTGTCAAAATAAGTAAGAGGGAAGCTGTAAGAGACCTGCCTAAAATTGTAAAACCTCTAAACATAGTTTGTAAACATTGTAAACATTGGAAACAAACCAGAGCTAGTTCTAAAACAAAGGAACATATGACCTCACATCTTCTTGAAATAGTGCACACGGATCTTTGTGGACCAACAAGAACTAAAAGCCTGTAAGGAGAATATTATTTCATGTTGCTCATTGATGATTATACAAGGATGAATTGGGTGACATTTCTCAAGGAAAAACTAGAAGCTTTTGAAAAATTCAAAATCTTCAAGGCAATGGTTGAAAATGAGACACATATGAAAATCAAATGTCTTAGATCAGATAATGGGGGAGAGTTTACTTCCAATGAGTTCAATGAGTTTTGTGAGACACATGGAATTAAGAGATAATTCTCAATTGCAAGAACTCCTCAGCAGAATGGTGTTGTTGAAAGGAAAAATAGAACAGCCCAAGAAGTTGCCAGAACAATGCTTAACGAGGCAAAGTTGTCAGATACATACTGGAGAGAAGAAATATACACAACTGTCTATATACTTAATAGAGGACAACTTAGAGTGAATAAGGACAAAACCCCTTATGAACTATGGTATGGAAGACCAACCTCAGTCAAACATTTCAAAGTATTTGGTAGTAAGTGTTATATTAAGAGGAACAAGGATGACCTTGGCAAGTTTGACTCTAGGACTAATGAAGGAATATTTCTAGGATATTCATCCACTAAAAATGCATATAGATGTTACAATAAAAGGTTACACAAAATTGTAGAAAGTCACAGATGTAAGAGTAGATGATATAAAATCAAGAAGTGAAAGAATTCATGACAGTGATGAAGATACAAATAATGAAGAAAAGGAAGAGTTGCAAGAGGATGAAGGTACTCATGATGAAGAAGAAGGAATAAAAAGGGAAGATACACAGGAAAGTGAAGAAGACTCTCCAAGACCTGATACAAAAAACTCCATTTCAGAGGATACAAAAGAATCATCTAGAAGCACAGATCATAGGTGATAAAAATGTCGGAGTCAGTATAAGGAGACAACTAACATTTAATGAACAAACCCTACTCACAATAGTTGAACCTAGGAATTTTACGGAGGAAAGTAAGAACAATGAATGGGTCAAAGCCATGAATGAAGAATTAGATCAGATTGAGAAAAACAAGACCTAGGAACTTGTCCCAAGACCTAAAGATAAGAATGTTATAGGGACCAAATGGGTTTTCAAGAACAAATTCAATCAAGACGGTCAAGTAATAAGGAACAAGGCTAGATTAGTATGTAAAGGGTATGTTCAGGTAGAAGGGATTGATTTTGAAGAAACTTATGCTCCTGTGTAAGACTTGAAGCAATCATAATGTTTCTAGCACTCTCATGCCATAAAAGAATTAAAGTATATCAAATGGATGTTAAGTTTGCATTTTTGAATGGAAAGATAGAATAAGAAGTTTATTTTGAGCACCTAAAGGTTTCCTATTATCAGAAAACAAATACTATGTTTGCAAACTGAAAAAGGCACTCTATGGTCTCAAACAAGCTCCAAGGGCATGATTTTCAAGACCAGACAACTACCTAAAACAACAAGGATGTAAAAGAGGTGCCACTGAAAGAAATATCTACTTAAAAATCAAAGATGAAAATGTGATCATTGTTGTTATTTATGTAGATGACATTATATTTGGAAGCAATTTACAAATACTAAGTGTAAAGTTTTCCTCTGAAATGAAGAAGGAATTCAAAATGTCAATATTGGGGGAACTAACATTTTTGTTGGGATTACAAGTCTATCAAGCAGACAAAGGAATCTTTATCTCTCAAACTAAGTACATCAAAGACATGTTGAAGAGATTTAAGATGAAAGACTCCAACCCTGTTAGTACACCTATGATCACAGGTTGTAAATTAAGTAAAGACGATGAGTATCTGGAAGTGGATTATACCATGTACAGATCCATGATAGGCAGCTTACTGTATGTGACAACTACAAGACCAGATGTGATGCAAGCGGTAGGTTTGGTTGCTAGGTTCCATTCAAGCCCCAAAGAAACACATGTAATTGCAGTAAAAAACATTTTCAAATATTTGAAAGGTACTATCGAGTATGGGTTATGGTACCCAAAGAGTCAAGACTTTATGTTAAAAGCATTTATTGATGCAGATTGGGTAGGAAGTATTGATGATCGAAAAAGTACTAGTAGAGCAGTATTCTTCTTAGGAAATTGTTTGGTTTCATGGTTAAGTTAAAAACAATCTTCCATCTCACTCTCCACAGCATAGGCTGAAGATATCGCTGCTGCATCATGTTGTACCTAGGTCGTTTGGATGAAGCAGACACTAGAAGACCTACTTGTGAAGTATGAGCACTCAATAATAATAAATTGCGATAATACCAGTGCCATAAACATGTAGAAAAACCCTGTCATGCACTCTAAGACAAAACACATACCAATAAAATATCACTTCCTAAGAGAACAAGTATCCCTGAAGGTTGTTAAACTAGCCTATGTTGACACAAAAGAATAGGTTGCTGACATTTTCACCAAGCCACTACCTAAGGAAGCCTTTGAGCATCTTAGACAGAAGATGGGAGTGATTCCTTTTCAAAATTCGTAGAGGAGGAAGCAAAATCTCAGGGGAAGATATGATGACAGAGGGGGTTGTTAAAAAGAAGAAAGATAGGAAATCCTCAATGGCATAACAGGTTATCCTTTATCATTGTTGTCAAAGGGGGAGAAGGTTTAGATATTGCCATCAATGCCAAAGGGGGAGATTGTTGAGAATGTAGTTATCATTGATGTCAAAGATATTCATGAATGACAAAGGAATAACCAGTAGATATGGTAGCAGGAAAAGGTTGAGTGTATGAGTGTAGAGATCGAAGAGAGAATGTGGAGTGGAGAGTGCAGAAATTGTGCGTGGGAATATTGTACCTCTGCTTATGAAGACCACAATTTACTTTGCAAGTATTTGAATCTCTCTATGTGTATAGGTATATTTCAAAATATGATATAAGTATAAGAGATGGAAAATATCTATGTGTAGAGCGCTGCGGAAAGGAATTGATTGTTCCACTGATAAATTCAATCACAAAGTTAAATATATGCATCTTGGACAAATCAATGGTTAAAAAGGGATTTTGCAGTTAGAAGATCATGCGGTGGAGATTAAAGGAGGAATAAGATCAACGACTGAAGAACATTCCTTTGATAGAAAAGCGAGGAAGTTAAAGGAGGGGTCAAGTTGCCAAATTAGAAGTGATCGCTGTAAATGGAATCAATATCGATGGCTGTGATCGATCATCAAAACAGATCGATGGTCCACAACGATTTCGCTGGGAGAGATAGCAGGCTTTGGAAAACTTTTTATGTGCGTGAAATCTTTATGAAATATGCCTCATTGTTTTTGGAGTCCACCGTTGATTTGGTGGGGACACTGATCGAATGGTCCACAGGCCATTTCACAGAGCCAACTAGCAAGCAGGTTAAGACTCCAAATGGGTGCGAAATATTAAACTATATCTACTTTGTTCTATTTTCTGCCATTGATTAGATTTGACAGAGATCCAACGAATGAGGATCATTCGCTCAGTGTAATAGCCCATAGAATAATTTGATCGAAGATCAACGGTTAGGATTTAATTCACGAGGAAATATACGGTGGTGAATGATTTCTATACAACGAAGAGGGGAAATCCACAAATCCGCAATCGATCATCAAATCGATGGTTAGGAAGCATTCCGCATGAGATTCGATGGTTAAGGATCAGTTCCACAAAGGATAGGTGGAAAAGGCGAAGTTCCGCAAAAGGGTCGAGATTAGACGATTGAGAATAGTTTTGCAAACAGATTAACGGTTCGAAAAAAGTGCTGCAGGAAATTCGTTGCGAGAACGGAAGTGTGGGTGTGGAACTGCAGAAATCAAAAGGTTAAAGTCGTGAAAAATTGAGTTTCCAACTTCTGCATTCTATAGTGCAGAAGGGCCAATGCGGAACTGCGGAAAGCAGAGAGTCGAAGTCATGGAAAAATTGAGTTTCCGACTTCCGCATTCTACACTGGGGAAAAGACCAATGTGAAAAGGCAAAGTGCGGAAAGGAAAGTGCGGAAGGATAACGACTGAAGGACCATTGCAGGAGTGGAAAGGAGGAATGTAAAAAGTCTGAAAACCTGGAAAGTAGTGTTTTCCGGTTTCCACCTTTCGCAGTGCGAAAAGGAGTGTTCAAAAATATTAGTTCGGAAAATGGAAGGCAGAGAATTTCAGAAGCAATGCCTGGTTTTTTTTTAGAACCCGCACTTTGCATCCCATGTTCCGGAAGATCAACGATCATGAAGAAGCCCACAGGAGATCAATGGCGCGGAATAGTTGAGGCGGAAATCTAAGTGTGAAAAGACATTTTGAGAAATGTCATAGTTCGGAAATCCGCATATCGCATCTTATTTGAGATCTACGGTCATGAAGAAACCCAATATAAGATCAACGACTCAAGATGGTTGCGAAGATGGAGAATGCGGAAGGTCATGACTGGAAAACTAAAAAACAAATTAATTTACAGGGAATTAGCTAAATTGTTTGAAGAGGCACGATCAAAGAATGGAATGGCACAATGGTGAAGAGATGCGTATGCAAAAGGTATTTATTAATAGAATAATAGAAGGAAAGAATTTGTCTTTGTGATTGTGAATGAAAGAGTCCAAGAAGTGAATAATAGACTGATAAAAATCAGTCCAAGGTGGTAGGGTGGCACTAGGTGTAACACCCCGGTTTGACCTCGTTTGCATTTAAGGTACATGATGTATATGTTGTAATTAATCGTGGTGTAGAGCTAAAGGCAAAAGCCCCACCATCGATTTGGTTGCGTTATGTTTCGGTAATTGCGATCGTTGCCAATGGTATATTGTGCTATTCGGCACATAATAGTGTTACATCATGTAAATATGCACATTTATTAAAATAAACCTACAACCAGCTACGACGGTGCAACGTTAAATGAAAAGGGCATGATTTCCTAAGGATAGGGGGGGACTGTTAAACCTAGAACCCATAGGGAAAAGCCATGTGTCAAACCTTAAACCCCTGTTTAGTTGGGGCAGTTAATGCTGGGTAGGGGTGGGTGGCAGGCTTTCCCCCACGTGCCTCCATAGCTGGTTCAGTCATGCACGGGCTGGGAGTGGTTCCTCACGCACCGTTTGGGATGCTGACCATTTGTCCACTCTCTGAAATCGTGGGCTGTTCATTTTCCTCATGCAGAGCGGGAATAAAAGGGGTTATGATTCCTTGTTTGGGGGTTCGTTCTCCCTTCTCTCACTGATTGCTGGTTTGTGGATGCGTTTCCCTTCCGATTCACACAAAGAGTCTGACCCTGTTTCCAATATCGGACTGTGTAATGTCCTGGGCCGACTGTGAAAATGTGCCGTTGATCCATTGTTGAGGAAGGACCATTGTTTTCCAATATTGCTGGCTGTGTCTGGACTGTGTAATGTCCCGGGGATTTCATCGTTGAACCATGGCTGTTGTTTTCCCTGATCGGTGGTTGCTGTGAGTACCTCTATTTTGTGGGCTGTGGCCTATCTCCATCGTTTGGCTGAATGTGGTCGGTGTAAGTTTTCCCTTCACGCAGGGAGTACGGTTTTACCTCACGCGCAGGTCAGGACTATGTTTCCCCTGTCCAGGCTGGGAATCAGACCTTCACATCCATTTGGGGATTTGCTATGAGTTGCGTTTTCTCCCGTTGTTGCAGTGGTAAAAGCATGGCTGTTGTTCTTCCCTTGGCTTTGGGTTGCTGTGTGTGGGTAATTACCTTTTGAGGTTGCTGCGGAGTTGTTTTGGCCATACTAGGGCCAAAAACAACTTTGAATCGCCTTGTTTGGCTTGAGCTACGTCCACCATTTTGGGTTGTCACCATGTTGCCTTGTGTTCCTTCACAGAGCTGTGATTTGATTTTGTTTTACTACGGGTATGTAGTGGTTGGTCTTCGGACTGTGTGGAGTGGGATTGAAGGATGGGTATGCTTGAGAAACTTGGGATTGGGGAGCCACACAGATAGAGTTAGATGGCTGGCTTTCTTCTCCACAACCCCGGAAGAGCACTGGCAAGGGAAGTCAGGGCCTGAGGGACTGTGAAGCAGAGAAGGGACTGATTCCTGGTGTCGGGTGTGTGTGGGTGTCTTAGAGGTCAGGCTAGCTCTGGTGTAGGTGTCCTTAGCTCTTCCATGAGCTCACCAGCTTAGCATTTAGCTTCTCCCAACTCCTTGATAGCCTGATAAGCCTTACTGTGTGGGCTTGGCTGATTTATGTACCTTAGCTATGTGTAAGCCTGCTTAGTCCCTTATTCCTTGGGGAATCATGGCCAGCTCGGGGGTGGCAGTGTTGCTGAGAGCCTTTGATGAGCACACTGGCCTCTGGTTGGGTGGAACGTTGCAGCGACGCAGTTGGTTGTGGGACAAGTTCTCTATGAGATAAGTATCCTTGTCCATTTTTCTTCTACATTTACATTACTGATTAATGAATATGATGAACATGTGGTATGCTTGAATGAATGCATGTTTGCTTCCGTTGTGTATGTGAATGACCAGACATCTTAGTAGGTTTTACGTTTGAGCATTTTATTTCAGTCTATATGTATGTTCATGTTCATGGGGCCATTTTCCCGTATGTTTGATGGTTTAGTAGCGTCCTCTTCACCGATCGGAGGGTTGAGGACGTTACACTAGGGCAGGCTAGAAGTCTGCAAAGGGTGTCGTAGCATCCTTGTTTGTGATAACAGGCAGAAAAACAGGGTGTTGTAACATCCTTGTCTGTAGTAGTAGGAAAAAACCTAGGGTGTTGTAGTATCCTTATCTGTGGTAGCAAGCAGAAACTTAGAGTGTTGTTGCATCCTCTCTGTAGCAGCAGATAAAGCAATTTTGTAGATTCATGTTTTTAATGAGTTTGAATTGGTGGTTTGCTATTTGAGGTTTCCATGTTAAAATTTGTGTCTTAACCTGTTTGTTTCATTGTGTGTTTTTAAAAAGAAAAAGACACTATTGATTCACCCCCCCTCTCAGTATTGTAGAATAATCCAACACCTTTATGTAACATTACATAACCCCTTTCTGCAACGTTACAGACCCCTTTTTGTAACATTACAGAACCCCTTTCTATAATATTACAGAACCCTTTCCATTCTGCTCCAGGAATCCTTTCCGCAACATTACAGAACCTTTTTCGTTGCACCACTATCACCTTTTCTATCATGTCACATAATGCCTTCCCCCATGTAGCCGAACCTTTCTTACTTGCATGGGCCCAACATCATTATAGTCATTGACAAGTGGAGGAGTGACATCACACGTAGCAATGATTTGCAGCAGTGCACATTTACATGGTATCAGAGGTTTGCCGTTACACCAAAACCTACAGATGTTGGTGAACATTTGAAACCCAACACAAGGCCCTATCACCAGGAGTAAGGTTTGCCGTTACACCAAAACCTGCAGATGTTGGTGAACATTTGAAACCTAGCACAAGGCCCTATCACCAGGAGTGGCGGTTAGTCCACTTGTTTTATATTCCCAGAGGTGCGGCGGTTATACCATGTGGAGTTTGTACCGATACTCCAACACCTTGCCTCCGATGTAGCTCGGGGGAATTAAACCTGATACCTCTGCGCTGATACCATGTAAGGTTTGCCATTACACCAAAACCTGCAGATGTTGATGAACATTTGAAACCCAGCACAAGGCCCTATCACCAGGAGTGGCGGTTAGTCCACTTATTTTATATTCCCAGAGGTGCGGTGGTTACACCATGAGAAGGTTGTACCGATCTCCAACAAGTATAAGGTGCTCAAGCAACGTAATCGTACTCGTAGTAGTTGGATCAACAGTTAGTTTTTTCAAACATCGATCATCTGCCATACTGTTATTCCATCCATGTGCCGTGTTCCCTACCGTGCCGGAGCTGTTTCTTTTCCACATTTTTTCATAACTTAACTAAAAGGAAGAAGGAACAAAAACCTGGGAGGATCAAACTAAAGTTTTGTTATGTATCGGAAATGCCTAGGTCGAAGATGGTTAAAAAGCACTAAACTCAAAGGCAGATGGTTTAGCGCTTAACCTCCTTTAGTCGAGTGGAAAAGGCTGGACCGCTTAGTTTGTCGAGGATGGAAAAGATGTAAGATTAATTTTATGATTTAATCTGAATGACCCATATGAAGAGACGCGCATACTGGCAACAGAAACGTTTTTCCCTGAGTTCTTGTAACGGATTCAGGAATGGTCTCGAATCTCCTACTATGATGGACAGGTGGAGAATAACGGCCTTGGGGAAACCGGTCCTCTCTCTGCCTATAAATGGACCTTCAGAAAACCCATCTTCAATCGATCTGAAAGAGTGTATGGAAGCAGGGCTAGAGAGAGAAACCGTTTTCTGTTCTAGTCTGGGATCAAGTTTCTTCAATACATTGCAGGTACACAGGCGTCTGGATTCAGTCTCAGGCTGTCAAGATGGACCAAGGTATTATTAATTTGCTGTCTCCATTCCGCTGTTGTTGATCAATAGAAAGTTTTCAGATCCTTTCAATTTTAACATTGGTATCAGAGCCTTGTTTTAAACTTTCCTTTGATCTAATGCGATCCGTCTTTATGATAAACCCTCTAGTCTGTTTACAGTAATGAGTCGGCACTCATCCAATATGTATAAGAACGCCTGGAATGGGATTGGAGGGTTTGCATACTGTTTAAAATTCAATGATACTGTTTGTTGTTATATTGCTTGAATACGCCTGTTAATTGTAATGGATTTCAAATCTGTTAAACGTGGTAAGGAATTTAAGATCTGTTATTTTGATTATTGATCCGTATTTGTTCAATATGTATGATAATGCATGCGCAACACCTTTTATTTTATGTGGACGACATTGTGATTTTATTCCCGGATATGGAGCAAGTCCATTTTCTAAGGTATGTTAAATGATTTTACTATCTCTCTTTTTACTTTTTTATTTTCTTGTTACATTAGAGTGATTGGTTTTTAATCCAAAACATCGAACCAATCTGAAAGCTCTCGGGCCATCACATTGTGCTTTTCCCATCGTTTCAAAACTTCTCTCAGCAACACCTCGCTGTCTTTGTTTTTAAATATTGTAAAACCAGGGGCATATATTCTTCAAATGACTCCTTGTATATATCATAGAGCTGCTGCGCATGAACCACACC
>LPNX010558880.1:0-25291 GCA_001517045.1 Pseudotsuga menziesii
CTACACCATTCAAGAAAGCAGTCTTGACATCCATCTGGTGTATCTTCCATTTCATCATTGCAGCCAGAGCAAGTACTGATCTGATGGAAGTGTATCTAGCTATAGGTGCAAACATTTCTTCATAATCTATTCCTTCTTTCTAGGAGGAGCCATGTGTTATCACTCAGAATGTACCCGGGTTGCAAAAGGTAAATCCCAAAGGTAACAACAAAAACCACTTCAGAAAGAAACTGGCTTTCCTTTCCAGAGAGGGATCTCTCAAATATAAATTTAACAAGTCTAGATATAAGAATCAACACTTAAACATTATGTAGATGGTTGAAACAATATGCATAACCATTGGGCAATGGAGTCAAAGTATATAAAGATAGCACAAAGGTCTCATACATGAGATTTCCTCAAAGGCAAGATAACCATTTAGTTACAGTCATTCATTGATTTCAGGTGGATAGGGAAGAAGTATGAACAATCCATCAATATAGAGCATCATAAGATGAATTTCATATTAACTTTAGCATAGAAATTTATGAAATATCTGAAATAATAGTCAGAGCACAACAAGTATGAATTCTGAACTATTCAACACTACACTTCAGATATGAGGAAAATAAAATGGAATGTAAGCACTAGAGAAAAAAAATCACATAGGAAAGAAAAGCATAGATTGTAACGTCGATGGCATGGGAATCTCTAATAATCCACACGCATTTGACTTTGTTATTTCAAAAATTATATGTCCTCAAAAAACCTTGATCCAACATACGGGTTCCAACCCTCAATACATCAAGTAAATGCAAATATATACATAAATGATTTCTTCCCAAGAAGATTTAATAACTGAATAATCTGTTTAATCAAAGTCTTTGTAACCATATCCCTAACATCTACGAATAAACTACATGCTTTGATACTGATAACATATCATTTAATTAAAATTGACTTGGTGACAGCAAGGCCCGAATAAACAGCTCCACAGTGCGCAACACCTGTTTTTTAAGGGTGAAGAATATACTTTGTCTTCCTGAATCTCTCCACGGTCCTCCATTGTTCTGCACTTGGTGTGTCATACTCAGTCATTTCTTTGATAGACACCTCCAGATCCACATAAACCTCATAAGATACAATGGGCAGGCCTCCTCTAATGATCAGAAATTTTTGCAATATCTCGAAGTCTTCTGTCAACTTGTCCACGGTGACTTTCCTAGTTAGTCCTTTCACCAAGTCATCAAACTTGGAATGGTCCATACGGTTTTGTACTAGCAGGCTATGATAATGTTCTTGAGAAAAAAGTCTTCCTTCTTTATCCCAGAAAGAGGGAAGGCCATCTTCAAACAATTCTCTAAAGGCATGCCTGAAATCATTAATCTGCGAAGACATCTCATTCACCTTATCTTGTACTACCTTCATAAGTTGATGTTTGTTAATGAATTTTTTCGATCATAGTACAATAGCCACTCTGTCTTTAATCCCTATATCCTACAATTTTTGGTAAGTTAATGAATTCAGGAAATTCAATGCATTTTGAGCTGTATTTAGGGGCTTCCTCTGCATGGTCTCATTTGCTAATTTTAATCCCTGATTGGCTAAATTAACCAATGCACTCTGGTCATCAATGAAATCTAGATAATGGCTGAACTTAGTAACCTATATAGACAATGTATCCTAGATTATATGCTTGGCTCCTTGTAGAGGCCCCTTTCCTGTATTCCTTTCTTTTAATTCATTAAACTTCTTCTGCAACTGACTTTTGTCATATAATATTTTATTCTTGTTTTCAACCATTTTAGTCAGTTTAGATTTGATCCTCTCATTTTATTCTTTTAATTCCTTGATTTCTACATATTTCAAGATTACTTGTGACATTGGTACTAACAAATCATCAGCAGAAAAATCACTTAAAGGATTTTCAATATTTACAATGGACAAATCTACGTCAGTAGGGGTCTGGCTCATTAATTCTTCCATAATTTCTTTCTCGTCATTCTGATCTTTCTTTAACTGTGAAATTTGTGTCATTAAATTAGTTCTCGCTATTTCCCATTTATTCTTTTCCTCTTCCAGCTTCACCGTTTTGCCTTTATATTCCATCATTTCTTGATGAATTTTATCTTTCTCTTCTTGCAGTGCCAACAACTCTAAGGACTGAGCATATTCAGAACTTGAAATTTTCAACTTCTTTTTTAATACCTAAATGGTATTATCTTTTTCCTCCAAAATTCTCTTGATGGCTTGTGTGTTTGCTGGTTCATCTCCCAATATTATAACATTTGCATGCAGCTTCTTTATTTGGATTGAATTCACTTTATTCTCAATTTTTTCATGTTTCAACTGGACCTCCAACTTATCCACTAGAACTTGCAATTTGTTAATTTTCATCATGGCATGTAACAAATCTGAATAAATTATATCCCCTGTCTGGTTGTGAAGCTGTATCTTGTCAGGTACACTGATTTTATCCAATCTTACCTCCATCTTAGCCACTCTTTTGTCACTTACCATAGCTAATTTTAAGGTGTTCCTCTCTACATCTCGAGTGGAAATCAGTGACACCTTTTGGTTTCCTATACTTCTTACTCATGGAAGTAGATTTTTAGTCTCTTCCAAGGATTGCATTTGCTTTTCAACATAACTTGTCATGAACTCTGCTTAGGATTTAAAAACTGAACTGGACTCTACATTATTTTCACTTTCAAAAGAAAACTGGTTCATTTGCATTGACTTCTTACAAATCAAAACTACTTTCTTCAACTCCTCTGAAACTATTTCACTTGAAACTTGATCATCTTGAGAAAATGTTTTGGTCTGTTTACAAAAACTGTTTTCATCTATCTCCATATTCTCAACGTCAGAAAAACTTCTTTTAATTAAAACATTAGAATTTTTTGGCACTTGAGACGTTGTAATCAACCCACTGCTTTTACCTTCATTGCTTCCTGGATTTTCCACAAAATGAGACAAACTGGCTATTTCCCCCAATCCCTCAACAACTTGATGATCAAATGGTTTGTTCTTATTTGTTTGTTTCCTTTGAGAAATTATATGATATGGATCATAGTTGACCTTCTATTCTTTCTGAAAATCCATATTCTCCAATAATTTTTCCACAATCACCAAGGCATCTTTGTTTTTAAAGATGAATGGACCAACTTTAAGGGGAAATTTGATATTAGAGGACTTATTCAAAGCTCAAAATTCTCCTCCTTTGCATATAATATTTGTCTCATGAATTCAAGTGAAAATATTCTAGGGGTAAGAAAAACAGGTAGCCTATATGGCTCTCTGGTGGAACCATACACTCTTAAAACAACAAAGTCTTTATATAAAAACCAATCCCCAATCCTATCTTCTGGGGATGATTGCATCATAACCTTCATTTATTCAAGTACTATGGGACATACCTCATCAAATAGAAACTTGTACATCTCTGACATAATGGAATTCATGAACTTGAACATATTGATTTGCTTTGGATGATCCGAAGAGAACATAGTAGACAAGAATTGTAATTTTGTTACGTTTGAACATAACAACATGTTCAACATATATGATTGGTATTTGAAAAATCTAACCTTTGGAAACTCAACTAACTAGATATGAATGACCTTTGCTAAATACTCATCCAAAATGAAGTAATGGACTAGATGGGACTTAGACTCAAGACCGACTGAACTCATTTTCAATAAAAAACCTAAGACAACCTCATTGACATGAATGTCATTATCTAGAACTAAAATTTGGCATACCAAAGATACAACCAATTGGACCTCTTCTTTGAAAATGTGAATACTGCATGGAAAAAAGAGACCCTCTAATGACTGACCTTCATTAAGAATACTGGGCAAAAACTCACATCGGATTTTAGTTTTACAACCCTTGTATACTTCGGTTAAAATAGACTCATTCATAGACTCACCATTGTTAGGGAAACTATCAGGCAAATTAAGGAATCCACGAATAGTTTTTGCATCAATCCTACATAATATATTGGACATGGAATGACTCATAATGACTCTCTCAGAAGGTGAGTAACTACTTGCACACCATTCAGCAAATTCAGGAAACGGTAAAGTCTATTCAATGGCGAAGTAATACATAAAGGACTTGTAGACATTCAAAATGTCATTTCCCTGTAAACTATACTACCACCATCTTTCATTAGTAATTGATACATTTCCAACTGATAGAAATGGGTCATACACACTTCTGTCTCTATCAACCATGAATTCCTCTCTTTCATCCAATGTTAAATTTTCATATGCTTAACTAAGACATCAGTATATCATTTCATTTTTCATAATAAAAGCATATAAAACAAGATCACTGAAAGAAACAGTATCACAAGAACAACACAGATTTATCCTGGGAAAACCCTAAAGGGAAAAACCCAGCAAAAGCTTCCTCAATATAGATGCCCCAAAAAGGGAAAAAGGTAAAACCAACAAGGAGATCAAAAACCTGATTCTCCTCCTTCTCCAGCAACTCCTCTCCTCCACAAGCACGCTATTCCAAGTGAGTGTGTGTGTCTCAAGTGAGGATCACTACACCTCTATTTATATTCATCCGTTCACTTAAAGTTTACTCAATTAACATGTCGACTTAAGTTAACTCATGTAGGATTGAGTTACACATGTAGGCTCAAGTAACCACACTGGGGTGTTGATGACCCACCTTTACAATTTGAGGGGACTACCTCATGACTCTTATTAGTTCTTCTGATTAGGAGCATCGGGGTACAATGAAATACAAATGGTTCTCCCGGTTGGACCATCGGGGATCACAAAAGATACATAAAGAATATTCTTCGAAGTTACAATATTTCAACACTCCCCCTTAATGAGAAGGGTATTCTACATCAACAACAACAAGAGCAGAGATGGGGGACATCATCAACATCAACAGGGTAACACATCTATAAATCATTGGAAGCTTTTCAATATCATGTATTCTTCATCTTCAATCTTCAATATTCATCATCAGCAACATCTTCAGTCTTTGATCAACAACATCTTCAGTCTTTGATCAACAACATCTTCAGCATTTTGATCTTTTAATTAGCAACTACATCTTCAGCACTTGGATCTTTCAATCAGCAACATCTTTAGCACTTTGACTGTCCGATCAGCAACAACATCTTCAGCATTTTGAACTTTCGATCAGCAACATCTTCAGCACTTTGATTTTTTGATCAGCAACAACATCTTCAGCATTTTGAACTTTCGATCAGCAACATCTTCAGCACTTTGATTTTTTGATCAGCAACAACATCTTCAGCATTTTGTCCTTTTGATCAGCAACATCTTCAACATTTTGACTTTTCGATCAACAACAACATCTTTAGCACCTTGACCTTTCGATCAGCAGCAACATCTTCAGTACTTTGATTAGTAGCAACATCATCATCATTATATTTTGATCTGTCGATCATAATCATCATCACATTCTGATCTTTCGATCAGAAACATCATCATCATACTCTGGTCTTTCGACTGGAAACATCATCAATATAGAAACATCATCATCATACTCTGATCTTTTGATCAGAAACATCATCAACATACTCTGATCTTTCAATCAGAAACAACATCATCATACTCTGATCTTTCGATCAGAAACATCATCATCATACTCTGATATTTCGATCGGAAGCATCATAATCATAGTGTGTCATCATCATACTCTGATCTTTTAGATCAGTACGTCATCATCATCATACTCTGATATTTTGATCAGTATGTCATCATCATCATACTCTAATCTTTCGATCAGTATGTCATCATCATCATACTCTGATCTTTCGATCAGTACGACATCATCATCATCAGCAACAACCTGCAATCCACAACTCAAAGACAAAAAGTCTTTGGATCAATTTTGGACTTAAAGTCTAGGGATGATACAATCCCACCACATTCTCGACAACCGAAGTTACCAGATTGATTATGGGAGAATCAGTCCCTATCACTTTAGGACTGTCCAAGGACGATGCAATCCTACCACATTCTCGACGACCGAAGTCACCGGATACAATTACGGGATAATCACTCCCTATCAATTTAGGACTTGAGTCCAAGGATGATGCAATCCTACCACATTCTCGACGACTGAAGTCACCGGATACAATTATGGGATAATCACTCCCTATCACTTTAGGACTTGAGTCCAAGGACGATGCAATCCTACCACATTCTCGACGACTGAAGTCACCGGATACAATTATGGGATAATCACTCCCTATCACTTTAGGACTTGAGTCCAAGGACGATGCAATCCTACCACATTCTCGAGGACCGAAGCCACCGGATCTATTATGGACAGATGTCCCAGGATGATACAATCCCTCTTCATTCTCGAAGACCAAGGTCTCCGGATCACTTTAGGGAAGGTGCCCAAGGATGATACAATCCTATCACGTTCTCGATGAATGAGGTCACTGGATCTATTATGGACAGATGTCCCAAGATGATACAATCCCTCTTCATTCTTGAGGACCGAGGTCTCTGAATCACTTTAGATAAAATTCCCAGGGATGATACAATCCCACTGCAACATCACTACTCCCCCTTTCGAGGAAGGTCTATCCGAACAACACCAAGCTTGTCTCGAAAGTGTTTGAACTCTACTCGAGGAAGAGGCTTCGTCAGTACATCATCATCCAAACCATCATCATCTACATATTCAATATTTGAATACTGATCTATCACCATCTGTATCTCTAGTATGTGAATACTAAAAGCATCATCATCTATATCTTCAATATGGGAATACTAAAACATCATCATCTCTATATTCAGTATAGCAATATTAAATTACCATCATTTGCATCTACAGTATCATTATCTTCATCTTATCTTGTATGTAGAAATACCGGATTTCTACGTGTTATGTGGAACACATGGTTCTTTGTCATCACAACTATGGTTATCACATAGAATCATTGTTGTATCCATATTTAGGTCAAAGAGACCTGATATCGGCTTCTGAAGCCATATGGCTTCATAACATAGTAGAGCAATCTGCTATGTATTCTACTTCAACCGTGCTAAGAGAAACACTGGACTGTTTCCTGCTAAACCATGAACTCATAGCAGACCTCAAGGCATATACCTGATTTGATTTTCCTATCTGAGATACTTCTATCCCAATCTACATCTCTGTAGCCATACAATCTATACTCATGGATACCATCATAGTATAGACCAAAGTCTATAGTCTCTTTCAGATATGTTTTGCAGCTACTGGGTGAACCTATCTTGGTTGAACATGATATTGACTTAAGGTGTTCACAGCAAAACAAATTTCTGGTCTGGTATTTGTTAAGTACATCAATGACCCAATGATCTATCTATAGTGAGTCACATCCACTAACTCTAATGAGTCATCAGCTAACAGCTTCAGGTTGGAGTACATGGGTGTGGCCATGACTTTGCATTTGAGTCTCTTCAATATCTCTACCACATACTTTCCCTGGTTAAGAAAGATTCCTTTTTGAACTTTGCCATACTTCTAGACCTAGGAAATAATGCATTAGCCCAAGGTATTTCATCTCAAATTCTTCTTCTAGTTTCTTCTTACTTTCCATGATCTATTTCTCATTCCCTGTCAAGAATAAGTCATCCACATATAGTAATAGAATGACAGGTACATCTTCTACAACCTTGTAGGAAAGGTTAGGATCGTCTTTACTCTTGGCAAAGCCCATGCTCATCAGGAAACTATCTATTCTTCCATACCAGGCTCTGGGATCTTACTTCAGGACATAGAGGGCCTTCTTCAACTTGCATACTTGATTCCTTCTGTCTTCAGCTTCAAATCCTCATGAATATTCTATGTAAAACTCTTCCTCAATCCTACCATTAAGGAAGGCTTGTCTTTACTTCATCATGAAAGAAACTACCGTGATAGTTTTGAGGGAAATGTACCTTGCTTCCAGAAGTAAGTGTCTCTTCAGAATTAATTCCCTCTTTCTGATAGAAACCTCTAGCCACAACTCTTACCTTACTTCTATCAGCAACATATCTTATCTTGCAAATCCATTTGGAAGATACCACATTCTTGCTTTCTGGTTTGAGTACTATATCCCAAACATCATTCTAGTATCACAACATCTTCTATGAGTTTGTCTTGTTAGGTCATCAACATATCCTAGTCTTTTGCATTCAAACTTGAAGGTTGGAACCTAATTTACTCTTGGTAAAGTCTCAATCCATCACAAAGCTATCCATCATGTCATACCATGTCGAACTCAGATATAATTTTCTATAGTCACTCCCCCTGAAGTGGAGTATCATCTTCCCTCTTCATTCTGTACAGGTGGTTCTATGCTTGACATATACTGGTCAATAGAGTATGTCATGTCATAGTCTATTCTTTATAGAGAGAATCATGAACCTTGCTTTGTACACTTGTTCCATCATATCATATACATCATTCCCCATGATCAACTGTTACTCTTTGATCATAGCTTCTTTTATAGCATTCTTTTCTTCATCTTGAGTTATCTCTTGTACCCATGGTGGTCTTCATCTTTCAAGTTTGATCTACCATTCTCTAAATCTCTTTCTTCCGTCATGGTGTCTCTGACCCTGGGAGCTTCAGATTCATGTTTATTGGAGTGAATCTTGAATTGTCATCACTTGTTCTTCAGAACAAGTCTCATCCTTCTTTTCTTGTAGGAGGTTGTTCGTGACCTTTCCTACAATTCAAATGTACCAGTTTCATGGTTAGAGATATTTCATAAAACATATGTATAACGACAAATTCTTATGCATCATGCAACTATTTAGTTAATACAACATTCATCCATATCTCACATAAACTTTCTAGATGCCTTCCATCTCTACCATGACATTATTGAGATTGTGTACTAATCCAATATGTCAGCGAAGATGTTTGATAAGTAGCAATGGAGAGTTGTATAGAACCATGAGCTACTTACCCATCACATGCATATTAGTAGTATACAGTCATTAATGCAAACAATATATCATGCATAACACATCACTGAATATAATCAAATGTATAACAAAACAATATCATGAAATGACAATTGAATACTTATCTTTATTTCTTTCATGGGTATATTCCTTCTTGAGTCTTCAACTTTATCGTCTTCTTCATTCATGATAGCATTGTTTCTTATCCAAATGCTGAGGTGGATAAGAAGTTCTTCAAGAGTTGAGATCTTCATATTCCTCATTGATTGAGGGATCTTCTTTGGAAGATGAGAGCTTGATCTTCAGAGACGAGATTCTTCTTCTTCCCAAAGTCTGCTGAAAGTAATCAATTCATTCTGGAACACATTCCTTGAATGAATGAATTCCATGATCTTGGGAGGCCATTCAAGGTGGCCATCACCACTTCTACATTCTTCACTTCTTCTTTAGTTGGTTTCTTAAGGTCATATTTCGATCTATGTTCTTCCCTTCAAATAGGTTGGTCAAGGAATCAAACCTCATCGATTTCTTTAGGGAAGACACTTGTAGAACAAGTTGATTTGAGACTGAATCATCAATAATCTTCTGGGCTTTGACCAAGTTCTTCTTGTGAAAGGCTTCTAGCCTCATCTCCCTCTGAAACTGGAACCTCTATGCTCATGTAGGTGTCCAATCCATTTTCTTCAGAGAGATCATATACTTCTAGGCTTGGAAGTTGTCAACTTCACCAAGCTTATCATCAAGCTGATGTGATAGATCACTTTGAAATGAGAACCTCAAATGAACATAGCAAAGGATTAGATCTTACCGATTTGAGGTGTCTGTCCTGGTTCTGGAGTTGGCTAATCTAGGGTTTGTCACAGAAACCATAATTTTAAAACTTGGAATATTTCAAATCTGATTGGATAGACAGATAGATCTCTTCAAATGGAGCTGTCCAATGTACTCCATTTCTGAAAACAGTGGAGGGAAGCTCCCGGAACAGGAAGCCCTAATTTTCCAATTTCTTCTACAGAAATTCCTGTTACTATTTCTATGATATATATGAAATTTACGCTCCTATATGTCTGAAATTTTTTATTGAGGTAACCTCACATGTACCGGATCCACCACCATAGGTTTCATCAGAATTGGTTTCACCATTTTGGATTTATGATCCTTTTCCCAAGGTGACCTGTTACAGGACTATTCAGAACAGCGAAGTTGTATGGCATTCCACGTGTCACTGGTTCATCTTCTGAGTCGGATATTTGGATCACCGAAATTAAAGTCTGTGCCCTTTTTGGAACATCTTCAGGAATTCCATTTGGACCTCTGTAGCCCACGATATTGAAATTCTCCCCAGGTGTCCTGTTTAGGGATGAATTCTAGAAGAGGCTGGAACCCTAACTTGGAGAGAACATATCTCCTAGAATATAGAGAATATGAGGATGGATTTTGGACACAATGTTCATCAGGATTTTATATTTGGCTCTTTAAATTTTCAGCTCTTGATTCTTCTCCAATATCAGAATATAGCGAATGTGCCAAAACGTAGTAGTTTTAGTATTTAGGGTTTTTCTAGCACGGGGTCAAACTAGGGTTTGACTTTCTCAGAGATTCACCCGACCAAAATTCTTGATCCAGGTCTCTAAACTTCAGTTTTGATGAGGATAAAAGTCCTATGCTGGTCTCACTCAAAAATTCCTCTTTTGTAGAAATCCCTAATTTCCACATTGAAAATTGAAAATGCTCAGCCTAGCCTTCTTTTGCTGATTGATTGTGGAGAGAGAACCAAAAAATAAGAAGCCCTAGCTTCTGTAACTTGTGAAAGCTTCCCTATTCAGGTTAGCTCTGATACCATGTTAAATTTTCATATGCTTAACTAAGACATCAGTATATCATTTCATTTTTCATAATAAAAGCATATAAAACAGGATCACTGAAAGAAACAGTATCACAAGAACAACACAGATTTATCTTGGGAAAACCCTAAAGGGAAAAACACAGAAAAAGCTTCCTCAATATAGATGCCCCAAAAAGCAAAAAATGTAAAACCAACAAGGAGATCAAAAACCTGATTCTCCTCCTTCTCCAGCAACTCCTCTCCTCCACAAGTGCGCTATTCCAAGTGAGTGTGTGTGTCTCAAGTGAGGAGAACTACACCTCTATTTATATTCATCCGTTCACTTAAAGTTTACTCAATTAACATGTGGGCTTAAGTTAACTCATGTAGGCTCGAGTTACACATGTAGGCTCAAGTAACCACACTGGGGTGCTGATGACCCACCTTTACAATTTGAGGGGACTACCTCATGACTCTTATTAGTTCTTCCGATTAGGAGCATTGGGGTACAATGAAATACAAATGGTTCTCCCAGTTGGACCATCAGGGACCACAAAAGATACATAAAGAATATTCTTCAAAGTTACAATATTTCAACATCCAAGACCCGGTTAAGAACTTCTAACCCCTTCTCTTTCTCCATAACAGAAAAATAACGATAATTCTCTAAACAGAGCTCAAGTATTTGAATCTTACTTATGACTGTAATTGTATGTACATGAGGTTGATTGTGAAAGGATGGAGGGCTATCTCCTTCACTCATCCCAGCATGCAAAATAAAAAATGATTTTTTAAAATAAGTCAACCTCACCTTTATATAAAGGTCTATTCTGGAGGTTCCATTTAGTGGTTTTCCTTTAACCACTTTCCTCTAGAGAATGTACTATGAACCACCACGTGTATCATGGTTTTTATTCCGCTACTGGCTTTCCACTTCAACTACTGTGCAACTTTATCTTCCGAAGCTGCTGACAACCGTTGATGAATATTTGCCTTTTGTTTAAGCCATTAGATTAAAACTGCATGTACACATTCCATTGGGCCTTTTTATTTTTAACAACACGCATATTTATAGAGCGGACGCCTTATCAGCTGTAGATTTTATCGGCTTGGTCCCACAACCATTGATCTTTGTGCTCTATTAATTACATCTGATTCTCCTTATCTCCTGTGCATATCCATAGAGAGGATCTGTTCTAAACCATTGATTTTCACCTCTTTTGTTCTACACCATCAGATTATGAGACAATTCTATCCTCTATGTGGCATTTTATGATATATTCACATTATTACTCTTAACCAAAGTTCATGTAACCTTTATCTTTTCTCCACCATGTTTCTTTCAATACTCTTCAAAATAGAGGTGTTAACACCATAAGCCACAAATATTTCTTTAAATTTTTCTATGATACCATCTGCAGCATGCTTGATCTTGTAGATCCATTTGGAAGTTACAACAGACTTCCATTCTAGTCTTGGGATAATATCCCAAACATCATTCTTCAAGATCTATTGATACTCTTCGATCACATCATCCTTCCACTCTTTCTGTTCTACCGCTTCTTCATAATTGGAAGGTTCTTTATTGATGAAACAACGTAATAAGGCTACATAACCAAAGCATGACCTGGTTCTCTTTCTTTCTCTATGAATCTCTTCTGGATCCCCATATCTTTGCACACCTTGGATAGCTTCTCATACCCAAGCAGGTTTCCTCTTATGAGGATTCTTCTCTTGAGGTGGATCTACAGGTTGTTGAGGTTCTTCTATTTCTCAATCTTCTTCTTGATATTCTTCATTCATGGTTGTGTCATGAAATCTAGGTGCTTCTATTTCTTTAGGTTCTTCAGCAGGTCTTTTTCTAGATTTGTTGTAAGTCGAGTCTTTGTCAAATGTTACATCCCTGCTAATATTGATCTTCTTGAATCCTGGGAAGTATATTCTATAAGCCTTCGAGCTTTCAGAGTATCCCACAAATATACCCTTCTTTCCTGAAGGATCTAATTTTTTCCTCTTTTCTTTTAGAATGTGTATGTACACTAGACAGCTGAATATTATGAGATGGTTGAGTTTTGGTTTCTTGATGGAAAAGACTTCTTCAGGTGTTGTATTCTTGAGTATTCTATGTGGAGTACGGTTCTATACATACACCGCTATTTTGGCAGATTCTGCCCATAGATGCATGGGAAGATCTTGATCATGAAGCATACCCCTGCAGCTTCCATGATCGTTCTATTCTTTCTTTCTACAACCCCATTCTGTTGTGGATTATATGGAGTAGTTAACTCCCTCTTAATCTCTGAATCTTTGCATAATGCTTTGAATTCATTTGAAGTGAATTCTCAACCATTATCTAATTAAAAGGTCTTGATCTTCTTTTCTGTGTGGTTCTCGATCAAGGCTTTGAATTCCTTGAACTTGCTGAATACTTCATCTTCGTTCTTCATGAAGTAAATCAATGTCTTCCTAGAAAATTCATCAATAAAATAAACATAGTATACATACCCACTTAATGCACTTGATGACATTAGACCACATAAATCGGAGTGAATGATTTCCAAGATTCCTTTTGCCTTGCTCTCGCTACTTGGAAATGTCTTCTTTGTGTTCTTTCCTTTCACACATCTTTTGTAGACTTCATCATGTTTTGCCTAAATTTCTGGAAGACCTTCAACAACTTTGCTTGCAAGTGGTAGTGCTCTATAGTGCACATCTACAAGCCTTCTATGCCAAAGCTCATTTGGCTCTACTATGTCATGGACTAAATCTTGTTCTAGATGGCCCTTTAATTTGTATAGACCTCCCTCTTGTTCCCTAATCACTACTACATCATCAAAAGTCTTTCCCTTTGGCCACATGAGAACTTGGCCATCTACAAATGTGACCCTCATGCCTTTTCCATCTAATGCAGCTATGTAGAGGAGGTTCTTCTTTAGTCTTGGTACAAACAATACATACTACATATTCATAGACTTTCCAAAGTCTATCTTATAAGAGGATTCCCCACTACTTTTTACTAGATATTGGTAGTCATCCCCAAGTTTCACCTTGTGAGGTGAGTCATGTTCAGATAGTTTCACAAAAGATTCTTTGAATCCCGTCATATGTTTGGAAGCACCACTGTCTATAAGACAATCATTGCTTCCATGTGAGATAGTTCCCGTGAGAGCAGAGATCAACACATATTCTTCATCAATTGAAGAATCATCACTTTCTGGTCTGAATCTTTTTGTGGAAGGTTCATCATCATTTGCAGCATGAGCATGATGTATTCTCTTATTTCCCTTCTTCTTATGGGAGTTAATATTGTTTCTAGGATAGTCTTTGGCAAAGTGTCCTCTTTCATCACATGTATAACATCTTAATTTAGATAAATATTTTCTAGTGTTATCTCTCTAGTGGAAGTTCTTACCTCTGGAGTGATGAGAGCTTCTTCTGCTTTTCTTGGAGTGAACTGTGAGAGATTGATCTTCA
Organism: Pseudotsuga menziesii; assembly: GCA_001517045.1. Lineage (NCBI taxonomy): Eukaryota > Viridiplantae > Streptophyta > Pinopsida > Pinales > Pinaceae > Pseudotsuga > Pseudotsuga menziesii. Next base: position 14,233 of record LPNX010558880.1, read on the forward strand.
ATTCCCATCTTTTCTTCTCGAGATGCTATCCGAGCTTCTTCTTGAGATCATTCTTCCCATAGTTTGCTGAACTTGACTAACTTCTTTCTTGCACAGATTCCTTGAATAAAGGAGTCCCATGATCTAGGGAGACCATTCAAGGTGGTCATTACAATATCTGCATTTTCCACTTCTTCATCTACTGCTTCCAGCTATTCCTTGATCTGAGAGACCCTTGTAAAGTAGGACTGGATGGTCTCTGCATTCTGTATCTTTACATTCTTCAGTTGGTTTCTCAGAGTCATCTTCCGGTTTATGTTCTTCCCTTCAAAAAACTTGGTTAGGGAATCACACATAGCTTTAGGTGTCTTTAGGGAGGAAACTTGTGATATGAGGCAATCCTTGATTGAATCAGCAATAATCCTCTTTTCCATAACCAACTTCTTCTTGTGTAAGGCCTTATCCTCATCTCCCTCTGGAACTAGAACCTCCTCATTGATATAGGAGTCCAACTCATTTTCTTCCAGGACTAGGGAGATCATATACTTCCAGTCTCATAAATTATCAGCTCCCTCAAGCTTTTCAGCAATATTGGTATGATGAGACATATTAACTGAGAACCTCAAATGGAAATACAAAATATTTAGATCTTACCAGGTCAATATGTCAATCTGGATTTGGAGTTGAATTTCTGCAGTGTTGGTTCAGGAGCAGATTAGGGTTTGACTTTTCAAGAGTTCTGTCCAACCAAATGCTTTAATATTGATCTGTAAAATTTGATTTTGAGGAGGAGATCAATCTAGGCCTGGGCTCACTGAAAAATTTCACTTCTGTGGAAAGCCCTAATTTCCGGCTGTAGTGTCGGGTCCAAAACTGAAAAAGCTCAGAATTGGATTCTGCATCGACATAAAGATGTGCCATAGGGAGGAGAGTTAGTCCAACCTTCTTTTGCTAAAAGTATGTGGAGATAGATCCACAAAGTAGGAATCCCTACTTTCCTCAGCTGCACAGTGTCTTCTTCTCAGGTTAGCTCTGATACCATGTTAGATTTTTAACATTAAGCTAGCATTTTATTAGGATATTTAACTAAAAGAATAACAAGCACAACAATCAAATACAAGAGACAATGAACACAGTGTTTTCCCTCAAGGAAACCATAAATGGAGAAAACCCTGCAAATTCCTCAGAGATAGAATCAACACCAAAAGTAAAACCCCAAAATAGTAAGATGATCTCCCGACAGGAGTAGCCTGTTTCTTCCTAGCCCCAGTAGCTTCTTCCTCCTCAGTTATGCACTACAACTAAGTGTGAGTGAGTGTGTGATAAATAGAGAGACTCACTCTCTATTTATACTAATTACTTACTTGACAATAACCTAATAGGGACGACTTCTCTAGGGGAGTCTAATAACCCTAGTGCCTCGAAATTGCGAGGACTTTAACCCTTGATCAATAGGAGGGTTACCCACCATGACTTGACATGACTTGTTTACATTATAGAACCTCCCGATAAGAACATCGAGGCATGACATGACTCAAGTACATTACAAACACATCCCAGAATAAACATCGGGGGTACAATACATAAGATATACGAATGAATACATTCTGAAGTTACAAATACATTAACAACATTAACTTTGGATTTCTCTAAGTTGACATTTCCACCAATCTATTCCCTTCATCATGTCGCAACTACAAAGGTGAGAATCCAAGAAAATGCAGTTGCATATCAGGCATCCAAGACATCCAAGAAAGAAAAGACGTGCAAACAAGTCATCAAGCACCAACAGGAAGACCTGGAAGCATAAGTGCAGAGGCATGATTCACTGGAAGAAGCTATAAAGGAGACATTCGCGAAACTGTTAGATGATGAGGAAGAAGGTGAGGAAGAACCTGTTCACCAACTAAGGAAGTTATCCAAATTGGCCACAGATATAAAGAAATAGGTTCAGGAATTAAAGACCAACCAATAGCTGAGCACGCCCCTTGAAGTTCTACAAAAAAGGCAACAATCGACATATCAAGTTGTTAGCTTGCTTAGGGAAGCCAAGAATATCTACACATAGGCGGTGGAAGCAATTGTCGTGGTATGTGAGCAACTCATCGAGGATGAGACTACAGAGTAGCTTGGTAAGAAGGAGTGGCAAGAATACCTATAGGTATTTTCATTAAAGGTAGAGATTAATAATCTTCCAACAAAGGAGAAAATATCCAAAGGCTTTGAGCTCAAGTAGCTCCACGATAAGGAAAGAAACCTGCATGAGTAGGAAAACATGCGTAACAAAGAAACGACTGAGAAACAAGCCAAAGTTGAAAGGATGACAAGGCTAATTCATCCTGTCTAGCAGATAATCCATGAGTTGATGCAGGCAGTGGCCAATGCATTGTTGGAACACCCTAGCTCCGACCGAGTGCAGCAATTGGAGCAGTAGATAGAATAATCTTGCTGGGACATAGAAAGGATTACTCCCATTTTTGGCCAATTCCAACAAAAGGTTGGAAGTGTAGAACAATCTGTGCTGGAAGATGCACCAGAGGATGTGCAAGAAGAGGAAAAGGAATATGAAGAGGGAAAGGAAGATGAAGGGGGAAAGGAAGATGAGGAGGACCAAGAAGAACAACATGAAGAAGAGCGGGAGCAAACAAAAGAAAAACTTCTAGAAGTAGAAGAAATTGTATAACTCAAGTTTTGTAATCTAAAATATAAATTTTTTTCTAAGTATAGGATGAGCCCACGGTGCAGGAAAAACCACCCCCAAAAAAATACAAGTAAAAAAATGCGCAAGAGAGGAAGCATGAGAAAGGTGTGCAAAAAAAATAAAAAAATTCAGCAGTAAAGAAACGATCGTGCATGTCACACCACCTCCTATGTCCATTTTTTCATGGCTAGGGACAAGCCACATGTGAGTGTTGGGGGGTTGTTGGGCATGGGGAAAGAACACAAGAAATAAGCACAAACAAAGAAACATGCAACAATCAATCCACCATGCAAGCACAAACAAGGAAAAGGAAGCACATGGCAGGAATAGAATAAATCTACGCAGACAAGGAAATCTATACAAACAAAGAAAACTGTGCGGAAGAGGAAAGCTGCACAGAAGAAGGAATATGCACAAAATATTTCACCTATGTAGAAAAGGGAAACTGCATAGAAGGAAGAGACCTGTAGGGTAAAATAGTTGCACAAGTGCAGATTAACAGTCAAAAGCGACAGGATGATCGTGGGTGTTGAAGTCATCTTAAGTCGACGGATGCCACACTAGTGAATGCATGCTATAAGTAAGGTTGTTAGTGCCTCATGTCAAGTAATGATCATCATAGTTGTATCCTAGGGGGTGTATGATGGTGAAAGTTAATGGGTTTCCTGTATGTAGTCGAACTTGCATGGTCACGTAAAATAGTATAAATAGGAGGGAAGGATTCAATAGTTAGAGGGTTTCTTTTATGTTGGTTGTTGTTGTTGTTATTACTCTTTAGTTCATTTTGATTGGTTATTAGTGGGAAGATCTCTGATGGAGCGAAGCAAAGTTGTGAGATATGAATGGTAGATTAGTCAGGATTCTGGAGGATGCAGTCAGAGGTAGTGCAATAGAAGAAAAGCTCTACTAGAGAGGTGCAGATGCTAGAGAAGTCAATCCAGGATGTGCACGGATCAGTAGATGGTAGTAGTAGTTAGGAGAAATAAGATAGATAGCATGAGAGAAAGAAATATTCTGAGCACAAGGCTAGATATAAGACATTCTGCAATCAAATGTAGGTTGAAGGTGCCATATATTTCTCATGCCAGATGAAGAGCACCTTGTGGTTTTTCTCGGATGGGTTTACACGTGAACTCTCCTGTGTGTTGATGATTGAATGCATGTGTTTGTTTATGTTTATGATGCAAGTCATGTCAGGGTTGAATGAATGTTGTACTATCAATAGAAGTCTGAATGCATGAATAGGTTATTATGTGCTGCTTTTGAGTATTAGTTTATGTTTACGAAACAATCATTGTTTCCTGTCTGTTATATTGCACCTATATATTAGCTCTCTTTTATATCCCTTTATGTTTAAATTACTAAGGATGGATATTTGTTGCGTTGTTAGTAGTTAATAAAATATATACGTGGTGTGCACTACAGTTTGACATAAATGACTCCATCCTAGTGACTTGGTTGATATCCTTGGCCGCATGCCAAGGGACTATAATCCCTCGATGAATTGCGGAAACATGGTTCCGATGGTTACCCATTGAAGAGATATCTCAGGTGAGTCTGTGCCTATTTTGTAGGTGTTGCCAATGGGGATTTCCTTGTTGGGCCGGTATATTGGATGTTTGCTATGTTGACGGGATGCGTAGAACCTGGGTCGCGTGAGTTAGGAAAAGTGGCCAACACCCACATATGGAGCATGAGCTTTAGAGGCAAATGTTACAGCCTAAGACCATAGTTTTGTCTATATTTTAATCCATGCATCATGAACCATCCCCATATGCGCAAGTTTTCAAAATGATGACCATATATCACATGTAGACTAGATATTTTCAAAGTAGATTCATGATATGTGATAGTCAAGGGAATCATGATGGTACATGACCCTGTAAACAAATGGTGTGAACTTAGGAAATAAATTTAAACCGTATACCGTGGTGTGGGCCAAGAGATCCATTATCTATGTTATAAATCTAAAAATAAAAACATATCCCACTTGTAGTTGAAAGAATATTCCCTCCATAGAGATTATTTGTTGTCTCAAGGCCTTACGATGCATCAATCATGAGCCACATTGTTAAATGTAGGCTAGATATTCCATATGTAGTTCTTGTGTTGTAGTCTAGGTTAACTTTCACTAACATTTTTTAACACAAAATATGACGACTGAGGTGTCTGATTTTTGACATATTGTTGTTGGCAATTTGACAATCCTCTCTCTTTTTAAACGTCGACTAACTTTCACTATTTTTCTGTCAATGAAAACACACGTCGGAAATTTGACATATATTTCAAGACATCCACCTATTACTTGAAGGGAATCATAACTTAAAAAATGTATAAGGGGGTTCAGGATCCATTCCAAACTGGAATATTGCATAAGAAATTTGAGAAGGGATTGAATGTTCGGTGTGAAGGCCCTTTGTGGAGCATGTCATCTCTACCATTGACTAGAGAAAATTCCACATTGAAAAATCCTTGTACAGTGATGAATAATAGCGCCCCCTATACAAAGGGATTTCAATAGTTTATTATCACAATGGATAGTGTAAGCGTACATGTGTGGAAAATATAATAGTCAGGAATAGCTTTTCTATGCATATATAACATGTCTTTAATTTAGCAAGGGTCCTACTCATGTGATGTAATAAATAACACATGCTCTCTGATCATTAAACACTGAAATTATGCACATGACTTGTTCTTTTGATAATGTGTCTATTGAGGACATAAGAAACACCTCATCAGTAGTGGGGAATGAGGAGGTAGTTCTGGGTGAACTGATCAGTCATGCAACCATCCCCAAAACTCCGTAATTTTGGGCACATTTGGAGTACTGCTAGGTACTTAACCAACCCTAAATTGTGGGAAGGAAGGGGAGTGCTTCTATTACTCTCAACAACACAAAAAAATATCTAACGTCAGAAATTTTCACCTACAGGATTGTTGCAGCTGGGTTGTAACTGACTGTTTAGCTAATAGTAGTCTATGGGATAGTTGCAGTTGATTTGTAGCTGATTGTTTAGCTAACAATAATCTATAGGACAATTGCAGATGAGTTGTAGCTGAGTTATAGTTGTATGTTTAGATAATAGTAATCTACAAGATAGTTGCAGCTGACGGTTTAGCTTTGTTTTGATGACCCTTGCATTCATAAAATTAAAAATGATACATTATTTCAGCACTAAAACACTTTTAAAGAAATTGGAGGCATTATACGCTTCTCTATTTGACATAAGGAACAATGTAAACACCTACAGGATATGCATTTGGAGTATGATATGGATTATTCTTTATTAAAAGTTTTAGTTTAATTATAATTATGGGATTTATTGAAGGATTGTGGAAAAACTCAAATTTACGGATAGAGTCGAAGAGAATGAGACTGTAATGGTGAATTTAATAGATTGGATAATGATTGAATGTTTTAAGGAATGTTGACAGGAATGAGGCTCAAGCACTTGACCTTCCTGGAGTCAAAGGAGAATAAATCATGGTAGGGCTTGGTGATGCTGAGACCAAGCTCATCCATCATAGCCTTTGGCATTAGGTTACGAGAGGCTCCTGAATCCAATAGATAGTTATGGAGGATTTTATCATGGATATTCAAGGATATGTATAATGGTGGGCATGAGTCCTTTAGGTCTTCAATCATGGGGCCCAGGGTTACAATAGGCTTGTCATCTTGCAGGTTCACAAAGTCAGTGTCAATGTGCACCTTGGGCTGAAGAGAATTCAAAATGGAGGACTTGAATGCATCATTTTTCATTAGCTCAATTAAAAGGAAAGGGATTTTCAATTTTTGAATTTCAGACTCAAGGTTGAAAGAATAATGCAGCCTATCTGGAAACCTTAACTCATGAACCGGGGGTTTGTGTTGGAATTGATCAGGAAGGACTGAAGGTGCTGGTTTCTGCAATGCTTTGGATGTGACAGCCACCTTCTTTGGTAAAACAACCTTTCTAGCTGGTGCAGTAGGCTACTGGATAGGAACAACATTCTTCTTGAGAGGAGAAACCAACCTAGACCTCATCTTGTAACTTCTCTGATGTATTATCCCAAATCCTGATATTTTCTATTTCTAAACAAATATGCTGATACAACGGGGCATGCAAACTATCATGCAAAAATCCCTATTTTATAGGAAAAATTAGGGTTATGATTTGTGAGATAGAATGAACACTTACCATTGATAAGCTGACTGAACTGCTCCAGAGAAAGTATGCAAGCAGTGAGAACTGGATCGGAAATAGGTGGATCTCCTCTACTTCAGGTGAACCCTCAGCAGCAAGATTCCCTAGTCGTAAAGGGGTGACACCCAGAAGGAGGTGTCCAATGGAACTGTGAATTTGTTGGGTTGATAGTTTTTCAGTGTCGAAGAGAATGCCTGATGCATGCGGAGGTTCTGAGACCTCTAGGAAGGGTAGCGAATTGCTTCAAAGAGGTAGCTACTCATGCCCCTGGAACCCCGAAACTGCTAATAACGGCTTCGGATGAGCCCTAATGGATCCGATAATCACTGGGTACTGGAGTATGAAGCTGATGATGAGAATGGTGCCTGAGTTTCGGAAGGAAACTGAGATCTGAAGGCCCAACAGCTGATTAGGGATTTCTGACTGAAAACCCCCTCTTACAGCTGCACACGTGTCCCTGTAACGATCTATACCATGTACTAGATAACTGATGAATGAATGAAGAACAAGTGGTGAACCTGTATGGCTTACCTGGAATAAGACTAGGACAGATGTTTCACTGCTGAAATCCTGTTAGCTGAAGACTCCGTCTCCAACCCCAACTGCTGTGTTGCACACTATGTTGCTATCCAAGAGCTCCCAAAATAATCATAATAAAAAAGTGAAGTCTCCTTTCACTTTATCCTCTATTTATAAAGTTCAACTGCGCAAAACCTAATCTTTGACCTAATTAGGTCACTTTATCTTCTAATTTGCCGTTAACTTGCATGCATGCGGATGGAGACTTAAAGAGTGCATGCATTATTAAATAATGCTAGGATGGAATGCATGAAGGTGGCATTTGGCTCCGGTGGCCCTTCTTGACCAAATGATGATGCCCTAGATCTTCTATGGATGGCATCAGTCCTTAGCTGATTCCCTAGTTGTCAGTAACTGCTCGAACCCACAAGAATCACATAGGTTAGCAGTTTTGGGCCTTAAGGCCTAACTGGAAGAGGACATTGCAGTCCTCCCCACTCGAGATTGCTTGTCCTCAAGCAACTTCAAATTGGGATGCTGCAATACTTGTTCACCTTCCCAAGTGGCATCTTCTGGCGGTAGTTCCTTCCATTGAACTAAGTATTCCCTAATTACCTTGTTCCTGAGCTTCCTCTCTCTAGTCTGAATTATCCATTCGGGAATCAGTATCAGCAGTCCTTCATCATCTAAACGAGGTAATTTGGTGGATGGAGCAATGTGTTGCCCAAGGGTCTTCTTCATGCTAGATACATGGAACACGTTGTGAATTTTGCTTTCCTGAGGAAGTTCTAGTTCATATGCCACCTCTCCCACTTTCCAGATTATTTTGTAGGGTCCATAGAAGTGGGGTTTCAACTTCTCTACTCCTTTCTTCTTAAGTGAGGACTGTCTGTAAGGCTGGAGCCTTAAGTATACTAAATCCCCTACCTCAAAGCTTCATTCAATCCTGTGTTTGTCGGCATACATCTTCTATTGATTCTGGGCTGTTTGTAAATTCTCCTTCAGTATTTTTAGGATGTCCTGACTGTCCTATATCCAATCCTTAGCCTTAGGAGCCCTACTGTCTCTGAATTCCAAATATCAATAGTCCAAGTCCTCGTATCCATATAATGCCTTAAAAGGAGTCATCCTACTAGACATGTGATAAGTAGTGTTGTAGCAATACTCCCCTAGGTGTAGCCATTTGATCCAGGTTCGCTGCTGCCTTGCTACATAATTCCTTAGATATCCTTTGATCCATTTGTTGACTATTTTTGTTTGCTCCTCACTCTGGGGGTGATAACTCGTACTAGTAGCCAGTTCGGTCCCCACCAATCTGAACAGTTCCTTCCAGAAGGCACCCGTGAACCTGCTATCCCGATCATTGACAATGGTCTTAGGAAACTCGTGTAACTTGAAAACCTCCCTGAAAAATAACTCTGCTACTTGAGCTTCCGAGTAGTCTGATGGTATCGAGAAGAAATGTGCAAACTTGGTCAGTCTGTCAACTACTACATATAAACAATCTCACCCTTGGACCTTGGGAAAGCCTATAATCAAGTCCATGGAGATGCTCTCCCACTTCTGTTCTGGAATTGGTAGTGGCTGGAGTAACCCTGCTGGATGGGTGTTCTCAATCTTAAACTGTTGACAGATGCTACATTCCCAGACATGCTGCATAATCTCCCCCTTGGGGCCCTTTCATGAGAACCTCTCTCTGATCTGCCTATAGGTTTTTAGGAAACCTTGATGCCCTAATAAAGGAGAATCATGGGATGCCTGAATGATCTTTTTCCTCAATGTAGATTCTGGAACAAGGTATATCCTGTCTTTGTGGTAGATGATGTCATCCACAATATTGTACCTGTCATCCTGAATTTTCCCGTCCAATAATTTGCAAGCAAATTTATTTTTGGAGTATTCCACTAAGAGAAGTGCCCTCCAATCCATGGATATACTACTAATAGATAATGGGTCTAGACACCTGGATAATACATCAGCTACTACATTAGTCTTACCTTTCACATACTCAATCTCGAAATCATAGGCTTGTACCTTGCTGACCCATTTTTGTTGTCGCTCATTCAGTTCCTTCTGCTCTAGGAAATACTTGAGGCTGTTATGATCGGTTTTGATTTTGAACTTACTTCCCACCAGATACTGTCTGAATTTTGTGAGAGCATGCAAGATGGCTAGCATCTCTTTGTCATATATGGAGTAATGGCGCTCGTAGTTCTTCAATTTACGGCTCTCAAATGCAATAGGGTGATGATTCTGCATCAACACTGCTCCTAACCCTTTCCCTGAGGCATCACATTCTACCACAAAAGGTTGTGAGAAGTCTGGTAATGCTAGAACTGGATAAGAACTCATAATAACCTTCATCTCCTCAAAATGTTTTTGTGCTAAGTCTGTCCAAGTGAACACTCCTTTCTTGGTGAGATCTGTGAGGGGTGCTGCAAATTGGGAGAATCCCTTAACTTACCGACGGTAATAAGTACACAAACCTAGGAACCCTCTCAACTTTGAAACTATTTTTGGCGCAGGCCAATCTTTGATAGCTCGGATTTTCTCCATGTCAACCTGTACTCCTTATGCATTGATTACGTGTCCTAAGTGCAGCATTTCCTTCATGCCAAAATCACACTTGGACATTTTTGCATATAGCGAATGCTCTTATAAAATACTCAATGTTTTGTCTAGGTGTTTCAGATGTTCTTCCCAGGTTTTGCTGTAAATTAGGATGTCATCAAAGAATACAAGCAAAAATTTACATAGCTGTGTTTGGAAGGTGTGGTTCATGCATGACTGGAAAGTGGCCGAAGCATTGGTGAGTCCGAAGGGCATGACCAAAAACTCATAGTGACCATAATGACAGTGGAAAGCTATTTTGGAGATGTCCTGGTCCCTTACCCTGATCTGATGGTACCTCAAGCGAAGATCGATCTTGGAGAAGTATTGAGCTCCCCGAAGCTCATCCATGAGTTTGTCAATTCTGGGAATTGGATACCTGTTCTTAATGGTCTTTTTGTTAAGTGCTCGATAATCGATGCACATTCGCAGTGTACCATCCTTCTTCTTGACCAGTACTATTGAGGATGCAAAGGGGCTAGAACTGGGCCGAATATATCCAAGCTCCAGTAATTCTTTAATGGTTTTCTCAATCTCATCCTTCTACCTTTTGGGATGCAGGTAAGGAGTGGTGATGATTGCTTGTGTTCCCTCCTCTAGCTTGATGATGTGTTCAAAACCTCGGTCTAGTGGTCTACCTGATGGAAGGTCCCGAAAAAAAAATTCGTGTTTCTGTAGCAAGGCTTGAATGTCACTTGGGTGTTGTGTGCTGGTCAATGGCGGTTTCCTAAAGGTGAACATTCTACAGCCCATTCTATATCATCCTGACGGAGCACTACCTCCATTCTCTGTGATGAGACTGGTTTTGGGGGATAAGTGTTCATGCCCTTCAAAACTACCCTTTTTCCATCTGGCCCCCATTAGAGAGAATTTGAGGTAAAAAATGGGCCTCCTAAGAGATGTACTACAAAATTATAAGATATATTAAAATATTATGAGTTAGGGGTTTTATGGGGTAGTTATGTATGACAAATCACCTCCTACACTACTTTTTATGCACAATATAAATAACCATGGTTGAGTTACTTTTCTAAATTGACTATAAATAAAATTAATAAAATAA
>LPNX010558880.1:25564-64164 GCA_001517045.1 Pseudotsuga menziesii
TGGAACTCCATTTCCATTGCCCTGTAGTCTATAGTGTATTTCCCTATAGAATAAAGCCACTAAACACCCAACACCACATGAGTATTTGCTACGTCCACTACATAAAAAGATTCTATTATCTGATAGTTACCTAAAGAAACATTTAGTTTTGGGATCCAGTAGTTGCACTCCATGTTGGAGTTCCAGGCTACTGCTACAGTGAATCCCTCGAACTTCTCGGTATGAATACCTCTCTTGGCTACCCAAGCGGAGTAAATGAAATTGTGGGTGGCTCCCCCATCAATCAATACTCCTATTCTATGACCCTGTACTACTCCCTTGACCCTGAGTGTATGGAATCTTGGTACTCCAGATAATGTAGCAATGACCCCCTCTGGTGTATCACCCTGGTGTGAATCCTCTTCTATGGCCTCCTGCTCATCGTCGTCCTCATCACTATCTGAATACACCTCAATGTAGTGGGCCTTCGCCTTCCCTACACACCTGTGTTCTCGTACCCATGGTTCCTGACAGGTGAAGCATAGCTTCTTCCTTCTCAAGTCTTTCCTAGTGTCCTCATCTAACCAAGTTTTCTTGGGCACATCCTGCTGGAAAGGTTTCCTGTCCTTGTCCCTAACACGAAAATTGGTTTTCAGAGGAAATTTTTTTTTAGGCACTGAATCCTGAAGATCCCTTTCCCTGCTAATAGCATCCTGTAGAGTGAGGGGTTTGTAGGCTTTCACCGATCCCCGTAGTGGCTCTATGAGGGACTCAGTGAATAACATAGTCAATATGCTCTCTGACACATCTGTTACCATAACGACTAGCCTCTGAAATTCTGAAATGAAAGCTTCTGCACTACCAGTCTACTTGAGTTGAGCCAACTCCTTGAAATGGATTTTTGGATCTTTCCTGTCAAACCTCTCTATGAGTTTTTGAGTGAACTCACCGTAAGAATGTATGGTGTTGTGACCCAATGTCACCAATCCGTGGTACCACCATTCGTGAGCTTCTCCGTCAAGTTGAAGTGTAGACAACTTAATGGCATATGTCTCTGTCATGGGGTTGAGTTAGAAATAGGTATCCAACTTTTGGACCCATGTTCTCGCTGATCCTCTGCGAGTCCCATCAAAGTTTGGGATGGTTAACCTGCCCAAGGTCTTCTGCAGCTCATAGTTGTGATTGAAACCCTTGTTGAAATTCTTGGGCCTGTTCCTACTCTTCATATTGCAGAAATATGAGAAATACATGGCAGCATGAAACTCATCCCCTAAGTCTCTGTACTCCTACAAATAAGCCCCAAAAGGCTCGCTAGGTTCTACCTGCATGACCTGTCCCCCTACTGTATCTGCCAAGAAGTGAGGCATGGTAGGCCTAATAGTAGGTCTGCTGTATATGTGTGGAGTGTTATGGATCTTAGTGTACACCATCTTTCCACTGCTTCTTGAAGATCCTTGATCTACCAGTGAGGGAGGTGTACTGTTGATACCTGTTTCTAGTTTCGTTGATAGTCTATTGATTGCGTTGAGGACTTCTTTTTGTCCTTTGGCTAAGTCTTGCAATGTAGAGACCAAACTGCGAAACTCCATCCGATCCTACTCTTCTCCCATTCCTATTCCCCTATCTAAATGTATACCTATTTGTTCCATGTCTGAATTGGTATCTTCTAGTTGGATATCTTCAAATTCTTCTGTGTATCTACTCTTCCTCCTCCTATAGGTTACAAAAGGATATCCTTCTGTATTCATCTACTTTTCATCTCTTAAGCCCACATTTGGCCAAGAAAACAGCTCTGATACCACTCTATTATCCCAAATCCCGATATTTTCTATTTCTAAACAAATATGCTAATACAACGGGGCATGCAAACTGCCATGCAAAAATCCCTATTTTATAGGAAAAAATAGGGTTAGGGTTTGTGAGATAGAATGAACACTTACCACTGATAAGCTGGCTGAACTGCTTCGGAGAAAGTATGCAAGCACTGAGAACTGGATCGAAAATAGGCGGATCTCCTCTGCTTCAGGTGAACGCCCAGTAGGAAGACACCCCAATCAGAAAAGGGTGACGCCCTCAAGGAAGGAGGTGTCCGATGGAACTACGAATTTGCCGGGTTGATAGTTTTTCAGTGACAAAGAGAATGCCTGATGCATGTGGAGGTTCTGAGAACTCTAGGAAGGGTAGTGAATTGCTTCAGAGAGGCAGCTACTCACGCCCCTGGAACCTCGAAACTACTAATAATGGCTTCGGATGAGCCCTGATGGATCTGATAATCACTGGGTACCGGAGTATGAAGCTGATGATGAGAATATGCCCAAACCCTATATTTTTCTGATGTATCTATAAATTCTTGAGATTTAAGAGTTTCAGTAGAAGAAATAATAGAAGAAATATTTCTTGAAATACTTGATGTATATTTTTGTGTAGCACTACTGGTCTATCTCACTAAATCCCTAGCTCTTCTCGAAATTTCTTTTGGATCTGAAACCGGTGTTGCTGGTGGCCCCTTAGGGTTTGCTCTGGTACTTGGTATTCTTGAAGCCACCTTATCTCAATGGAGTCGCCAGATTGATAATTACAACCATAATAGTGTCTAAGCTTTGTCTATCATCAAAGCAAGGATCTATGTCGTCTCCCAGGGAAGCTCAGCTTCAGTCTCCTCTCCCCAACAACGGCACCAATTTGTTATCACTCCAGGAAACTCCTCTAGGTTGTAGCTTGAGGATGCCTAGCAACTTACAATGTTTTTAGTGTTTTTTGATATGGATCAAGTCAGTTGACCTAGATAACTGTTCCACTCTCAATACATGCATAAATCACTCATTTACAATGCTTTTAGTTACAATTTCTCAGAAGTTGACAATAAGGTGCAGGGATGAAGAACTCATCAGGCTGGCAGACTTACATACAAATATATGCATATAAATGGCTAAATCATGATAAGGATGGCAGTTATAAATCAAATTGCACTAACAAACCAATAGGATGACTACTATCAGCTATTAATCAATCTAAAAATGACCTAAATACACATTCAGGCATAAGTACAATAAATAAAGAGATGATGGCTGAACATATCATAACAAAAGAGCTTATATTCATGAAGAGTAAAAATGAGAAGCTGAAAGAATTATAGGCTTATAAATCCCCAAAGTTGGACCTTTATTATAAAATTGATATTAGGCTTTATATCCTTTTTACAAAAAGTACAGATACTGAAACTTGGATCTTTTTTTACAAAAATACTCAAAAGTGACAGTTCTTCCAAACTAGGGTTTGAAACCCTACCTAACTACTTGTCTAACTACAATGAAGATTTTGTTCACTGGCTAAATATTAAAACAACTGCAGTATTTACTGATGATCACTGTTGTTGGTCCACTGTCAGTTAGCCCATTGATTTCTCCTTGATAGCTAGGTTTGATGACTTTATGGCGTTGTTTTGTCATAATAGATCTAAATAGACCCTTTCTAATACTTCTTCCAGCACATTTTATATTTTACTTACGTCCTTGAGCCATATGAATTCACCAAAAAATGATCCTATGTTCCCAAAACTTACCTGTATGCCTCTGTCCGCTTTCGGTGGCTAAGCGGCCAGTCTATTGGACCCATTAGCTGCCAAAAGTGGCACTTTTAGTGGCTAATGGATTGCTCCATCATCCTCCTAAGCCACTGAAAGCCTTGTTTTACCAAAATTATTAGGTTTTTTTGATCAAAAATGTCTTCTCATACCTGTTGGCTCAACTTTTCTCTTCTACATCCTTTGTGCTAGGGGTGTTAACAACGCCTCGACTGGTTTCAAGAGGTTGGAGACTGATGGCTGCTTCAACTAGAGTTGATAAGGCAAGGTGGCTGCTAGGGTTTGCTTTGGCTTCTTTCAGCTATAGCCTTTGGAGCCTCACCATCCTGTATAACCTGGTATTGTCCCTTAGGTATCTTTTGTTCTGCCTTTTCAAGAATATTTATCTTTCCCTCTTCTTTAGATAGGACTTGTGCAATAGCTTGTTTCTCCTAGCCAATGTCTCATTATTTCTCTTTAGCTCTCTTTCCAAGACCTCCATTTCATAAACCTACCTTAGTAGCATATTGATCTTTTGACTTCTAGGTTTGCTGGAGGAAGGCCTTTCTGTTGGTTCATCTTGTTCCTGTGGTGTGGGGGATGGCAATGCTTTAGTGAAAGGAACAATTTGCAGAGCTAGGGCTGCATCCTCTCCTTGTTATTCTTCAGAATCTGAATAGGGTAGGTTTAAGACATTCTCCTAGTGTGCTTCTTCCTCCTGACATTTCTTACTGAAATCCAAATTCCTTTTTTCCTTCTTGGTCTTGGACAAGGAGGGAGGTTTTTCTATTGCTGCAGCTGGGGAAATGGACCTCCTCCTTCTTCTCCCACTCCTTGGAGTGTTGGATTTCTTGGCAGGAGACTTCCCTTTCTCCTCTGGCTGAAGGCCTATCTCAAAGTCCTTCCAGAATAGAAAATAAGGCCAAGCAATATTTCTTCTCTTCAACAACTCCTGGACCAATAGCTGGATAAGACCATGGTGGCACATACTGCCAGCAATCTTGGATGGATGGGATTTCACTTCATGTGCCATCTTCCCTAGAATCCTATGCAAATAAAAGTGCAGATTAAGAGGGTTTTTACCTGTGAAGTGGTTCATGAGTTTGAAATGATAGATCATTTCTCTATTGTATCTCCCTTCGCAGGTTAAATAGACCACAATGGCCTTTAGCAGCTGTTTCCAGTTCTCTTCCATCCATGATGATGGCACAACCTTCTTCCATGTTATTCCCATATGCTCAGGCTTGAGATATGATATGAATTCCACATATTTGGGTATGGTGGTCTTGAACCACTTCTCTCATGTGCAAGGGAGTTCAGTCACCTCTGAGATTAGTGCTTCATCTATGAGAAATTCCTCCCTTCCTATGACTTCTTTTGAACCATCAAATGACGGGGAAAAAGCTTCAACCACCTGCTGATGGAAACCCTGTATTTTTTGACAAAATGTGTAGTAGCCTACCTCCTAGAACAGTCTGCAAACCTCTATATGGGCCTCTAAATAACTGACATTACCTAACTCCTTCCTGAGATCCGGTCCACTCTTCTTCATCCTGATGGGTGTATCTCCTGGGTACCTGCAAAACAGCCTTTAGAATTTGTATACAGTGTGCTTCAGCAAGCTACTCCTTTAGAGCTCTTTTTTCTAGTGAGAACAATGCTAATTTTGAAAATGAAATTCAATGAAGTCCCAAGGCACTGATTATGAGGCATTTCTATCTTTTATGGAAGCTGAGGTCACCAAAATGATGACAGCAGCTTGATCCTTGAGATCTCTTTTCCCATATCACCATAACCTGGTTCAACTAGAGCATTCGATGGCTATTTGATGATATTTGGGAAAGGTGGAGGAAAAATGGAGGTTGGCGGTCAGA
This sequence comes from Pseudotsuga menziesii, assembly GCA_001517045.1. Classification (NCBI taxonomy): domain Eukaryota; kingdom Viridiplantae; phylum Streptophyta; class Pinopsida; order Pinales; family Pinaceae; genus Pseudotsuga; species Pseudotsuga menziesii. The sequence continues at coordinate 30,980 of LPNX010558880.1, forward strand.
TCAGTTTGTGCTACTTGCATAACGACCCTTTTCATTCATTTCCCACGTAGTCATAGGGCTCCAAATCTTTTCGGTGGGTAATCATGCTCTAAAATGATCTTTTGTCTTATTTATGGGGTTGGATGTGACAGTTCCCAACCATTTCCTTATTTTGGCCTTTCGATGGTTTAAGATCCTCAATGATTTTGTCAACTAGCCACCGAAAAGTTGGGTTTTGGTGGCTAACTAAATGTTATCTTTCTTGCGTAAGCCACCGGAACCTTTACCCTGTTGCCGTGGTGAGTTTCTGATTTCGGCAGATAGCAACTTTGTCAAAAACCTTTTTTAACTACCGAAAACGTATTCTTTTGGTGGTCAACACAAATTCCATAGCTTTCGCCTAAACCACCGAAAGGGTTTTCTACCCGATATTTATCTTCCAAGTTTTGGTGGTTAGCATATGTGTTGCATCATATTTTTAATCTACCAAAAACGACACTTTTCGATGGCAAATGAGATTTTCTGAGCCTCGCCTAAGCCACCGAATGTACCTTTCTCGATGCTACTTTCCACTCACTTTTGGTGGCTTAAACCCTTTTTATCTCTCTCTCTAGTCCACTGAAAATGCCCCTTTTCGGTGGCTAATGAGTTTCTGTAGTCTCGCCTAAGCCACTGAAAGTGTTACTTTGACTCTACTTGCTTAGGCTGCTTTCTGTGGTTTGCTTTTGGTCCACGTTCAACTGTTTAGCTACCGAAACATAGCTTTTAGATGGCTAATGAGCTATGATAGTCCTCGCCTAAGCTACCGAAAGCTACAACTTGTGAAATTTTTATCCAAATAAAAAATAGAGGCTTTCAAATTATCAGTGATATTCATATCCTTCATTGCATGCGTTAAATTCTTCATACTATCAAAATAAATTATTTTGGGAGATAACACGCCAAACTGAGAGCGTCTGGATTTTGTATTGAAGATGTTGTTGGAAGGAGATGAGGCTGGTGGGAAACTCAGGCTGGCATAGTAACCTATTAGTGCTAATAGATAAGTTCTACCAACTCATGGGTTTACCATGGTTCTCAAACAACATCGAATAGGATGTACTATTGATTGACCATTATAGCTAGAGTGGAGGTAATTATGGAGGAAATAAAATTGAACAGGGGGTTATAAAGAGTGGTCACTTTAGGATGGATGACTAAATGGAAGTTTGAAGCAAATTGTGACACTATTTTGTTGAAGCAGCTCAGGATCAATCTTCTTGACTCAACTACTTTTAGGTTGGCATAGTAGCATGTTAGTGTATTGAGAATACAACTGTGTGGATAATGTAGATATTTGACCAACACAACCTAAGTTCTTGTGCATGCTAATCAATGTAGGGGTACTAAAGATCCTTGCATTAGCTATACTATTGAGATGTTCCATTTTCCCAAAATTGTTAGCTACATCACTCCCACACTGATAGATGTAGTTTCTGAAATGGAGTGGAAAAAAGGGATGGAAATTTGTACTTACCGAAGAAATATTTGCAATCAATTTAGCATCAGTCACAATGAAGGCCTAAAACCATCCACGGTGGGTCAATCACAAAATCGTGTAGAGAATATTCTAGTAAGATCCGTGCAGTCAAATCTATGAAGGAATAACGTTGAAGAAACCGACAGAGAAAATAAGTGAAGGAACCGTCTCTGTGAGGAAACTCAACCCATGAAGGAACCATATCTACGAGGGAACTCAGGAAGTGAAAAATGCAACGTGCAGGATGATTTTTATATGTAAGTGAAAAATGCAATGTGCGGGATGATTTTTATATGTAAGTGAAAAATGCAACACACAAAATGATTTCAACTCGAGATAAGTGAAAAATCAGTGTACGTGTTTATTTTCATTTTTATATGTTTTTTTTCTATTTTTTATTATTTTTTTCTATATTGTTTTATTTGTTTATAATTAGTTTAAATGTTTATTTTTATATGTTTTGTTTTATTGTTTTTAATTAATTTTTTTATACATTATTTTTTATTATTATTTTTATGTATTGTTTTATTTGTTTACTTTATATTTATGTTTAATTAATTATTTAATGATGATAATGATGATAATGATGATGATGATGATGATGATAATGGAGATGACGATGACAATGGAGATGACAATGACGATGACGATGACGATGATGATGGCGATGATGAATATGAAGATGAAGATGAAAATGAATATGATGGTGATGATGATGATGATGATGGTGATGGTGATGATGACCATGATGATGACGATGATTATGATGATGTTAGTTTTGATGATGCTAGTTATGACCATTAAAAAGGTGAAATAACAATTATTATATGAACCTCAAGTTTCAATCATGTTTGACGATGAAGATGGTGATGATGATGCCGCTGCCGATGATGATGAAGATGAATATGGTGATGATGATGATGATGAAGATGATGCTGAAGATGATGATGATGACGATGCCGATGATGATGATGATGATGATGAAGATGATGATTATGACAATGATGATTATGATGATGATGATGATGATGATGATGATTATGATAATGATGATGATGATGATGATGACGATGGTGATGACAATGATTATGATGTTGTGAGTTATCATGACGACAACGACGATAATGATGATGATGATGATGATGATGATGATGGTGATCATGATTTTGATGTCATATGAAATGATGACAATGATTATGATGATGTTATTTATGATTACAATGATGACGACGATGATGATGATGATGATTGAGTTTGGAAACCCTCCCAATATACCGTCAATGCATGCATAAGTCATATTGTTTAACAATGAAGATGATGATGATGATGATGGAGATGATGATGATGATGATGATGATGATGATGATGATGACGATGACGATGATGATGATGATGATGATGATTATGATGATTTCAGTCATGATCATGACCATGCCAAATTTTAGAACAAACTCAAATTGTTAGAGTCAGTCATGTTTGAGTCTAGAAACCCTCCCACACCATCAATGCATGCGTCAGGTCCAACCATGCCAAATATCATTCCAATCCAAGTTTACATGTGTACCAATAAAATTCAATATTTATATTCCAATATTCAATCAAAATATATAGAGTAGAGAAATTACTGCATACCTTGTACACTTCAATAAACTTCATCATCTTCTTCATCCAAGTCATCATCTGTATCATTAGATCTAGAGTCAACATTGTAAGTATTGGCCATATCATCATTGTCAACTATGTCACTCACAATCATCATGTCATCGTCGATGTCATATTCATGAAGATTGTTTGCTACATCATCTAATTCAACTAATTCTTTGACATATTCTTCTGAAACATGATTATCTAAATCATGTTTATCATGATCTTCATTATCATATTCTTCTTCCATACCCTCTTCATTAGCTTCCTCTAGGTTTTACATTACCAGCCTTCCCCTGAGATCATGTCTCACAACAAATGACCAACCTACTTTACCTGGAACCTTAGAGTAAAATACATGTTCACATTGGCTTTGAAGAACATTTGGCTTCGTTCTTGGCTCAAACAACCTTATATTTACCATGGTAAATCCATTATCATGTTCAATAATAGTTCTATCGAGATCATGTTGATTCAATCATAACCTGTACCATTTGAAAAAAAACATAACTACCTTGAAGGAGTTAAAGTCACACTAGATAATATCTTCCAGATACCCATAGTATCGATTTTCTAAGAGTTTTGGATGTTTGTCACTTCTAGAGGAAACATTGGTCACCTCAAAGACTGCAAATATCCCACAATATGATGTTTTCTTTGTTTCATCCAACTTTTTGATGTGATACCTACAGAAATTGCACACCATATCCTTATGGTGTTTTACCTAAAACAAGCCATACACAAAAAGATTACATAATGATTCAATATTTACGATTAAGTGCATGTTTATGCCATACAGGGAAAAATCAATGTGTACATAAATATGTAATTTGCAAAAAAAAATTAGAGTGGTTGATTAATATGCTTTCCTGATTATCTTTTAAACCATATGCTAAATCGATTTCCCTTTGTGTAACATTGGTATCTCCATTGCGATGTGATTCTTTAAACAATGAAGCCACACCTTCCCATGATATTCCATGACCATATTGTTCGCATCATTTAATCCATACCTTCGTACAATCAAGATCATTTTTGATGCATAAATGAATTGCATCACACTCTCGACCAACTACTTGATGACAATAAAAATTAAAATGCAACACAAATGTAAATTACCTTAACAAAGTATACACTCTGAATTGATGCAATATATTGAATACAAAAATAGAATATGTATTATTTATATATAAATAAAATTGAACAGTCAAATGTATTATATTAATTAATATCCACTACATAATAATTACCTTTCACCTTCCTCTATCTACCTTTCCCCTTCAAGTACTCCCCTTCAAAATTGTTATTGGAGTTTGGATCACAAATGTGACATAAATTGAGCTTTGGCGTTAAATTAGGAATATATTCACTAATGTAGAACATGTTTTGGTATATCATATATCCCTCCATCATAGAACCCTCAGCATATGCTCATTGTCTAACCAAACCCTTCTTAAATTTCCAGTGCCTCTCAACCATCCACATGGACCTTGAGTGCACAGGTCCACACAATTCAATATCTTCCACTTTGTGTATGAGGTAGTGTTCCTGTGCATTGAAAAATGCTGAAGGTATATGCTTATGCATTTCACACATGAGACGAGGAATTTATCTCCTCCAATACTTTATATCTTCTTTATGGATTTCTTTAGATGACAACCATCTACAATTAACGCAAACCAATAATTATATTTAACAAAAAAGAAACATAAAATTACGTAGCATGAATTAGTGCACAAAAAGCAAATATACGTTCTACGATGAATTAAACAAACCCTAATCACATGAAAAAAATATCTAGTTACCTCATGTATTTCCCAAGATTATATATAACTTGTTTGACATTGTTGTCGAAGTTGTCCAGGAGAGAGAGAGGTTGAACATACTGTAAAAATATACAAACCACATCATTTTTAAAACAAAAAGTAAACAAACAAAATAACAACAATATGCACTAGAATTAAAAAAACAATAATTCTATGGATACCTTGATAATTGCCTTCATGGATACATGCCAATAATGTGTTTTCACCCCGCAAAATCACCTTTTTTTGTTATGATATTCTTCATGTTTGCACAAAATCCAGTGGGAAATTTAATTTTCTGCATGAATTCTTTTACAACATTACTTTGTTGCTTCGTTCACATCTGTGGAATTGAGCTTATATTAGTTTGGTCTCTGTTGTTATGAAATTGAATGACTTATTTCATTGCATGGTTTCCTTCTTGAATGTCTTCACAAATTTTGACAATGTTTTCTTTTTCGATCCTTAGCTCCAATAGTATCCATAATGTTTCAATCACATACTTTTTGATATGCATTGTATCGAACATATGAGCAATGTTTTGGTGCTGATAGTAGGGAAACCTGTTGAATTGTTTAGGATAAGTTTTCATTCCTCGTGGAAGCCCATTAATGCCTTCATTATCACGAAGGACATCATGAATTGTAGTTTATAAATAAATTACAGAAATCAATGGCCACTATAGTAAACAACACACAATAAAAAAAATTACATAACATTTCATATACGATGAGCCTTAGGTACCAGCTTGACGATTTCTATTATATTGCAAATTTAATAGGTGAGGTGTCATTCTCTGTGGTTTTAATGCAGTCTATTGCTTCCCATTGAATAGATTTTTTTCGGTTGTTTGATACCTATGATTATTATAGAGGAAATGCCTATACTCATCAAACACCTCATTTCTTAAGACTTTTGAGTGACATGATTTGATCTTAAGACCACAAACTAGACATGAAATTTTTCCATTTGTCTGAAGATATACATAAAGATATGGAATATCTATGTCAATTATAATTATATATAAATTAATGGAATATTCATAAAAAACATGTGTACATAGTACTATATTAGCTAGTTCATAAAATTAAATGCAATTAAAGTGGAACTTAAAAAATACAAACCACAAAAATGGGTTAACCCTCGGGTATTGTGTATTGTCCATACAAACATTTCATGGAATTTAAATTTCCTTTGTCGTATTGGTCTAGATACGTCATACATACTGATGTCATTCCATAATCTTACTAGCTAGTCTATAATAGGTTTGATATATACATTCATATATTTAACTTGGTACTTACCTAATTAATTTGAACATTAAAATATATATAATTATGGGTACCATTTAGATATATATGACGTTAGGAAACAAAATACGACAAATGAGATGTCACCACTACATTAAAAATAAAATAGTTGTAGACACAATATAGCTGGAATAATCATCAACAACATTATGTGCTCTCTCTTTATTAACAACCATGGAGGAATGTTATTGTTGATAACAAAAATAGGCCACACCATGTAAACGGATCTCATCTTTGCAAATGGATGGACACCATCTGTTTCCAAAGATATCATAAGATTACGGGGTTCTTCTTTAAAGTGAGGCCACTTTCCCTCCATATCTCTAAATGCAGAACCATCTACAGGAATTCGAATAATGTCATCTTGAGTTTTGTTCCTTGCATGGTAATCCATAAAATGGGTTTTGTTTTCTCACCTGAGCAGTCGTTCCAAACATGGAATAATGAGAATATAATGAAGAACCTTGTGAGACACGTTGTTTTTTACTTGATTTGTTTGATATCTACTTATATGACATTCCAGACATTCTGTTGCAAATTCATGCTGATTATAATATATAACATGGTCATCGGCGCATGCATGAATTGCTTCATAATATATTCCAATTTCTTTCATGATGGAAGATAAATCTCGATATGTGCATGGTAAAATATTTGGTGGTGGTAACAAAAATTCAAGTATCAAGCTACATCAAATTAAAATAAAAATCAAGTTAATATAATATTTAAATAATATTAATGAAACACATTTCATCCATATTAATTTGAATTATGAATTAACAATACAATTATTACAGGAACAAAGATAACCTTTATCATGATCATATATATGTGATGGATTATTTTACATGCCTTAACATTCTTGTGATTAGTATGTTTTAAAGACCATTCATAACCTTCAAGTTCATTATCAACAATATAGCAGAGATAAGATTTGTGTTGGAGCCTTCGTAAAAGGGTTTGTATGCCTTCTCAAGAAGAGGTATATCGTGAACATCACAAAAGTCATCAATGTTTTCATGATCATCATGATCATGATCATCCATTCTAACATTAAAAAAATCATGGATCAATGTAATTGTACCATCATATTCAACTACATTATTAGTATGATCATCTTCTTCAATAGGATCATTAACTTGTTCTCCATTAATCATAGCTCCATGTTCCTTTGGTAATTGTTCTCAAAGCACTTCCTCTAGGCGATATGACATACTAGATGTCTTTCCTTTATAATTACATGAATACATCAATATATATAAGTTAATATAATAAATATTAAAATAATACATACATTTACCAAAGCAAAAGATATTAAAAATTTATAATGCTAAACTTACAAATGGATGATATTCATTCCCCCCCTCAGTGTGTCCATGTCCCCTATAATGTTTTGTGGTAGTTGTGATAAATATTCTTCTCCTCTTAAATCCCCTGCATTGACTACATGGACAATAACATTTCCCATCACCCCTTCTTTTTGCTGCATCCCACAATCTAGCAAGGAATTGTCGATTTTGTTTGTTTGGATTAGGAATATTGATATTTGAAATTTTGTCACAAAAAAATTGAATGAAGACTATCGACGATCTTAAAAAATAAAGGTCCACACATCACTATTTATGCAAATGGTCGTTTGTCAAAGAATAAAATAATTTCCCCAAACTATTTGTCAAATAATAAAATGATATCCGTAAATGGTTTGTCAAAAAAAATAAAATCATTTCTCAAACCATCCATTGAAGAATAAAATAATTCTTCAAACCATCTGTTAAGGAATAAAATAATTTCCGCAAACCGTTTGTCGCATCTATAGAAACCATGTCATAATGTTTCTGTAATTTATATATTTTCAAATTCAACAGTCATCGGATAACCAATGATAATGACCCTAGTTACCGTTGTGAAAAATTTCCAAATCTGACGAAGTTGAAGGTTGAAAATAAGACAAAGTCTGAAGTTTTGGGTCGAAATCCGACGAGGTTGAAGGTCGAAATCCAACTAAGCTGAACATTGAAACTCCGACAATGTATGAAGTTGTGCATTGAAAATTTGATGAAGTTGAAGGTTGAAAATCCGATGAATATTGGATGTCAAAGATCTAAAGAAGTCTTGTGTTGAAAATCGACAAAATTCACAATTTAAAAGTTAAATCCGACAAAACATTAGATTTTGTCGGATGTCGGTAGATTTTGTCATCGAATTTTGGGTTCAAATCTTGTTGTGGAAATATGTGTTTGGGTTCCTTAACCACATCAAGTGCATTCAATGGGCATGAAGGTCTTCACAAGGTTCTAATATTTCATTAAGTGACCAAAGACCACATCATCATGCCATCTAACCATGTAAAGTGCAAGTAGTGGGATCCATGACCTTTGCAAAAGAATCAGGGTCTTCATTAGGGATTCCAAGTATTCATGGTATTATTCATCATACCAAGGACATGTTCATGGGTGTCATAGCCTATCCAAGACAATACAAGGTCATAATCATGATACAAGAACTCCATGACCCAACAAGCGTTGAAAGATCATTACACCATCAAGTGTGGGTCCAAGGACTCCTTCAATTACTATTCATGAAGAAAGAGGCTTATTTAACATGCCAAGGGTATTCATGGGATTATTCAACCACTTAAACCATACAAGAAAACTTCCAAGGGTCAAAATCCATTATGTCATTATTTTTGGTGTTTTTGAGCCTTATCATGAGGTACCATGACACCATCATAGCATGAATGGCCACATAATGCACCATTAAGGCTTATCCAAACCATGTAGGGATTCTCCATCACCCATGGGGGATTCAACACCATCTCTAGGGTCTTCAACATCTTCAACAAGGTGGTGGCTTCAAGCTCCATCCTTGTGGGTACAAGGACCTTGTCTATAGTAGGGTTTTCACCCTTGCTACGTGCAAAAGAACCTCCCTTCTGTCAATGAGACAAAAGGGTAGAGTTCATGATTGAAAGCTAAAGCAAACAAAATATTAGTAAACCAAAAACTAGTAAGAAACTACAACTAAACTAAATAAACAAAAAATATGACAAGTATACCTTCTATTTTTCTTGAAAATGGGCCACCGTGCCCCAAACTTGGAAATGGGCCGCCTCTCCATAGGATGTTTAGTATGGAGGATGCCTCTACATACCTAATAGGAGATGGTGGGGCTATGGAATTATTGGAAAAATGAGGTGAGTAATTTGAGAATAGTGGCTTCTCACTGTACTCAAGAAAATAGAATAATGGGAGAAGGAATAAGTGAATCTTGTGATGGAGACCTCCGCACTATTTATAGTTTTGTCTGTCATTTTCTCTCTTTAAGGGTTTTTGAACCCTATTTAGGGTTTTAAGCCCTTTATGGGTTTTTAAGCCCTTTTTTTTGTCTTATCCCTTTTGTGAGATTTTTATCCCTTTTTGGGTTTTATCCCTTTTGTGAGCTTCTTAACCATTTTTGTGGGTTTTTAGGCCCTTTTGATATCTTTTGAGCTTTTTGAGAGAGAATAAGCTTCAACCATACTTGTGTGTCACGTCCCCATGCCTCCGGCCGGCGAAGAGGACGCGAACCAACTACACTAGCACAGCGGCTACGAGCCCATGAACATGAAAATTCACCAGAATTGCTGAAACAGAATGCTTAAACTAAAATTGAACTAAAATATGCACACAGGATTGTTTATCATGCACAGATGCAATTTAATCCTCATACACAGCGGAAACCAATAGCATTCATACATGCATTCTTTCAACATGTTCATTTCATTTTAATTAACAGTAAATATAGGATTGCAGAGATAAAGTATACAAGATCACTTATCTTATGATGAACTCGATCCGCAACCAGCTACGTCGCTGCAACGTTCCACCGAACCGTAGGCCAGCGTGCTCCTTAATCTCTCAGCTATGCTTCCACCCCCGAGCTGGGCATGATTCTCCAAGGAATAAAGGAACTAGCAGGCTTACACATAGCCAGGGATATACAAACACACAGCCAAGCCAATAGAGTTGGGTTTATCAGGCCATTAAGGAGCTGGAGAAGGAAAATTTCTAAGCTGGTGAGCTCATTACAGAGCTGAGAACACCTACACCAGAGCTATCCTGACCTCTAAGACACCCAAACACACCCAAAAAAAGGAATCAGTCCCTTCTCTGCTACACAGTCCCTCAGGCCCTGCATTCCCTTCCAGTGCTATTCAGGGGTGATGGAGAAGAAGGCCAGCCCTCTAGCCCTGTCTGTGTGGTTTCCAGCCACCAGGTTTATCAAGCAAATCTAAGCCAACATCCCTGCTCCTCTCACAGTCCGAAGACCAACCATTGCACTCAGGCAATTGATTTAGTTGTCACAGCTTAGACAGGGAAAAACGAATTCTGAGTCATTCTTGGCCCTATCATGGCCAAAATGAATCTTCAAACAAAATTACAACAGCCTGAAAGATGTAAGGAATACCACAGAAACACAGCCAACAACGTGGGAAAATAACAGTGCTGAAAAGTATCCGGGAGTACAGCTTACAGCAAACGTGGAGAAATACAGCTTGTCCTAGGCAACCGAACCACCAAGAAAACACATAAGGACCACACAGAGAAAGAGATAAATACAAAATTCCGACAGCCCTAGCATCCATGATTTCGTAGAGAAAGAATGACGTGGTAAAACCCAGAAATTCCTATGCGTGAGAGGAACAATCAGACCCCGTGAGGAACTAACAGCTCTTCCTAGGCACGTGGGTGAACAACAACAGCTGAGAGGACGCAAAATTTGATGTGCGTGAGTAACAGCAACAAATTCCCTGCGTGAAGATGAGCAACAATGGCAGGGATGCAAAATTTTAGTGTGTGGGTGAACAACAACAGCTGAGAGGAAGAAAAGTCTGCATGAGTGAAGTATGCATGAAGGTTTTTCCTTCCATTCTGAAGTCAACTGCTGTGGGTGGAGTGTGCGTGGAGGCATGGACTGATAGTCCTGCCACCCCACTCCCAAAACAATTAACTACCATAACTTTTCCCAGCTACCAGTAGAAATTATTAAATGTAGGTAGTTGGAATAAAACAAAAGAAGATGACACATGGGTTTTCCCCCTTTTGGCTCAAGGTTTGACAAATTTCCCCACCACATCCTTATCCTTGGGAAAATCATGCCCCATTCGATTTAGTTTCTACGGCCCTAGCTAGTTGTGTTCATTTTAATTATAGATGCATATTTACATGATGACCAACATAATATATGCCGCATGCCCCGATTTACCATCTGCAACAATTTAAAACCAAACATAGCATCACTGATCAATGGTGGGGCCTTGGCCTTTAGCTCCACACTGTGATCATTTACAATATACACATCATATACATCTAATGTAACGGGGTCAAAATCGGGACATTACATTGTGGAGGTCGAAAATGAGGGAAAAAAAGTAGCGCAAAGATGTATGTATGTGGTTTAGGCCTTGTAGAGATAGTTGAGCATTTTTTGCATTAACATATTTCCCCCCTGATGTGTGAGGGTAGGAGCTCATCGTATGACCGACATACATCATAGGATCATGAGGATAGTGGAGAGACCTGTGAATAAGCAACACTTCCTCGTTCGAGACACGATGGATTTTGGGTTTTATATTAATATTGGTTCCCAACAATGGGTGAGATACAAAGAATATGTGACATGTATATGGACAAGGCAGGAATTCCCATGCTTGTAACAATCTCAAAAGAATAAATAATGGGATCAAGGCTCAAAAATATGGGATCCCATCATTACATATACAACTGACGTTACATAATGGTGGCCTCAATGAGAGGCTGAATACAATGTTGATATAAATAACGGATACATAGGAACCATGGAATTCTCATGGAGTGCAATATCTACACAATTTATGCTCTTCTAGATTTGGAAGTTTACATAACTGTAGGGACTTACTAACAGATAATCTGAGTCTCAGTGGTACAATATGCCGCATCAACCATGAAGCTATATAGAAGCACTACTACGGGGGCTCATGAACACTGTTTCCAACACAAAAAGGAAGTCACAAGGGACTTGAACTTATATGAGTCCCTTAATAGACTCACCCATATGCTAGAGTCAGGTGACAATTGGGGTATTGAACCCAATACTCCATGTACCAATACCCTATACAAATCTCAATGGTGCACTGATGTAGCTAAAGTCGAGCCCGTGAGACACAGCCATCCCAAGAGGCACTAAGGACTCCTGTCAAGTGGTCCAAGGAACTCATCAATAAGGTTAATGAAACTAGGATACAGGGATCTCTCGGTCTATCCTCTAGAATAGATGTGTTTCCATCGAAAGAGGGACCTGAAACTAACTGAGGCAATAATGTTTTCTTAACTAGAAGCACAAGGGGGATAAATAAATATGTGGGGAAATATCGGGACTAACACACTGAATGGGGGAATAGTGGGGACTAACACATTGAATGGGGGAACAGGGGAAGGGGATCAGGGGAGACTCAAACTTCCTTTCCTCAGAGTAATGATGACAAATATAACTTGGAAGCAAATGAAACTAACTCATGAGAGAGGGATCATAGCTGTGATACTGGGAATGTAACTGAAAATGGGAAATATTGAGGGATGTAACTAGAATAATGATATCCAAGGGATCCAGGCAAGACTCATCATAGAATACTCTAACCAAAAGGTGACCCAATGGGGAAGGTTGCTGAACTATAATATATGTGGTGGAGTCGAAAGACAATGTTTGAGAGTCAGAAAAGAGCTTAATAGAAACTATATAATGGATATTCGTGTGGTGGCATGCAAATCAAGGTGGATTTTGGTAATTGGCCCAAAAATTCATAGTGAAATCATAATACAAGGGTCTCATAAAAAGATAGAGGATAGAAAACTGAATTCGATGGTGTGACCGATGCCCCAAATAGACTTTGGATGACCTTGTGGCGTATGAAATAAAAATAGACCTAATGGAGGCCTATAAACAAGGGGGACCACATACCATGTGTAGATGTTACTGTTCAGTACTGAGTTGGATTGGAGGACCACAGAGCTATTTTGTGGATTTCTTTCATTTTGACCAGTGGTTTTTAGATTTGTCACTTGCAGGTAAGAGTACTCATCAAAAAAGTCCTTTTCACTAGTTTCTTTTTATGGCTTGCTCCTCCAGGGTTCCCTGCCAAACTGAAAGGGTTTTCCAAGGTCAGGTCACGCTTTTCAAGGAAAATTTTACAACCTAGTCACACCTGTTGAGGAGACAATGGCGACCTAGGTCACACTTATTCACCCAAAAGGTGTGACTGAGTTGCGGTTATTCGGGGATTAAGTCTGACTTGGGTCACACATAATGGCTAAAAATTCACGACTGCATTCTTGGGATGAGTTTTTGTGTGTGAGATTGTTCCTGACATAGATTTTTTTGCTTTATAGGATGGCCTAACTAGTTTGGCAAGAGCGGGACCTTGGGACATTATGGACCCACACATTGATAAATGCGGGGGTGGAGGACACGCTTTCCCTTATTGGGTTGTTGAAGTACTTCTAGATACCATTGATCTAGATCGTGAAACTACTGTTTGAGACAATGGTGAGATTTTCGGATATTGACGTAGAGTGCTTCATTAAATAGGGGGAGCAGCTTGAGATTATGCTCTAGGATGTAATTGTTTATGGGGCTTTCAATTCTAGGAGTGATTGATGACACGACATTGAATCTTGAACATAGGGTGACCCTTGATTACCTTTATGAGAGGCACTGCTATGCCTTTTCTACTGTGCATGGGTCGTACATCCTTATGTGCAATATTAAGAGTCTCAACTCAGGCGGTTGCAGCAATGGTGTTGTAAATATTTGGGTCGTCTTGGACCCACAAGATATCTAAGGGAAGCTCCATATGGTGGAGAGTGTGATGGTAGGAACCTACTATGTGTGGGCCCAAATGTACTTAATTGTGGTTACGCATTCACTGAATCACGTCAGGTCTGTGGGAGGGTATTTTTGTTTCCCCTCATTTATGTGCTCTTTCTTCTTCTTGAAGAGTATCGTCCCTTCAACCACATTTTGCAGTGTGGGATGGTGGGCCTCAAGATCCTCGGATGTGGAGATGGAGCGAGATGGTGGGCCTTAGGAGCCTCAGATGTGGAGATGGAGTGAGATGCTAGTCCAAAAGGGAGGTGGCTTAGTAGGTCGCTTTTTTACTTGGGAGCTGCTAGCTCAGTGGAGGCAGCTTCCAGTCCTCATCGAGGAATACACATACACAGGCATGGACTATAGGGGAGACTCAAATATTCCCTAACCACTAGGATAGGCCTGTAGGATAGATGGTAATTATACATGATGTTTTATGTGTTTACATTCATGCATAGTTTACAAGCTTAGTGATAGCTAGTGTGTGACATAAACTGATGATGTACTATGTATATGTGCCGATGTCAGATCGCAGCGACCTGTGGTTTATGAGTGGTGGAGGCGTAGGGTGGAGGGGGTGGATCCTCCTAATCCCAGACCCTGGAGTGCCTTCCATGAACTTCGTCACTACATCGAGCGTCTGCTGGATGGAGTTACTTATGGAAATTGGGAACATTTGGATGATGATATGATTGTTGTGTGCTACCACACGCCTTACGAGTGGATCCCCTTGATGAGGAGGATCAATATCGTCACCGATTATGTTCGGGTGGTGGCGCATGAAGACACGCCTATGGAGGATGAGGATATATCTAGTGAGGAGGAGGACATAGAGTTGGAGTTAGAGCCGAAGTACCCGGAGGATGATTCTGATTCTGATTAGTAGCTTGTGATGCCCCTAGTGTGGTGGTGCTCTAGGATTTCTGTATTGATATGTATACTTAGCTGAGAAAGATTATGGATTTTCTCAATTTGTACTAAACACCATTAACATTGTATATATATATATTTTAACACGTGGATTCACCTTTTTATGGTTTTTTATGCGAGTCTTTTTATGATGAAAATGCATAGATGATATATGTGACATATGTATG
Organism: Pseudotsuga menziesii; assembly: GCA_001517045.1. Classification (NCBI taxonomy): domain Eukaryota; kingdom Viridiplantae; phylum Streptophyta; class Pinopsida; order Pinales; family Pinaceae; genus Pseudotsuga; species Pseudotsuga menziesii. Next base: position 46,215 of record LPNX010558880.1, read on the forward strand.
CATGTTTTTATATGATGATCCATGATGATGTTTCTTGGTTTCCTATATGTGATGATGAATATGCCACTCTAGAACATCGTTAGCCATTTGGTATACTACATTATTTAGGTTTCTAGGAACATGTAAAAATGTAATATTCAAAATTTCTAACCAACTGTTTAGTGCACAAGAACTTTCTAAAGAGGAAAGGATTGTGTTCCCGGTAGTAGTTATTCAACTGGGAGACAAGCAGTTGGGAGTCTAAGAAGACATCAAGGTGATGAATACCCAACTGAAGGGCAGCGACCAGGAGACTAGTGACACCATCGTACTTAGCCTAGTTGTTGGTAGAAATTACAACACACATTCTGTCGATATGGATCAACTCATGTGACAGGGAATAGAGAACCCACGCATTTGAGGCGAGATTTGGAAACCATTTGCTTGCTCCATCAGCAAATACAATATAGCAATGCAAGGTAGGATACACCTGGAGAAATCAAGGAAACAAAATGTAAGACTCGTGTTAAGAACAGTGTAAAACAAAAAAGAAAAAATATAATACAAGTGACTCAAGGCAGTAACCTCAGGAGTAAAACCTCTTGAGGTAGAGCCCATTGCAGGGATTCTACAAGAGGTGTCCATTCGAATCATCTAGAATTTACTCCCCATTTTTGAGGAAACGATAGGAGACATAAGGGTCATACCACATAGACTCCAACTTCCCTTATCCTAAATTTTCGTTGTCTTGGTCATAAACGAGGACTAGATCTCCTTCGCTAAATGTGACTTCAATCGTGTTTTAGTTGTTTATATGGCTTGGAGAGTAGCACTACGATCCTCATTGGTCTATTCAAGAAGGAGAAGGAATTCTTATAGAGTTGAGGTATCGGGAAGGAGTTACATGGCAAGGTGGAGTAGTGGGATCTGGCACTCAATGGGAAGTACCGATTCAACACCGTGGACTAAGTGGAAAGGGGTGAAATCGATGGCAGTTTTTGTCGATGTCCTACAAGCCCAAAGGGATTAAAAAAGAATATGCTTCCAATTTTTCTTGAGGTTCCCTACCATCCTCTAGAGCATGGTATTGATGATTTTGTTGACATATTCAACCTGTCCATTGCCCTGAGGGTAGTATGAGGAGGAGAACTGGTTCTCGAACTTCAAAATGGTTGAAATATCTATCCAAAATGTGTCTTCAAAGTGACAACCATGGTATGAAACTATTTGTTGGGGGACACTGAAACATGTGATCAAATGGTTGAAAAAGAAACAGGCTACTGTGTTGGCCTTAGAATTAAACGTAAGCATGGCCTCATCCCATTTTGTGAAATAATCAATAACCATGATGATGTAGTTATGGTCGCTAGATGAGGTAGGGTTTCATGTCATGAAGTCGATTTCCCATTTGGAGAAGGGACCAAATATGAATAACCAGGTGTAACAGTGTGGGGGGAGTCCTTGATTTTGGAGAAAAGAGTCGACAGTTTTCGTAGTGTTTGACCGCCTTGATGCAATCAGCAAAAATGGTAGGCCAAAAATAGTTAGCACATAGAATTTTTTGAACAGTCACCAAACCATAGAGGTGGCCACCACAGTCTCCAATATGAAAATCATTGAGATATTCTTTAGCCTCATCATGGATAAGGCAATGGTGTAATATGGTATTTATGCTCTGACGGTACAGAACATTCCCAATGAGGAGATGGCGAGCTGCTTGGTGTCAGATGTGTCGTCTATATTGGTGGCTTAGGAGAGCCTTGAATTTCTAGGTGTGCAAGTATAAGAGAATTCCCCCATACCGTGGATATTCCATGGAAATGAAAAATAATAATTCATTAGGAACGTTGACTTTAATCGGTGGTGACGTGAACAATGGAGGCATGTTTGTCATCAGTACAACTAGTGCCAAATATTTGGTGCTTTTGGGGGAAACGAATTCCAAGTCAAAATCCTAGAGGATGACAATCCGCTTGGCCACGCAACCTTATAGGAGGCAATGGCTCAATAGGTACTGTATAGGGTTGGAATCGAACAAGACTCTAGTATGGTTTGCAAGAATGTAATGGCATAGATTTTGGACCGAGAATATGATTGCAAGGGCCATTTTTTATTTAGTCGAATATCATAATGGGGGACCAGTCAACTTTTAACCAGCTTATTAAATCACATGATCTTGATGAGTATCATCCTCCTAGAAAAAAAATCCAACGATGGAATTTTTGGATGCCGACACATATAGGATGAAGTCCTTGGTGAAGTTGGGTGTAGACAACAACAGAGCGGAAGCCATAGGTTGCCTTAATGTGTCAAAAGCATCTTGTGCATGTTGATCCCAAACAAATGGAATGTTGGTACAAAGAAGGTGTAAGAATCCATGGGATTTTTTCACATATTCTGGTATGAAACGACGAAGGAAATTGGCCTTTCCTTGGGGACTCTGCAACTGGCACAAAGCCCATGGTGAGGGTAGATCAGGATTGGATTTAAATTTGAGAGGGTCAACTGCAATCCCTTTGTGAGAAATGATGAACCCAAGAAGACGGCCTCCTGGGACACAAAACACACTTGAGAGGGTTCAAGCATATTTTTTACTTGCGACACTGTAGAAAGACTTCTCGCAAGTCGTCTAAGTGTTGTGAATGCTTCCTTGAGTGAGCAGTGAGGTTATCCAGGTACACTAGTATGATGTGAAAAAGCTCATGGAAGCAGTATGTCATGGCCCACTAAAAAGTGGCTCCATAATTTTTAATTCCAAAGGGCATCACTCGATATGAAAATGTTCCCTAAGTGGTTGTGAACGTTGCCTTGTATCAGTCTTCCTTTCAGATCTGAATCTAGTGGTATCTATAGAAACCATCCATGAAGGAAAATACCTCATGTCTAGCACACAGATCAATGATTTGGTCAATGAAAGGAGTAGGGAAGTTGTCTTTGGAACATGCAAAATTCAAATCATGAAAATCCATATAGATGCAGATGGCACCTTTTTTTATATTCACGCGAACAGGATTAGAAACCCAAGTGGTATACATGTTGGGGTATATGAATCCAATTGTGCACAGCTTCTCAATCTTAGATTTAACCATGGCAGCCTTTGAAGGGTGAATAGGTCATTGTTTTTGATGTACAGGTGCCACATTAGGCCATGTATCAATGTGATGTTCAATGATGGATGGATCCAACCAAGGCATCTTGATATAGGACCAAGTAAAGATGTCACGGAACTCTAAAAAAGTGCTTTGTAGGAAGCGAATTCTTCAGGGGAGAATCATTCTCCGAGTGTGATTTCTTCCACAACATCTGGGTTAGTTGAGATGTTGACTTTAATTATGGATGATATGTTGGTTATGTTTCCCTTATGAAAGGAGTTGGGAGCTAGGATCGGATTTTTGAACCAATCCACCTTACCATGGATGAAGTCCTTAGCTTCAACTGAATATTGATCTAATGATGATAAAAGTTATTTGAGGATAAAGAATGAGTGATGGTGTAGATCCTCCCATGAGTATTTAGGAGCTAATAGGAATTCAAGGATCTCCTCATCGTTGCTAAAACAACGGTTAGATAAATATAAGGAATCATTTATGGTCGTGGAGATGGAAGGGTTGGCGGAGATGGAAATCATGTAAATGGTTGTGGTGTTCAAGGAGGAAATTAGAGGGTGAATCTCCTTGATGAAAGTGATCTTGGACTCATGAGAGTGTTTTCGAATATCGTGAAGGATAGAATGATACTTATCCAAGTCTAGGAAATGGTGCGAATAATGGCCATACAATCCGCAAATTGCATATGCATAGTTTGTCCTCAAGGAATTGTTTTTTACCACTGGTAGAGTTGAGATGATGACTATTGGAGTCTTGTCGGCTGTATCCATAGTGTCTATGTGTGTGCACAGGATGGGTATATCTAGGAAGTTTTGAGTTGCATGAACATGGAAATCACAAAAGGTGTAGGGTGGACTCGACCGAGGCTCGGTTGTTTCTTTAGAGGCCTTTCGCCCAATCACTTCTTTGGGATAGGATGGAAAAGTTTGGGGAAAGACACTGTGTTTGATGGGCCTAGAGGAGGGAATGACTCTATCACGATTGGTTGAACAAGAGTCAACAGAACCTAAGGCATCACAAGTGGGGTAGGTGGCTCAAGGTACGACACAGGAATCCCCAATGTAAAATTTGGTAAATTTAGAGTATCCATAATAGGTTTACTCATGATGTTGGATGGTGGGAAAAAGAAAGGAATGGTGTGGATTGGGAAAGAAACCCAATAATTCCTGGGTGATAGAGGTTGGGGTTGTGAGTGCTTTTGTGGTGTGGTGGGGATGGTACTAGATGAAATAGTACACAACTTGACTGTGTCAGTCCGAATAGTTGGAGGTGGCAGAGATGGAAAGGTGTCCTCCATAGGCACTTCAACAAACAATCTTGGTCCCACCGTGGATAAGGATGGGATGGAAACGTTGTCGATGGTAGTATCAATGATAGGGATGACATGTTCTGGTGTGTCTTGTCCTTGTGGATCGTAGTAAGTTAACTGATTGATCATCATGATCTTTCCATCATGAGGGAACATGAGGAGTCGAAAAATGATGGATTCTATGGCTTTCATGGCATACATGTAGCTATTTCAAAGGAGGAGGTTATAATCAAGTTGGGTGTTAGTAACCTCGATATCAATTAAAATCGTTCTACTGGCTAATGAAATAGGAAAATTTGGAAGAATTCCCTTAGCCTTAGTGAAGCGCCCATCGTAAGCGCGAAGTGTGGTAGAGGATGGTTGGAGGGTAGGGGACCCACGTTTATGCTAGAAAATGGTTGACATGACACAGGTAGATTCCCCTTCATCAATGATACATCGATGTATGAAAAAATTCTAATTTGTTACTAGAATTTGGAAGGCGATGGTGGATGACATTCTGGGTTCTCCTTGGTCCATATCAAATGTGATCAACATGGAATCGGAGGGGTTGATGACACCTAAAGTGGATAACAATGATTTTTGTTGTGTTGGGAAAGTTTTGAGCACCTCTAGAACATACATGGTCCTAGGTGATTGGGCCAAGTCGTCAACTATGCTATAATTTAGGGAAGCTTGAGTAGTCACGTTGTTGGTGATATGTCTTATAGGAAACCATGGACCTCTGGATACCCCATCATTGGGGGGTGTACGTAAGTGGAGGGGCATGGTGGAAGTGTTAGAAGTTGATGTCACTAATGGGTGAGTGGTTCCTGTGGTGGAGCCGTACTGGTTTCTCCTGGTCTGGAGGTGGATTTCTTCAGTTGACTTTGTCATTAGGTGATGGACACCAGTCTCAGCAATCAGAGTCATGGCAGGAGTTGAGGGAGCTGCAAGAGTAGGTGGGGCTAAGGTTGGAGTGGTAACCAATCCTTGGAGTGGTAATGGATTTTGGAGCACCATAGGCGGAGGACCTGGTGGTGCTGGGTTGGGATGATCCTGGGCTACGGCATTGGAACCTTGTTGACCCTCATTTTGGAGAAACTGGTGAGCATAAGTCATGTGAGGGAACATATGTGTATAGTGACCGAAGGTGTTACATAGGGAACATAGATGGTTAGTCCGCAACTGTGGGTTCTTTCCCAGTCGGTCAAGCTATTGGGGGTTTTATGCCGGTGGATTGGCACCATTGTTGGGGGGGTTAGGTTGTTGGTCACCTCCTTGCGGCTAATTGTTACCTCAATTTTTATTACCCTTCCCTTGTTGGTTGTTAGGGGTGGGTTGGTTGGAAAGGTTCTGCTGAGAAAAAACTTGTCCTATGGAAACTGGAGGGGATGGGGAAGGGGTTAGTGCTTCTTGCAATAGTGGTGTGTAATAGACCGAAGGTGCTAAGGGAGTTGAAAATTTGGTTGTTGGACCCGAATACAACTAGGATGGCCAAGTCAGAGCATGGGTGTGATGATTTGGCATGGGGTGTGCATATGAGGAGGAGACTCTGAACTGATCCATCAGTCATGAGTAATCAGGGGCATGGTTTGGTTGTGCAAAATTATGGGTCTTTCCTGGCTACAATGGAATCATAAGGGGTTCCACATAGTATCGAGGGTGTTTTGAGACAGAGCCAATGATACCATCTGTAGCATGGGATGGCCCCATTGTATCACGACAAGAGGTGTTGGCATGGGGAGCATCTGGTATGATGGTATATAAATACCCAAACTTGGCAAAGATTAAATCAAATTATTGGGCCTTTATGATGGCCTCCTCCTCACTTTTGGGCCACTCAAAGGCGATTTTCTTGGCTATGGGTGGGAACAAGGTTTTTAGGAACCAATCGAGGAAGATCCTGCCATCCAGTTGAATATTGCATAGGCTATGGCGTCACCGCCACTCATGGATGTGGTCTGTGATGTGAGTAGCGGTGTTCTATCACAAGGATAATAGGATTTCCATGCCCTCATCATATCAGATAGGGAGTTGGAAGTACTGGAGGAACATGAAGGCTAATGAAGTGAAATCAAGGTAAGAGGCTTGGGGTCATTCGATATACCATTTTTTCTTAGCACCTTTAAGTGTGTGTTGGAATAACCTCAGTCAGATGGAGTCATCCACAATGCTATTTGAGGAACAACATAAATGGAATGAGATGATGTGGTTTTCGAGGTCTTACCCTGCCTTCCCCTCAAACTTTGGGATGTGTGAAGGAATTTTTGTTGACATGGGAGTCTAGTGAGGTTGATGACTGATGGGGTCATTCATTAATATGGCCAAGCTAGTAAATTAAGACAAGCCATGAATGGTAGGATCGATCCGAGGTTGGTTTGGGATGGATCGACAATGGTGTCAATATTTACAGGACCATGGTGTCCATGTGTGACTAGCGGAATGAGAGGTTGACCTCCAACTATAGGGATTGGTGGAGTGGTTGTGGAAGTGGAAGGGACATTTCCCCCAGTCATGAAGGGTGGAATGGTAGGGATCGTGGGAGCTGATGTGGGGGAACTACTGATGGGTAGTGTACCTACAACAACATGTATAGTAGTGGTGGTTCCAGTAGCAGGTATATTTGTGATTATGTGTGGCATGGGAATGTGCCCTCCACCAACTTTCCCTCCTTAGAAGGGATCAAGATGGATGCCAGAAACGGGGCTAGACGGGGAAGTAAACAAATTAGGATTGGATTGGTAGGGATCTGAGTCAGAATTAGAGGTAGTGTGTCCTTTTGAAGGTGAGAAGGGTTGTCGAGGAGGGCCTTGAAGGTGAGGGTCTAAATACCCGAACTGAGGGGGGTCCCCCCTAATTCGTGAGGAAGACTGTGGTGGAGTAATTATGTTCGAGACATTTACCCACCATGCACACTTAATTTGGTCGATTTGGCCTTGTTAAACAACTATCCTAAGTTTTTTTGACTTAATTGGTATTAGAGGAGCACTATATGACATCAGCATGAGCACACCCACACCTACCTTCAATCAAGGAGGCCAACTAAGCCTTCTCCTTCATTCAGAAAGGCTAACTGGAGCACTCTAGGGGTGATCTGAGTGTCATAAATGCCCCTAATTTCTAACTAATGGTTACAATCAGTTAAGTTGAGTGGTGAAGACACCTCCATTCATTATATTGATTATTTTATTAATATTTAATGAACTTGAGTCAACAAGGGCACCTCCAACCACCTCTGATGGCCAGTTTGACTTTAGTTAACCTCATCGGGGTTCATTGGATTTATTGATGTGCTACCACTTGTTAGTTGATATGCAGTGACATGGGTCTGAGCTCCTTTCAGTTAGACTCAGTCATTCATTGCACTCTGACTTCAGTTAGGACTCAGTTGAGTCAATCAGGACTTGATCAGTTGGTTAACTAGTGTGTGTACTGTGGCTTAGAGTCAGTTAAGCTGCAGCCATTCATTCAATTCGAATGAAATCCTTACGAATTTGAATTGTCTTGGAATCCATGCATCTTGCATGATCATTGTATTGTATTATTCATTATTCATTTGATTATACAGAGCTGCTACTTCCATTGAAGCACCATTTTTCTAATTTTATGCACAATTGTCTGAATTCTTTGTGAGACTGTGTTTTCAGTCCCTAGACCACTATGACAAATTAATATGGTATTAGAGCTCACGACAAGACAAAGCTTAGGTCTCTCAAAAACAAGTTTTTTGATAGATCTTGCATGAAAATTTGAGAAAAAGCTCAAAAATCTAGCACTGCACCAGAAGCCAAGGCTTACCACTTAATACCCCAAGTTAAGGAATTGTTGGTCAATATTTTTTGATCAACTATGTTGGGTGTGATGAAATCCTAAAATGTGCAAGTTTTTTGACCTTACGGTGCCTCTTTTGTTGTGATTTGCAGGTTTTAACAAGTGAAAGCATTCGCTCTAGCAGTTTGAGATGGCTTCTTCCATAGAACTCTTGACTCCATTCAATTTCCATTCATAGAAAGGAGATATGGAGATCCATCTATGTGCTAGAGGACTCTACCGAGTCACTATGGACATTGAAGAAGAACCCACTCATGTGATAGATAAATCTATATTCTTTAACAAGAAATATGAAGCATTAGGATTCTTGTGCCTCTCTATTTCCCAGGATCTTCTTTTCCATCTCTCGAGATTGAAGACTCCAAAGGAAATTTGGGACAAATTGGAAAACTTGTATGGAAAATAGGAGGATTTGAGAGTATACCAGCTTGAAAATGAGTTGATGTCTCTCCAACCTTCCAATTTCGAGACCTTAAATGATTTTTTCACAATGTTCAAGAACATTATATTACTATTGAAGTAGTGTAAGGTGGAGAAGGAGGATGATCAGCTCATCCTTGCCATACTCTCCAAACATGGAGCTGATTATTTGGTGTTTGTCTCTACATTTTGTCTGGGGAATCTCACAACCCCTTGATGGAAGATTCCTTGACTCAATGCCTTCATTGAGTCTATAACAAGTGAACATGCTAATATTGTCTAGATGGGGATCATCAGATCCTCCTGTGATCAAGCCCTCCATGTCTTAGGGCCCAAAGATCTGAAGGGTAAAGGAAAGAAATAGAAGAACCCAAAAACCAAATTTGAGGATCCTAATCCTAAAGTTGAAAACTAGCAGCATGAAGATCCTTTTGGCTCAAAGAAGAACAAAAGAAAAGGGCATCATGGAAAGGAGAAATTAAAGTGTTCAGACCGCGGGAAGGGCTTTCACCCTGAACATACCTGCATGAAAAAGAAACTTGATGAAGCTACTTCTCTTCTTGAGAAAAATCACATCAATATTCTGGAAATATTTCAGAAGAGAGATCATCAAGATCAAGAACCACAGCATGAAAGAGGTCATGCTCTCATGGAAAGCACTTCAAAGTCCAAAGAACTCTTGATATATTATGGAGCTTTGAATCACATGATGGATGAAAGAGATTCTTTCTCAACTTTGGACATTGGAAAATCCATTCCCATCCACATGGGAGATGACTCCACAATCATATCCAAAAGACAAGGTAATGTAGATCTTGAGCATGGTTATTTTTCCAATGTTCTATATGTACCATCTCTTGCATCAAACCTCCTAAGTGTTTATCAAATGGCACATACAGAAGTTTCCAAGAGAGTATCCTTGAGGTCAGATGATTTAGAGATCGTAGAACTTGCATTTAGAAAACTTGTAGAAAAATTCCTTGCAAACTATCATGGAAAATCCTATGAGTTCTCCCATTTTGTGGTGGATGCAAAGCCCAGCGCATTGCTAACTCATGGAAATGAAGTTAGTAGACTATGGCATGAGAGTTTTGGCCACCTAAAATTCAAATACTTGCACCAATTACAGAATAATTATATGGTTGAAGTCCTCCTGGTCATCAAAGCTACCACTGGAATTTGCAAGGGCTGTGTTATTGGAAAGCACCTTGAGCATAAGTTTGATCGGGGGAAGGTAAGCCAAGCATCATGATTCTTGGGACTGATACATTTTGATATCAGTGTGTTATCACCTACCTTGTAGTTTCCTACTTAAGGTGGATCCAGAATGGATGGTAGAGGGGCAAGCAACTAAGGGGTGGAACCATGACTTCCTAGACTCCCAAATGGATGATTGTCATGCCAATCAAGGTAGGCTTAACTTTACGTTATCCTAGTCCACAAAAACAATGGGGGAGACCCGGATCTACTCCTGACATGAGAGATCAAACCTAGACACTAGAAGAAGATCAGATGGGGCTTCAGGCCACTTAAGGTGTAAAGAGAATGGGAACCCTAGCTCTAGGGTTTAGGAACTAGCAACTATCTTGGGAAACGTAACTATGACAGGGTGAGCATGAATAGAGTTGGGACTATCCAGTGCCTAGAAATCAGACTCAGTAAAAGGTGTTTGAACTATCAGTGAATGTTAGTAGATGGCAACGGCTAAGAGCCTAAGGGCAGCGCTAGCTTGGAGATCAGTGCTTTGTATGCATGGGGCAATGGAGTCAGCAATAATACAACATTTTAGGAAAACCACTTGGGAAACACCTTGATCTATGAAACTAGAAAGTAATTGGTCTAGAAAATCTAAGGTACATGAAACCCAGCTCAGTAGATAGCTAGTGCTAGGGCCTAGGAAAACAAATATGAAGCTTTAGGGGGTACCAGAATGATGATGGCTCAATGTTGAGGATGAGAAGAGATGAAGGAGACCTGATCTACCAGCCCAAATCAGGAAAATAGCACAAAAATCAGATCTAGAAAAATCAAAATATGATGATGGGGCTAGGAGGCTGAAAACTCATTTTTTCAGATCTAGGGAATACCGGGATGAATTATCATAGCATTGAGGGTGTTATGGGATGCTTGGGAACCAATCTAACATCCTATCATGTCAAATTTTAGAAAAACCTACTTTTGGAAAAGGCCAATTTTCAATGACACTAGGGCAGTTTCAGTCTATTTTTTAGATCTTGGTCAAACTGTTGAGCCTCTTTATAGTGTTGGGGTTGATTTGGATTTTCCAATACCCAATCTATCCATCTATGAAGTCAAAAATTAGAAAAAATGAAAACCCTAGCAAGTCAATTTTTTCAGTGGGGGGTTATGCAGTTTTCTGCTAAAAAATAAGATTTAGGTCAATCTATGAGGAATTTTAATAGCATTATAGTTTATCTAGTTATTGGGAGGCCCAATCTATGAAACCCAAAAACTGTTTTGCAAAATATCGGATGGTTCCCTGATTATTTGATTTTTTAGGCTTTTATGGTTTAGGAGTTTTTAGAAAAATAGTTAAATTTCAGCAAGGTACAATGGAATAAGATCAGAAAATAAGAAATTACATGTGGATATTACCTATATAATCTTGTATAAGTTTTTAATAGTGACGATCCTAGCTATCTCGATCAATCTTGAAAGATCCCCGTGATTTCTATGGCATATGCAAGCTCCAAGCCATCAAAGTGCCCCCTACCCTGCATGAGAAAATGTCAACCATATCATATTTGCACATAAAAAATAAATAAACTGAATGCTACAAGACATTAAAATGAAGTAATCATAGATCGCAATGAAACTAATGAAAACCCCCTGATCCAAGATGAAGAGAACCGAGCGAGTTGAGCCCCCCCTACAAAAACACTCCAGCTAAAACGCCCTCCTGTAGATAAAACAATGATAGCCATGAAAAACAAATAGATATCATGAGAATTTCCACAATGCTAGTAAGCTGAAGACAAGATAATCACCATTTGAGCACATCAGATGCAAAGCAAATCTAGAAAATTTCCACAGAAAAAGTGTTTCTATTATTCAGCTCCAAGAGCCAAAGACCCATTACTAATGAGAAGCTCTCTCCTTTAAATAAAAAAGAGAGAACCTCAATCATAACCAAATCCAAACCAATTTCAAAATGATTGGATAAGATTAAAAGATACAATGTTCTAATCAATGGTTGAGATGAGCTCAACATACACTACATGGATCAATATAGTTATAATTTACCAAAGTAGACTTAAACCACCCAAATAAAGGTAACCCAATCAACAATAAATAAATGAAAGCATAAGGTGGTTCCAAGGAGTGTTTGAGTAACTCCTTTTGGGTGTCGCCATGGCACAATAAATAATATAACAATTTAAAATTTTGACTTTTGTGCCTCGAGGAAATCGTGCGTCTCCCAAAAAGCTCTAGAAAATATATAAAGTTTGCCCAGAAATAGGTGCGGGTCCCATAAAATGTTGAAACTACTGGAGAAGGTGTGGAAGACATCACTCTCATCATTTTGACTCACCCCATGCCATTTCTTTTCCTCAGTAGCCCAAATCGATTTCTTCAATAACCATTTGATCATTTTTTAATCTGCCTCGGGAAATGTGATACTGCTAAAACAGCCTCCTAGGGTGCTTGCATTGTCAAATTGAGCCCTGCAAGCTCTCTGGGATGTGGGTAAAATGGTATAAACAAGTGGCTGCACCCCCCTATGCCCATACAACGCCCTAGGAGATCCAACTGAAACATCTCCCTGCTCAAACAAATCAATCTCTGAAGAAAAACTGCATCAGAAAAGCAGAATAAGCTTGATCACATATGTAAGTGCCCGAAACTGGAAATTAACTGTCTCATTGGACTCAAAGAGTCCCAATCCATCAAATTTGTATACTCATACGAATCATAGGTCTCTATCTGATCATCAATCATAACCAATAAACAATATAACCATCTGTGAATAATCATACACCAATAATAACTCAAAATAGATCAATCTGTTGCAAGTGTTAAGAGGTTAAACCATGCTCTACAACTCATTCACATAACAAAATCAACAAGTAGAATTCATTTCACTAGAGGTACATAAAAAAATACTTATAAATATCAGGATTTATTTATTATTACTTAGACTCAGACTTTCAAGACTATACTCACTTTACAGCTGTAGTCATTTTGCTAGTGAAGAGTGAAAGGTGGAAATGACAAGGCTAAGGCAAATGATGACTTCCTACTCAACATCATGACACTTTGGACAAGGAAAAGGGCAAACTCATTGCAACCACTATTGGAAAAAAATCAACACAAGGAATGGCAATGCCTCACAGATGGATGAGTTGTTTAGAGAGTGCTTATTCAACTTAGGCGTCATGTCTACATCAATTTTGATCCAAGTTCATTACGATCACATTTCATTATGTGGCCTTTTGGATTATATGAACCCTTTGGGACTTCATCAGTGCTTAAAAGCACAGCTAATCACAGCTTTCATCTGGGCCATATTTATTTTTAATAAGGTCAGCAATCCTTTGATATAACATTTTTTTAACCATTTATTTTTTGGACCTTTTCTTATACTCTTCAGGGAGTATTTTCTTTTAGCATTTCATTGCTCTTGCCCTTTTTTCCTATGTTAAGAAACACAGTTTTACAATTTTCATTTTCCATGGGTGCATATTTCATATTTCAATAAAAGTAGTACATGAGCTTTCATTTTTAGCCAACAACATCTCAAGTGACTAGGGGGAATTCTGCACAGTGCCAAACATTGGGACAACCAACCAGAATGATTTAGGCATACTATCCAACTTACCATAGGCAATTTTTGTCACCAACTCAGAGCTGAGACACAATGTAAACAGGGAGGCTTGTCCAACAAAGGTTTTAGCGGGGAAAAAGGTCCTCCATGCCAAAAGTCAAGAAGTCAGTCGGGTTGAAAATTAAACTGGAAGGTAATGGATGGATGAAGACAATGAAATGATGGATCCAAGACTAGCAAGCCAAAACAATGGTGGGAAATACTACCTCTATTTTCCCTAAGGAGGGTAAAACCAATGAGTATAGATCAAGAAATTCAAAGCCAGAGTAGGGACATCAATACATAGTATAATATACAACCAATTCCATATAAATATGACCACCAGATCATGATACCACAAGTCAATATATGTCACAAGAATCAATATAAGAGCAATACTAACCACAACACCATATAAAATACTGAGTCATATCCATGCAATATAATCCATCTAGAACACCATAAATCCAATGAGAAAGTACTGATATATCACTGGGCATCCACTACTGCTTTGAAATAACATAAATGGCTATATCGGTCCTCAAATCTGAGTGTCCTGAGACTCAGTCCTGGCATGGGAGAGTACAATAGTCCACTAATACAAAAATGATCCATAAAAAATTCTCATCTCAGCATCTCATATGTAAGAGATCTGGCTAAAAAATGTATTGTGTCTAAAAAATAGAATATGGTAGCTTGGCTACTATATATGTGATAACATCTAGCTCTAGCTGGGACAAGCGCTCTACTGAAAAGAGTGCTTGAGAACCTCAGAATCTTTGGTCCTCACACTCTGCTTCCTGCATCCTCGATCCATTCATCCAACTTTGCCACCATGTAGGAGGAGTAAGTCGATAAGTCGACTTGAACGATGGCCAACTTAGTCGATCAACCGACTAAGTCAGTCAGCCGACTAAACTAGATATTAGGTGGGCCACCTAAGGTCGTGTCGGTTCACCGAACGGACAGGTAGTTATTTTGTAACTGTTTTGTAATCATATATATTAGGCTGTTGAGCTAGATGATAACTCAGTTCAGTTCTCTTTGTTGTATGGACTCATTCATGTAACATAATCTGTTAATTTACCTACTTGTTCTTATCTCTTGTCTCTATTATATATGTATGTTTTAGTATGTATTATTGGTAACCTTATGTGATATGTGAGATTACAACATTGGTTCCATTGCCAGTAGTACATGTCTGAAATGTATGCAAATAGATGATATCAGAGTAGGAGATTAAGGACTGGTGGGAACGTAAAGTTGCAAATTATTTGCAGAATTACCCAGGAAGGAACAAATTAATAGTCGCATAGGAAAAAGCAAGATTCTTTACAGAAACACATGAGAAGTTTGTAGAATCAGTGCCCCAACTTCTGAAGAAAATCCTGGATGAAAAAGTTGGAAGGGACTAGCAACCAACAGCTGCTGGAAAAACTGACTTTAGGAGGTAGAACAAACTTGTTGGAGTGGTTCTAAAAAATTGCTGACAACTTCTGTGAGGAGCAAGTAGTAGAAGATAGAACTTCAGTGGAAACTATCAAGGAGAAATTTTACACAGACCTCACTGAGCAATTTCTATGCTCCTTATCGACCTCGCTATTCAAATTTATGATCGAGAAGGGAGTAGGACATAATGTCGAACCTCGTCCATCACTTCACAAACTGCCATCAAAATCTAACTGGGTAGAAAAGCAAAAGAAGTGGGAAAAATTCATTGCAGAAAGGGAGTGGGAATACTTCCTAAGCAAGTAGACTGAACTATCCGGGCTTTCTAAAAGTGTCGGTTAGGCTATGGGGGGGTAGCTGGTCATATGTTGAGATAAAGTGGAGTGGATTCTAGTTGACTAGAAGCAGATACCATTCACTAGTAATGAGAAGACAACCAAAAGGGAAATCAAGAGAATAGTATCACACAATGGTATGTCGAACATTCAGAAAATAGAGAGGAAATAAAGACAACAAAGGAGGGAAGCAAGAAGAGAGAGAGCCTTAGCGTTGCATAGAGGAAGGAGTCCTAGGGTGACCGACCAGGAAGGGAATCCGCCAGAGTTGGGTCATGACCAACATGAAGAAGACGTGGAAGAAGAGGCATCCCCTATGGAGGAAGAATTGTGGATAGAGTAGCCTGAAGCTCTCCAATTAAGAGCTCCCCATGAAGCAACAACCCTCTCTCCATTGAATCTGCGTACCCGGATACAAATTATTGTTGAAGAGGACCTCTGACTATGAGCTGGTGACTTTGGTGTATGGAGTTGACTAGACGAAGATACATACACTAGATGACACCTCATTATCTATCGACCAGAGGAAGGAAATTGGGTTACCTTTCAAGTGGTACCCTCCAACCAAAGCATCCACTTACTCTTACCAACACATGAAGGAGCACCCCCCCTGCCAAATACAGCTTTGGGAGGCACAGAAAATTTAGAACTGCCTACAAATAGTTGTAGTGGGCCATTGACAGACAAATTCAACATCAACCGACTATTGGTCGAAGAAGAATCGACAACCGACGGGAACGAAAGTTTTGTCAAGCATAGTTATGCAGAGACAAATAAACCAATAAGCCCACCACCCCCACCCCCAACTCCACCGCTGCCACCTCCTGAGAGCAGTAATGGTGATTTTGACATGGATCATGGGTCAGCACACATTCCTCTATATGAGGGGGATGAGGACACCAGATGACACTGGTTCATCTGTGAGTCGACTTAGGAGGCCAACCAAGTTACGAACGAAGACATACAAATGGCACAATTCACCGGTGCCTTGAGGAAAAGGGCATTAACTTGGTATATGACCTTTTCTAAAAGACAACCTAGAGCAACCAAAGCAGAGATCAAAGTGCAATTTCTATCATTTTTCAAAACTCCATATGTGAAACACCTGGAAGCGAAAAAACTAAAAAAAACATCACAGAAGTTAGGAGAAACTGTCTGCGACTATTGTAAGCGATGGAAATACCTTCTAAGCCAACTGGACTAAGTTATAGATGAACAATTACTAATCTAGTGGTTTCTTGCAGGTTTATCTCAAAAAGTCCACTGACACATAAGTATGGAAACATTCAAATCTTATGAAGATGCGCTTACAAAATCTCTCCAAGTGGAAATGGTTGAGGACATCCCAACATACTCCATTGACCACAAATTAGAAGAACAGCTCGAGAGTGTGCAGAAGTCTTTAAAGGAGTTAAACCTCAAAAATAAGGATATCTAGTGGACACTCCAAAGACAACTGTTGATAGGAATACAACCGACAGGACGTTTGATTCGTACAGACAAAATGTTTTTGCGACATTTTCCAGGAGCATGGGGACCACTTGACAAAATATTTCCCATTCAACATGAAGAACGGCAAGGCATCCTGGTGTGCAATCTGCAAAACTAAGAATCATAACATAGCCGACTGCCATTTGAACCTGAAGAACCAACAAAATTATCATGCAGTCTACCAAACCAATGCAGTTGCACAAAATAATGAGAATTTTTTTTTACCAAACGATCAGAACGGTGAGAGATATGAAGGTCGGAGATACGAGTGCCGGTATGACAATTGACATGGAGGCTACGGAGGACGAGTTCAATTCCCTGGGAATCACGACAACTGACCACGTTGACCCATCCAATGCTTTACATGTTATAAGGAGGGACATCGATATGTAGAATGTCCATATAAAGATAGAACTGACCTCAAATTTTGTACTCATTGTGGAGTACGGGATCACTCACTCGAGGATTTCCCTACCATGTCGGAAAAAATAAATACAAAGAAAAATGTTAATGTCTTGTCGTGTGTGAAAAAAAATGATGTAATAAACACAAAAAAATTTCACATTGTAACTCGACAAGGAACAAAAATAGGAAGTGATAACCCAAGAATCAACAAAATAAAAGAGAAAAATATCTACCTTGATCCACTTAAAGAAAAAAAAACATACAAAGAAGCAACCAATGTATTCAAACAATTTGCACGACAAGAACAAACTCATGACAATCGACATAACACAATATATGAATTAATACAGCTCGTACAAAAAGACAACTCAGTCTCTCAGTTCATCGACTTACTATATGAAATAAAACATAACAACTCTGACAAACAAACAAAGAACATCTGCAGCTTAAATAAAAAATATAAAGGTGATGCTGACCCACTTGTCGACCTATAAATTGAAGGATACGATGTCTGACAAGTAGTTCTCGACTTTGGATCACAAGTAAACATCATGACTCGTGACACCTGGGAACAAATGGGCAGACCTCGACTCTATGAGTCAGGCATATACCTGAAACTAGCCGACCAGGGCCTAATTAAATCTATCGGAGTCTAGAAAAACATCGACACAACTATAAAAGGAATCTCGACCAAATTCGACTTCAAAATCATTGACCATGTTGCCGCCTTTTCACACACCTGGATCACGTGGCAGAAATATTCAAGCCACTCGGTGTGTCCTTGGGGGCAAGTCTCGAGTCAAGGTTGTCACCTTGT